>SCDZ01000135.1:0-358236 GCA_004143845.1 Drosophila lacertosa
TATTCATCCACTTGTAGCCTTTGTTGCACTGACAGGTATTGGGAGCAGTGCAGATTCCGTTCTTGCCACATCCAGGATTACATTGGGGCTGGCAAAGATACTGTCTGTTATCCCAGGCGTAGCCCGAATGGCAGGCGCATCTTTCGGGAGCTATACAATTGCCATTCCTGCCGCAGTTGTGTGTACACACTGGCTGGCATGAGTTATGCATCCACTTGTAGCCACTGTTGCACTTACAGGTATTGGGTGCTACACAGATACCGTTACTGCCACATGCAGTTCTACATTGGGGTACACAGCGATACTGTCTGTTATCCCACGCATAGCCCGAGTGGCAGGTGCATTTTTCTGGGGCTACACAATCGCCATTCCTGCCGCAGTTGTGTGTACACACTGGCCGGCATTGATTTTGGTCGCTCGGTCGCCCGCCATCCTTAACGCCATAGCCCGTCCTACATAGACAAATGTTCCTCCTTTTGCAGATACTATTTGGCCCACATTTTGGCCTACATCGGGGTCGGCACTGAACGTCATCCTCGCTCCACTCGTAATCCTCGTCAGGACACGTTTGTACCTCATCTGTTTCATCGTCGTTCTGTTAAAGAATACATAATTAAATATACAAATAAAACAAATTTAAATATTTCTGTACTTTTTTATAATCAGATAGATTATTATTTTATATCTGTTTAAAAGAAATGGATTGGAATGTTTTTTATTTCTTTTGTCTTCCTCAAAACCGATAAATCTTTTTAATTTGTTTTTAATGTGAAGCAAACAAATTAGTCATGATCAGGAAAATGTATAATACTTTTTTTATAATAAGATTTTATTTTAATTTCTACTTTTGTTTTTAATATTAAAGAGCTCTTACTATGATCTGATCAAGAGTATCCTGTTCCGTTGCCTTGCCCAAATGCGTGCAAATTAATAATCCCAAACTTAGGTACAGCAGACACCGAAATGTACCCATTTTCTATTAAATTTTCCTTGCTCACAAATTAAACAACACTCTTGTTAAACATTTCAGCACAAACTGAGGCTTTTCGCGGATTGATCGATTCGCTTTATAAGGCATTCAACAGCTATTTACTCATATATCCAGTCATGGGGTTACGCATAGGACTTAAGATGAGGGTGAGCTGTACGGGCTTTGAAAGAAAGGCAAGATATAATGCTTTATAATTTGATTTATGATATTAATACAAATGTATATAATTATATATATTGTTCTTTATTAACATACCCTCCATAAATAGACTATATACTATATATAATATCATTATTATTTTTTAATGAAATAATAAAATTTCTGAAAATACAAATCTTTTAAGTTATATAAATAAATATTTATATTATATAACGATTTTATATAGATTGTTCGCTATCTGACATCTTTTTATTATATTAGTTATATTTGTTTAAAATATTTAAATTAAAAAAATATTTGAAGTTACTAAATATATTATTATTATATTTATAAAGCCAACTTTAGTGTTTATTAAAAAAGTATCTTTAATATAATTTTAGTACTTATAATAAGCTGTGTGTTTTAAAAATACAAAACCACATACAGAATTCTTATCGGTGGCGGTTACAAAAAGCGCCTGCAGATTTATATTTTTTTAAAACTTATTTCTACATAAAATCGTTAGTTTTGTTAATATTAAAGATATTTTTGAGGTGCATAAACTCTGTAACTAGGTTATCTAGATCGAAAATAGTTAACCCTTAAAGTTTGGTGAGCTCTGCATTTTTTCTTATTGAAAATCGTTAGTCAATAGCAGCTTATGTTGATGACAAACATTCTTAGTTTTTTCGATAGAAACATTCCAAACAGCCTTGTGAAAAGTTTGGTGGGCATACATCGATCACCAAATACACTATAATTGACTTACAGAGAATGCAGAGTTAGAAATTCAAAGGGATTCAGTTAAGATCTATCGAAAAATAAGAAAATTATCGTTTAGCATGTGAAATGATTCTGTTTGGAAATATTCCCAAAATAGGTATATTTGCCCTATATCTTGAATATATATATTCTTGATGTGAACCATCTTTCTGAATGCAGCGATATCGAAAGCTGCATAAGAATTGAAAGACTCTCCCATTTAACTTACCGAACAGACAGGCTGAGTGCAGGGCATCTGCTAGTCGTGCACTGCCGACCCTCAATCGCAACGACTTGTTTTTCTTTCATTGAGAAGACCAGCCTCAGGGTCTTATCGAGCCGCCCACTCCCCTTTTCCACTGGCAAACGGAGCGCTCTTTTCCATTTCCATTTCCAGCTCGGCTCGACGGCTGGGCGATAAGCTCGTGCAAAACAGGGTGTTATCGACGGATTCGGTCCGAATCGGAATACAAAGAATGCCAGCTTTCACTTTTATCAGCGCGCATTTTTAGTGCATTTGGAGCGTGCCCGTCGGACGAGACTGACGACAGCTCCGCGGAGCAATCAGAGTGAAGAAGATGCTAGCGCTGGGGCTGCTGCTGCTGTTGGTCGGCCAGGCACAGGCCATGGCCATAACGAACGGCCACTGCCAGAAGAACATCAGCGTCAAGTATCAGGTGCCCGTGACAAGGACACGCCCCTTGGCTAGCAATGCCAGCGATCCAACGGACGCCATCCAATATGTTGTCTACGAGGAGCGCATACGCTGGGATACTGTGCAAATCTGTTGTCCCGGCTATCGCACGATCATCTTTGGCTTCTGTGAGCCCATCTGTGCGGAGCCGTGTCCGGCGCACAGTTACTGCCTGGAGCCGAACAAATGCCATTGCATGCGCGGCTACGAGCACTCGCATCATCCCAACAAGGAGCATCAGCTGATCTGTCGCCCCATCTGCCAGGGCGGCTGTCCGGAGCACAGCCACTGCATCGATCACAACGAGTGCGAGTGCCGGCCCGGCTACAAGGACATCAGCAGCTGGTTCAGCCTCAGCCTCAGCTGTGTGCGCATCCAGTGCGGTCACGATCAGCGCTACGATCTGCAGCGACGCGCCTGCGTCCAGATCGAGATGAGCATGGAGGAGCTGATGCAGCGAGTTGCCGAGCGCCTGGCCAAAGGCCTGCAGACCGAAGGGGAGCCGCCCGCCGAGGATCAGCTGGACGACAAAGATTGAGCAGCTAACTAAAAAAAAATAAAATATATATATACTATAAGCGTTATCTTAAGTCCCCTTTTGTTATCACTGACATTCTAGTTGTGGGTTCAATAAACGCGTCCAGACAGCGACGGGGGTGGGAAGAAGAAAACTATGTATTGCGATTAACAAATAAACAGTCGAGCAGAGCCGACTAGTAGATGCTCTGCAATTAGTTGTACCAGATTAACATATTTGCTAAGCCAGACTCCTGCAAGGATTCTCGATCACAGGAACCTAAAGGGAGATTTACCTTATATCCCTTCAATAAACTTCCCCTTTTCTAAATTAAATTCTGGGTTCAAATTCATTAAATTATTTAAACCAAAAATAAGGTTATTTATATATTCCAGTTTTAAAATTAATTACCTATAATTTTGTCGCTGATCATGAATAAATATATATTTAATAAGGTCGAGGCCTTCAATCAATTGATAAATATACAATTTCTGCAATGAATTCAATATATTTATATTCATAAATAATGGGAATATATAATAATTAAAAATATATTAATGATGGTCGTGGCTGAGTTCGGTCAAGGCAGCATTCGCTGCTGATCAACAAAATATATATTTATGGGACTGAAAAAAGATTGAAAATCCAAAGATTAACAATTTATTAATAATAATTGAAAGTGTTAAAAATCTATATGGAAATTTTATTGTATTGTATTAATTCAAACAATAGGATTATATAATTTCCTTTTGCGTTTCAGTAAATAAAACAAATTAACATAAATTTGAAAGCTTACAAACTAAAGATCTAAATAACTTGATGGAAAAAATTGTCGTTAACTTCATCAATATCATCAATAACATCATCATTAACATCATCATCATCATCATCATCATCATCAACATCAACATCATCATTAACATCACTCATATTAATTGAGTGGCGGGTGGGGGGAAGGAAGTAGGTTATCTAAATTGTGTCTATAAGTAGTTTATAATAATTAAAAGCTGGCACTCAATGGCTTGTAAGTCCGATAAATTCATGTTTCATGTTTAAAGCTCAAGTTGCATAGCTCTGGTTAAAATTTTTGGGTTTCACAGCCAAATCGCATCGGTTGTGTTTTTATTTTTCTCAAGCGTAAAGGCTCTCGATAAGGTCCGCATACATTTTGTTGACCACGTTGCGCTTGACCTTCAAAGTGGGTCCCAGTTCGCCGGTGGCGATCGAAAAGTCATGCGGTAAAATCGCAAATTTCTGCACCTTCTGGGCATTCGAGATGGACTGTTTGTTGGCGCGCTTAATGCCATCCTCGATGGACTTCCACACCTTGGGGCAGGGACCGGCCTTCAGTATCTCGGACAGTGTCTTGTGCTCAACGCCCAGCGACTTCATCCAGACAGCCGACTCATGCGTCAGATCATCCAAAGGAGCGCCCGTATCGCGATCCACTTCGGTCTGAAAATAAGTTAATTAAGGTAAATAAAATGTAAGATTTGAGTTAATTGATCTCTCACCTTAATGGACACCAGCACAGTTAGATATTTGCGCTGTTCACCGACGAGGAATGCATTGGAAATGCCATCCAGTTCCTTTTTGATGATGTTCTCGATGTGGACGGGCGGTATATTCTCACCGCCAGCCGTAATGATCAGCTCCTTGGAGCGACCCGTCAGGCAGACATAGCCCTTGTCATCGATAAAGCCCAAATCGCCCGAATGCAACCAACAATCATCGTCCAGCGATTCCTCGGTTTTCTCCTTATTGGAAATATAACCCATAAACACGTGACGTCCACGAATACAAAGTTCACCGTGTCCATTTTCATCGGCGTTGATTATCTTTGATTCGCAGCCTGGCAGCGTTTTGCCAATCGAGTTGAGGACACTCGTGTCGGGCAGACAAAGTGTGTGACAGCCGCCCGTCTCGGACATGCCGAAGGCGTCCAATATCTTCAGGTCCAGACTGAGGAAATATTTCTTGGTCTCTGGCGACATGGGCGCCGCGGCGCTGACCAAGCTGACCACACGATCGAAGCCCAGCGCCGCCTTCACCTTGGACAGGATCAAGGACTTGGCAATCCTGTAGCGGAAGCCGCCGCTGCTCTTGCTGCAAAGAGAAAGTTTTTTGTTTTTGGCAAATAAGTGCAAGTTTCTTAATTGGAATTGTTGATTAGGTTTGGGGCAGCAAGCTAGTTAATTATTACAAGGGTCAAGGATAATGGAGTGGCCCAAATGGGGCAAGAGTGGGGCTCACTTCAAGGCTTAAACTAGATAAAGTTTGTTGTTGGGTTATTTTAAAAGCTGCTGCAAATGTGTTGACTTGAATTAGTTGTAGGGGAGACTTTTCATTTTTTATAGACCTATTTAAACTCTTCTTCATAACAGTAGAAAATCCCAATTAAATATTTTGAATAACTTTTCTACACTAATTAACTTTCATATGCTGTTTTAAGATTTGAAAAGACTTAAAAAGAAACCTCTATTTAATATTTTAAATACGTTCTTTTTCTTTAATTAAATTTTCTATGCTACTTTAAGCTTTAAAAAGACAAGAAGACTAATTAAATTTCATATGCAGCTTTAAAAAGACTTTATTTAATATTAAAAAAATAAGTTTTTTTTGGACTTTAATTAAATTTTTTCTATGCAACTTCAAAAGGATTTTAGAAAAACTTCTATTTAGTATTTTAAAAAACTTTTCTATTACTCTAATTAACTTTTTGCAACTTTAAGGTTTAAAAGAGAATTTAAAAGAAACCTCGATTAAATATTTAAAATAATTTATCTATTATTTTAATTAAATTTTATATGCAACTTTAAGCTTTAAAAAGACTAAAAGAAACTTCAATTCAATATTTTAAATAATTTATCTATTATTTTAATTAAATTTTAAAAGACTAAAAGAAACTTCAATTAACTATATGAAATAATTTATCTATTATTTTAATTAAATTTTATATGCAACTTTAAGCTTTAAAAAGACTAGAAAAAACTTCAATTCAATATTTTAAATAATTTATCTACTAATTTAATTAAATTTTATATGCAACTTTAAGCTTTAAAAAGACTAAAAGAAACTTCAATTAACTATTTGAAATAATTTATCTATTATTTTAATTAAATTTTATATGCAACTTTAAGCTTTAAAAAGACTAGAAGAAACTTCGAAATAATTTTTCTACTACTTTAATTAACTTTAACTTTAAAAGAGACTCCTATTTATTCTATTTACCATTTGCCCTGAGCTATTTAAGTATATTTTGTTGCTTAAGGTAAAAATGCGCTAATCACTGTCAGCGTTGAACGCATGTCACGAAATTTACAGTAGATGCCCCCAGACAAAGACTTGCCGCTCGTCCTGCTTAGCACAAGGACGTGCCCGCATGCAGGAGTTTGTGCAGCCAGACAGTGCCTTGCTTCCTGGCAATACCTTCGTGTACAACCTGACGTATGAGTAATGTTGTTGGCTGTGATTTTGGCTGCCTTTGGACGCTGGCTGCTTGCATAATTTAGCAGCCAAACGAAACGAGGAAAATGCCTGGCAGGGCAAACTCTGCCTTTAGCCAGGATAAGCTACGGGAAGGGGGGCGTGGCATGGTTGCAGCCACTTTAACTGTGCATCGTTTTTGCATAATTTATGCGCACACAACAAAAGTTCAAGTTGAAGTAGTTTTTTTTTTTAGCTTACTTACCCCTGAGTCTCCATGTAGTGCTTAAGCGAGATGCCCTTGGCCCAGCCGGCGAGCATTTTCTTAAAGCTACCGCTGGAGCTGGCCACGGCGACCATGCGCTCCTGGAACTTCTCAAAGACACGCGGCACGCCCATAAAACGCGTCGGCTGCGCATCCTGCAGCGACTTGACCAGCGTTCCTTTGAGCGCATCCTTGTCGGCAAACCAAATGCAGCCGGCCATCGAGGCGACCGTATAGATGTCCACCGTCTGGGCAGCCACATGGGACAACGGTAAATATGAGACAAGCGTCTCGGCGCCCATCACCACCTTCTCGAGAGTCTTGGCAATGCCGCGTGTATCGAACGCAATGTTGTCGTGGGAGAGCATCACGCCCTTGGGCATGCCCACTGTGCCGGAGGTGTAGACCAGGCAGCAGCATTCGTTGATCGCGATGTTCTCCAGGCGACGCTTGAACTCATCCTCCACATCGCTGACATTCATCGACTCAATCTCGGACCACTGTGAAGAAGAAGAAGAAGAAGAAGGATTAGTAATCGGACAGAGCTTTGAGTATAAGTTAAGGTTTACCCTGTAGTAGCCATCCTCCTTCTTCAGATAGGGTGGATAGGGCTCCTGGATTTGTATGGCCGCCTTCAGATTGGGCAGCTTGTCGCGTATGGAATGTATTTTGTCCATTTGCTTGGCATCGTCCACAATCACAATCTGCGAACGCGAATCCACCAGGACATGCTGCACAGCATCCGCCGAGTTCGTCGTATAGATGCCAGCGATGATGCCGCGTGCGTGAATGGCGCCCATGGCCGAATAAAACCATTCGGCACAATTGAAGGCCAAAACACCCACCGAATGATGCTCCTCGAGGCCCAGCTTAATAAATGCCTTTGCCGTCTGATGCACCTTCTGCTCGTACTGCCTGTGGAGGAGTCGAAAAATGTGTGCTTAATTCAATAAGTGTTAAACGAATTTGCCGACGTGGCAAGTCGAAGGACTAATTGGTTTAGAGCCTTAGAGCTGTGCTAAAGTCACGATAGTTTTCAAGCTAACACGAAGTTAAATAATTTTTTGATTGTTGTTTTTTTTTTTTTTTTTGGTTTAGATTGTGTGGAGTTGTTCTAAGATGTGTTTATTTTAAAATAAGTTAAGGTATTCTTTTAGATTAATCTTTTTCGGATAGATTTTTCATGTTTAATCTAGTCTAAAGTATTTTTATTAGTTTAATTCTTTTCTGCTTGATATTTCTTGATTAGATTGTGTAGAGTTGTGTTTAGATGGGTTTAATGTAAGGTATCTTAAGGAATTCTTACAGTTTAATCATTTTCTGATTGTTGTTTTCTGGTTTAAATCGATTAGAGTTGTATTTAGTTGTGTTTTGTAACTTAAAGTATTCTTCTAGTTTAATCCTCATCTGATTTTTTTTCTTGTTTAAATTGTGAAGAGTTCTTTGAAGATATGTTTACTCTGAGGTATTTAAAGGAATTCTTTTAGTTTAATCATTTTCTGATTATTGTTTCTGGTTTAAATCATATAAAGTTATATTTAGATGTCTTTAATCTAAGCTATCCTAAGGTATTACTCTAGTTTAATTTTTTTTTTGATTGTTCTTTTCTGTTTTATAAGGTGTCTGCTATCTTAAGTTATTTTTAATAAGACCAAAAACAAATCCTTTTCAGCACTTTCATCAGCAGTCGTGAAAAACTTGTCCATCCCTAAAATGTAAAGCCCCTCTTTTAGCCCATTCTGTTACTTACTTATAGGTAACTGTGGCGTAGCCAGTTTTGCTATTCTTGGTACGCAGCGCCGGATAGTCGGGATAATTGTTGACGGTCCGCTTGAGCAGGCCGGGTATGGAGATGGGCTCCTCGGCGCCGAGTCCTTCCTTGTGCATGCGTATCTTGACGGCCTCCTCGGGATTGGTGGTGCGATACACCTCCGAGGGCCGCAGGCGATTTGGGCCCGGTCGATTGTAAAGCGCTTCGTTCGTATTGGCGGCCATTTCACTAAATAAACAAATTACATTTTCTCCATTAGCCATTAGTTAAAACCAATTTCAAAATTTCACTTGCCAAGTGACGGCCACGTTATTAAACGTTGGGGTCAAGGCTAGAGTTAAATGTCTTATCGTCGTGTTTTAATTATGACTTAACACCTGATTAAAAGGCGGCACGAAGCACTCATATAATTCCTTAATATAAATACTTATGGAATTGAATTTATGGTTATACAGTTGCAGTAGCTTTTCCTATTGAGTTTAGCGATAACTTTGTTATATAACTGCCTAAATGGGAATACATTTAAAATTATCATATATCATATCATATTCTAAGCAAATTTTTGTATTAATTGTGTATTTCCTGTCTTTAGTTGTGTAAGCATTAAGTTCTCTTCTTTGGGCCTTATCATTTCTATGATAATGCCGCACACAAAACATAAGTCTTCGTATTTTTTTTTTATTTTTGGGTACAAAGGGCTACGACTTGGCACATAGTTATCGATAACTATCTATGTGTACACATGTCGCCCGAAAGTGTTCACAGTATTTTTATATTTATATTTTTATTAATCAATAAACTGGTCAACAACAGTTTGGTTTTTTTTTTTGATAAGAACAAATGCCGAAAACCAAACAACAACAAATCATAATTATTTTTTAAGTTTAGAACGAAATGAGTCCAAAGTTTATGGACAAGGTTAAGCAGCTGATTTTTCATGTTTAGTTGGCAAATACATATAGTACATACATACATACATATATATGTATATATATATATATTTTATGCCAGCTGCCTGGTTACAGCGTAGTCCAAGTTCCGCCCATGATTAGGCCTGATTGATGGATGGCTATGCAATTAAAAAAAAAAACAAACAAAACAATACCTCAATGATTGACAGTTTTTGTCTAATGCACACGCGAATAACTTGAAATTGTTTTATGTTTGGTAATTGTTTTGTTTTGTTTCTGTTTTTCATTGCCTGACAGGGAAAGTCGTTGCAAGATTTCTCTAATACACTAGAATTTGCTGACTCAATTAAAAAGGAAATTATATGATGCAGTTTTACAAGCATATATAATTATAATCAAAAATCGCCTAAAAACCTTAAATTCCAACAAAAGGGTTTTAAACATTGCTTTTGAATTGCATAACGTATATTTAATTAAACATGCACCCATTAACAGTTTTAAAGTCTAACTGAGAAAGTTATAAATTGGATTGTTTAAGTTAACAATGACTTTTAATTATTAAACAAAATTATTGGCAAACAATTAAATGACTGATCTTGATTTATTAAACAAACAGTGGAATCTAATTGTTTTAGAAAATATCAACAATAATTAAAAGTAATTGCAATTATAAATTACAACGGTAGCAAAGTCTACAACTAAAATTTATAGTTTCAAGTGATAAGAACAAAGTTTATGTCTGAATTTTTTTGGTTCTTTATTTTTTGCTTAGCCACGTTATGCAGGTCTTTGAGTGGCTAGAAATGAAAACATGTATATGTAGAAATTTATTTTAGAATATTTTATAAGCAAATTATGCATATAATATTAGTATGTACATATGTATATTATAATAAAACTGCTGCTTGTTGAGGAAATTACTTCATAAGCTCGGGTGTTAGAACAAATACATACATACATACATACATTTATCTCTGTATGTATTTTATATGTTTATAATAAAACATACGTGTATTTATGCATGTATGTATGCTAGTTTATATAGAGAATTTGCGTAGTTTTATTGCTGGGGGCGACTATTCCGAACTGAGCATGACAGAAACCGGCTTTCTGTTTGATAAGAATAGCAGTCTAGACATTCTGACAGTCGTACGATCGAAAACCCAAAGCTTGTTCAATAGTTTTTTAGCTCGGTACTCAGCTTATTATAACAAAAAATAACGAGCTGTGTAATTTTGTTATTGAAAACGACATAAATAAAAATGAGAATTTACAGAGAGACGACCTAAGAAGCTGCGTATGAAAACAAAACCGATAATTAACAGTTCTAAAAATATTTGCCATGTGTGTGTGTTTTTTTTTCGGCTATTTTTCTGCTTCTTGGCATAAAACGCAATAAAAGAGAATGTCATGTCACATAACTGAAGAATTGCGGTTTATTTTTTTTTTATGCTACTTTTGCTGCTTCTTTTCGAAAGTGGAATTGGCAACAAAGATGGGCCAAAAAGCGAGCGCGCGCACGAGAGAGAAAGAGAGAGTGCGAGATGTGGTGTGGAAATGCGATCAAAGCAAAATGAGTGTGGATGAGGAGGAAAAAGACTAGCGAAAGCTAGAGAGGCGCAACTGACAGTTAAAAAAGGTGACAATGAACCCGCGAGGACAGTGCACTGACCCACTTAGAAAGAAAGAAGAAGACTAAAGCTGGGAAGGCCAAACTGAGAAGAAAATATAAACAGCCGGTAAATATCGGTGTGTTTGTGTGTGTGTTGTGGGGAATGTTATTGAAAAAGACAGAGAAACACACGTGCTTGTAGGGCCTGCGGTGCGTGTGGGCGGGACGCAGCTGTTGTAGGCGGAAGTCACGCACTTTTACATATATACATATATAGTACAAAAGAAATATGCATAAAATATGCTTCTCTTATGCTCGTCTCTTGTTCTAGCAAACTTACATAATTTAAATACAATTTGTTTCTGGACTGTTTAAGAAGTTATTTTGGTTATTTAGCGCGACACAATTCTTCTTCTTCGTTTATTTTGTGCTTGGTATTTTTGGTATATATTTTGTTGTTGCTTATAACACGACAACCGCAGACGACCGCACGCAGCGAAGCCAAAGCGCAAACTGAAAGCAGAACAGGATCGGTTGCTATAGAAATCGTAGATCGACGCTCTTGCTATTTGCGCTGCCGACGTCGTCGTCGCTGTCGCTGTCGCCGTCGCCGTCGCTGCTGCCACTGTTGCTGTCGCCGTCGATAAGTCTTCAAGTCGCGTCGCGTATTAAACCGCTACCTGCGGCCCTCTTATCAGTCGAACACATTGCGCGCGCGCTGATTAGAAATCGAATTTGGTGAGTTCGTATGTTAAGCGTACAGCGAAATCTTTCTGATCTTCGCTTTGGAAATCATTAAAAGGCAGCAACTATTTTCTTATCAGTCAGTTGCTTTTTGTATGAGGTTATGCCCTTGATGGGCAAATTTTGTATTAAAACAAACAGCCCGTTTTTCTCTTTCATGTTTTATTTTTAGCTTGTGTTGCAGTTGTTACATGATAAAAGAATTCCTTTTGTGTAGTTAAAATATATGAAATATATGATAACAATTTTAATATGCGTTAAAATCTTATTAGATATTTTTTTTTTGTTTTTGTACTGTCCAAAAATTAGTTTATTAAATTCAATTTATTTTTATTTAAATTCGTAAATTTCCCATGAATTTATTCATACAACACAATATATTCTTATATTATTTCCAAAAAGTAACTCAGCTCAGGTGAGTAATATTTTAAGTGCAAATTAACTACGGTTACAGCTGCCTTTTAAATAAAAAGCGCATTTCTTATAGATGAATGTTAACGTTTAAGTGGCAGGTATAAAATGAGTAAAATAATCAGGTAAGCTTAGCTGTTAGTGGGCAAAACATTATCTTAGTTTACACCATTTAAAAATAATATAAAATACAGTTTGTTTATTTTGATTTATAAAAATATATTTTAAAAGTTGTATTTACATTATTGCATTAACCTTTTAAATAGCGCAAAGTTCTGGGAATTAAAATTGATCCATAGCTTGCATATCTATAAGGATCTTTGTCTAAATATAAATTAATTAAGCAAAATCGAATATCAATTTGATAAAAAAAAAATATTTCCTTATAAAATTATAAAGTCATTGAACGACCAAAATAAACTGGGAGATAATGCCAAGCTTATCTGCTTAGCCAAAATAAGTCAAACACCTGTTGTGCTGCTTAACCAATAATTTTAATACGCTAATGAATCATAAAGATATGCGATAAAAGCTTATTTATTAAAAAAAGAAATAAATTAAATTAAAAAACTTACATTTATTATCAAAGCTGCTAAAAACAAACCAAGTTTATCTGAACTGACGTATTTGCGAAAAAGTCAACTCAATCAAGTGACCAAACTTAAAAGTAGACAAATTTTTGACTGTTGCCAATTGTTGCTTTGGTTGTTGCCGCTTATCAAAACTATACAAGTTGGCCACACACATTTTATGATTTGATAAACATGCCCGTTAGCTAAAAGCCCATAAACTGCAGTATGCCATATACATTTATACATACATATATACTTATAGAAATATATATTTATAGTCGGCAGTTCTTTTTAGTAAAATTTATGTCCAACATGGAGCGCACTTCCGTCGTTGCCTAATCTTGGCCAGCAACCTGCAGGCGGGGCCAAAGGTTCGAACCTTCCTGAATCATGGCTGATAATCAAATGCAGCGTACTTCGAGCCGATAAGATTATCGCCTTTAGCTTATATATAAATCAAAATTTTAGCATCTTTACGACTATCAAACACGAGGGCTTAGCTTGATTATCTCTAAGGCACGCAAAGCACTTCAATCACAAATCTATTTTTTTTTCGTTCTACGCGAAATATTAATCGTATATATAGCTTTTTTTTGATATTCTTATATACATACATACATAATTTTATATAAAGTAATCTTAGCATTTCTATTTATTTTCTTTTTGTTGCCATTCTGTGGCTTTGACGTATGCAATAATTTGTTTTCTAACAAATCTATATTATAACAAATATATATATATATATGTTGCATATGGTAGCTAATTTTAAAGGTATTTGAATTATACAGTTCATTCTTATCAGTGGGAAAACACGAGTGTTTCATGTTAAGCAGATTAGATGCGATTTTTTGACCACACCACGAAATATTTTTAAGTGCACGATTCGGTTCCCAAAGTATTCGCAAAGTTTGTGTCCAAATTTTGAAATAAATACCTGGTAATTTATTAGAGATAATGTGTATTAAGTATATAAGTAAAGAGTTATAAGATCATCATGACAAAGGCAAAGCCAAATACTAAATGGAATTATCAAACGATTTCTACATTATTTATATTTAATGCGTAATTTTTTAAATGCGTAAATAATCTATGAACTATACACAAAAAATATGGTCTAGATTTTAATAAATTTAAATAAAATAAAATAAAATAATATAGATTTATTACACACTCAACTTTACAATTTATTGATTTATTTAACACTTATAAATCAATAAAAATTTGTATATGCTTTAAACTTTAAACTAGTCGCTTTTTTATTATATGAAACGTAAATTTATATAAAAAATAAGTCGCTTATTACCAATTTGCAATAATTACAGGGTACAATAACAACAACATTTTTGACATTTTATTTAAATTATCTAAAAAACGTATAGATAAATAAATTTCATTCCGATGCTTGGTTAAAAGCTTTCATGCGCACTTTTTTCCCAACTACTGTAAAAGCTTTAGCAAAGTTCACAACCCAAGCGAAAGCTTAGCAAATAAAAAGCTCGTGTTGAATTCGCCGCAAACGTTTGCACAGTTAAAACTCTAGCAATACAAATGCGAATAGTGGCATACTAAAGTACATATATGTATGTATGTATGTATGTAACTGTGTTTGTATGTATGAATGTTTGTAGTTAAGCTGGGCTATCAATTTACCAAGTATTGGTTAACATTTTCACCCGAACGAGATGCTTAAAAAGCGCATATAAGTCCACAGACAGTCATCATTTATATGCTTGCGCCTTGAGTGCATTTTATATGACAGTCAAGTCCTGTCAACAGGACGAAATATATACTGAATTGAACTGAACTATTTTGTATTCGATGGCGATACCGATTTCTGATGCTGGTGCTGAAGCTGATTTCTGATGTTCATGTTAATGAGATTGTCGTCAAACGGAATCAAATTACGGGGCACAAAGTTGCTGTTTATTGCGCCGGCCACGCCCACAACAAACGGACGATAACAAACGCCCACCCACACACACACAGACACACTTAACACATGCAAATGATGTGCTGATGTGTCGGAAAAGGTTGGGGTTGAATCTGAATAAAAAGAAAGTGCTCCAAATGAGGTCGATTAACTAGACGATACCCTGTAAGCGTGTATTACAAATATATACACAAATATAATATAAAAATGCGTCATAAATATATTTAACCAGCAATAATAAGTATTGGTGTTAGACCAACAAACGATATACCCTATCTGTTTAATTGGTAAAGGGTGCAACAAACTGTAAAACCGTTTAAGCACAGGTAAGCGAAAGCAATGAACGTGTTCTGGCATTTTCAACAAGTTCATATCAGTTGACAAGAAGGGACAGCCAGGAATGGGGCCAGCATCCAGCTGGGATAACAAGTGTTTGGCTAATTAGCACAGTTGAAATGCGCGACACACACACGCACACACACACACACAAAGCCAGACAATGAACTGTACTCTGGCTGCATATAATTGTCTTGCCACGCCCACTACCCAAAACTGTCAAAGGACAGTCGCATAATAACAAAAGGAGTTAACTCGAACTGTTTAGAATTGACCATAAAAGATCACAGTTTATATGCGGGCTTTAATATGCTGGCACTTGAGATTATCCAACAGCTTTAATTGTGATTGTAAAAATCACACAAAATGGCAAATTGTGATTTTATGCGCGAATTTGTAAATGCAGTTTAAAAGAACATTAAATGATAAGATTTTCGATTTAATTGCTATTTAAGTAAGTTTTAAAGAGCTGTTGAAAGGGGAATGTTTAAATACATATGTTAATTTAATTTATTTTAAATATAATTAGTGTCTTTTTAATGTGCCGCATTTTTATCTAGCTATATTCAGTACAAACTACTAAACAAAACATTTTTTACATAATCATTTAATTAACATTCAGCATAAATAATATTTAAATATATTACATTTAAAACCACATTATTTTAACAGATTTTCGCCGTCGTCACATTTTGTGCTGATGAATACAAAAATAAATGCCATCAATACACACACACACACACGCGCACGAAATCGCGTTTGTATAAGAAAACTTTTTAAAATCTATTTATAGACCTGCTTTATCAAAGCACCTAAGCCAAAACAGAAAAAGAAATGAGACACAAATAAAAAGATTCACACACTGAACGAATTTCGTATACTAAGTAGCTGAGTTATTCAACTTCGTCAAAATTCGTGTGTATTCCAACCGGTTCTATGGTGTAATGGTTAGCACTTTGGACTCTGAATCCAGCGATCCGAGTTCAAATCTCGGTAGAACCTACGAGAGTTTCTTTTTTTTTTAATTTTTCCAATTTAGTTTAATGCGCTTTCCGAATTGTTTGCAATTAGTTGGGCCCATAAATTGAAGGCAGCAAGCAACTAAGCAAGCCGTATTAGCTTTTGGCCCCTGGTTTTAGCCCTGCCAGCGAAATTCTATTACAGTTTCTATTTTACACAGTTACTGCTGCAATTTGCATGTGTTTGAGTTTGGCTTTAAATGCAGCTGCAATAAAATGCTATTGGCCATAAAAGCAGATAGAACGAAAGCCAAATGCTGCCAGCGAGAAATGGCTAAGAAATGGGAGGGAAGAACGCAACAGAGATAAATGAGTTTAAAGAAAGCTGCTTTGATTATTTTGTTAGCTTCTGCCTTCAAAAAATCCCTTTAAGATACACGCAACAGGTTTGCCCTTAAACCTAAGCTGATAAGTGCTTTTTAAAGGAATGCTAAATATAAATAGCCTTTGATTGGCAATCACTCAACTGTGACCTTTGACCAGCAACGAGGACTCGCCCCCTAAAAATAGACGCACAAAATGCGTCGCAATTTTTTTTTGGGGGCCAACATAATCAATAATCGATAATTGACAAATTAAGCAGCACAGAGGAAAACACGCTTGACTTTAATTTCATGCCACAAGTGTCGCAATGTCAGAAGCTAATTAATTGGATTTCTTAACGCAAACCCAAATTGAAACTGAATACACATGCACACACACACACGCACACATACAGAGAGCGACTGCAGCTGTTGGCCAATTGGCCACTTGGCTCTCAGTTCACTTGTCAAATTTCAATAATTTAGCACACGAATCTGTCCAGACAGAAGCTGTCAGCGATAAGCCAGACACGACCAACAAAAGCCAACAACCAGACAAACACTTTGCAACAAATTTAGCTAACCCTTAAACAACACGCGTTGCACCACACTCAAATTTTGGGGCACATTAGTTTGGTGGCACTCCTTGCACAGAATTGATAAAAATAAGTGAAATAAATTTTAAATTTATTAAAAAAACCAATTTTATGAGCTGCATTTGTTCTCGATAAACGATAACATATTTAATTCAATTAATAATATTAATATTATGTATGTATTTTTATCCAACATTATTTGCATTTACATGCCTTATGTTTACATATTTATGTGTTATTTATTGTACATTTAAAAACTAAATTATATTTACTTACGATGACAATATTTACAACATGTTAATTTTTATCCTTTCCAAGGTTCTTAGGGCTATTTTTTATTTATTTTAAATAACTTTCTCAACAAGAAAGTTTTTTTTAATTGATATAAATTCATTTAAAGACGTATAAAGTTTAAATTAAATGCACTAAATAATTAATTTGGTTTTATTTATATAAGTAAATCATAAGTAACTATAATGTAATAAAAATCGCATATTAACAAATTTTTAATTACTTAAAACCTTACTGAATAAGAACATTTACAAATATATAATTATAATTTTAATATATGAATAATTACTTATACTATAAGGTACTATAACACTTAAAAACCAAATTAACTTGGAAAGCGTATTTAATCTTCGTTCTTTGTCCAAAAAGAAACGATTTTCTCTGCTTTACTTTTACTTTTTGATAGCGCATTTCCACAAATTCTAAGCGTAAAATTAAATGAGATTCGTCTCGTGGCGTTTATTTAATGCGCCTCGTTGGTTTCTTCCACTATAAAAAAAAAAAAAAATAACAGAAATTCCCCAACTCGATTTTTACTCAGAGGTGACATCGAGGTAAATTGTTATGGCTGCCACAATAAAAAAACATTGGCGGTCGGGCAGATCAGAATAAGTGGCGGACATTAAAGCCACGAATAGCTCAAACACCACACGGGCTATTCAATTTAATTACAGGTACCTCAACGGACGCATGGAAAATGGAAAATGGGAAATTGGGCATTGATATTCGCCATGTTGAACTGCTCTAAAGATAAATTTTTGAGTTTTGCGGGTAGCGTGCAAATATAAAATATCCTTTTAAAGTTATATTGTGGTATATATTTATAGTAGGTATTTTAAAAATATTTAATACAATTTTTTAATTTTAATTTTTTATTTATTTTAATTTATTTATTTAACCTTTATAAGATACTTTGTTGTAGTAAAATGAAATAAAATAAAAAAGAGTATAGATATATATAATAAAA
The DNA here is from genome assembly GCA_004143845.1 of Drosophila lacertosa. Lineage (NCBI taxonomy): Eukaryota > Metazoa > Arthropoda > Insecta > Diptera > Drosophilidae > Drosophila > Drosophila lacertosa. The sequence continues at coordinate 18,256 of SCDZ01000135.1, forward strand.
AAATTATTTTATTATTAGAAAATATATAAAAAATATACTAAAACAATTAAATAGTTCGTTAAATTTTTTTATATATTTTTTTTATTATATCTATAATTTTTATTCTATATTTAACTACATTTATATCTATTTACTTGTAGTATGCATCTACTTATATTTATCCATATCTACCTACATCTATCTATATCCATATGTATCTATCCAAAATCCATTTCTATCTTTCTATATCCATGTTTATCTATTTATCTATATGTAAACCTATCTTGAGTTGGTTAAAGAATAGTTTTATTCTACAAAACAATTTATTAAAATTTCTATTTAAAGGAATTAAAACGTTTTTAATCTAAGAATTTATATATAAAATATATATTTTATTGAAAAAGTATTCATACATATTTTACTTATTTTATTTAAAAAATAATGTAAAAAGCAAATACTTTAGGATCTGCAAATAGGAAAAATTGAATGCAATTTTCAAGTTGTGTATAGTTAAATATTAAATATATATTTTAAATCAAATGGTTAAAGAAGAATAGAACCACACTTTTAAGCGTCGGCGATCTCGATTGAATCGCAGATCGAACATAAAATTTAGATAAACATTTCACAAATAAACGCCCCAGATATTTGTCAGACACAGTTTGTTGAAAGGAAACTCAACGCGACTCAAAATATGAATGCATAGCAATGCGATTGTCGTGGCCCAAAGCATCAGCCAGGGATGGAAGACGACTGCTGCAGTTTTTAATCGCGGACACGAATCCACGTTGCGTTTCAGCAGCGTCAACCACTGCAGCAGCAGCTGCTGTTGCAACATTGTGGCGCCTCCGAAATGATAGAAATTGTGCAATGTTGCGTCGCAGCTTAATCAGCGAATTGCGACGACCTGTTGAAAGGTATTGCATTAGAACGAGGTAATACGCACGGAGGAGCTGTTGCAGAGCTCCGATTTTGAGCAGCAGCCGCAGCAGACATTGCAACACAGGCTCGAGGCATGCACCAATATCGAGATTTGCCAGCCGCGTGATCAAATCACAGAACGCTGCCCAGCGACCCAATTCGGCGGCGGCGGTAACGGTAACGTTAACGTTAACAACATTAACGGTATTCAAGTTATTGGTAGGACCCGCGTAAAGCTCCTTGACGGCCTGCTTGGCGCGCGTCGGCAGGATTGTCAGATCGGCAGGACTACGCGGACGCTGACGCGGATGATGTTGCATGGCGGGCTGTGTGCGCTGATACTCTTCGATGGGCATGGCCATGTGACGGGGTCGCCTCGGCATCTTGGCGCTAATCCAGACCAGCTGCTTGGCGGCGTCGGGCGACAGGCGTCGGAGTAGATCGGTGTGGCTGGGCGGCTCGATCAGCAGCTGGAGGTCCTGGGGATGGGCCAGTCTCTGGTGTACCGTGTAGAACTTGACCTTGTTGTTGGAGTTGACCATGTGATAGTAGGTGATCGGATTGTTGACGACAGAGCTCATCATTTCAGTATTGTCAAGTTCACGGGCGAAATGTGCACAAAGTTGTTATAATCGTAAAACACAAACATTAAATTTTGCAAAGTGTGGTTTTAAAAAAGAAATTAATTAAAACAAATTTTATTAAACATCTCATCCGATCAGCTTCAGGTTTGTGTTTGTATTGAGCACAAATTTTTGACTGCGCCTTGCCCCCAAAACTTGCCTCTCAATGCCTACTCGATGTCACTCTTATCTAGGGTATCGCAAGATGTCCTTTTTCAGGCATCACTTGCAAAGAGCTGCAAAGAAAATCGAATTAAACTGACTTTAAAATACCCTTAAAACACACCCGAAAGTCGTGTATACCCCGTGCAACATAAATGCGCCAAATTCCCTGTAATTAAATGCTATGGGAGCAAATTTCCCATTTGCTTTACATAAAGAAAACATTCAAGTGCCGGGGAAACTTTTGTTTTTCCTTTTTATTTTTTTTGATTGATAAATCGCCGAGATTTTCTTTATGAAGCGTATCCAAACACAAACACGAAATGGGTGCGAAAAAGTTCCCAAAACAAAAGTCAATAAAAAAAGCAAAACCAACAAAAAAAAAACAAATATTTTTTGGCTGCTTTCTGTGCGTCAATAAAAAATGAATGCCAAAAATTTGGGTGTAGTTTTTTATTTTCCTTCTTTTTTTTTTGGTTTCGTTTGCTGGCACTTTGAGTGCACGTAAGTGAATGCATATGAATAAATATTTGTGCGATTTTTTATTCAAATTTCGTCGGACAGCAGACTTTGATTGCGCGCACAGGCTGCCAATTAAATTCTGATGTGAATGGCGAAAGAAGATGAAGTTTAAAAGGAAATTTACTTAAGTCAAAAAAACTATGCTTTAATAAAATAGAACAATATTTTCTGAATAGGTTTTTATGCCATTTAAGTTTTCCTTTTTTTATATATTTTTTAATAAATGATTTCAAATTCACTTTTTATGCTAAGCTCACTTTTTTTGTTGGTTACTTTATTTATTTTTTAAAGCCAATTATTTGAATTATGGCTTAGTCTGGTTTTAGCTATCGTGTTTTCAGCTTAGCTTTTTATTTAAAATATATTTATAGTATTTTTTGCATATGTCCTTTTTTTTAATTAAATAAATCTGCATTTTTTCACACTGGAATTTTACCTCATTTTTATCTGGATTAACTCTAAATGCTTTCCGTTTAAATATTGTTATTATTATTGTGCATTTAATTGTCTAATTTTTAGTACAGTCTCACTTTTCCACTTTTATTATCTGCCTGAAAAATCAAATACTAAAAATGACAATAACATTTGCTCTTGAATAATTAACTTAAAAAGCCAGATAAACAGCGTGACAAATTTAATGCCGTAATAAGGCCAAAATGGGCCCAAGTTGAAGATGCAATATTTCTTGGCTTTAAGTCGGGCAAATTTATCAAGAAATTAACGCCTAACCTGACTGTCTTTTTATTTCACTTGAAAGCCACAAAGTGACGAAAGCAGCCAAAAAAAAAGAAACAAAAAAATTACGTCCTCTCATTTCGTTTAATGTCATAAATTTTGGTGCCTCGGGGCAAGGTCAATGGCCAAGAAAGAAGACAGAAAATTGTCCCAAACGCCTTAAGCTGGTCACAAATCCCGCGGAAAGCTCTGTCCGCAACAACAATAATCAATATTCCCCACCAAAAAAAAAAAATAAAAGACCACTAGAATATAAAAGTGAGAGTTTAGCTGGTTGAGCTGTGTGTGTTTGTGTGAGAAAGGGACGCACTCTGAATGAAGGGAGACAGTTGGCTAAATCGTTCCAGTTGCGTGTTTGACATGTCATTCAATGCCGGCCAAGCGCACACGTTTTCTTGGCCTGGTCAACAGGAAGCACATTAAGCATCGTATTCCCACAATGGCCGCAACCAATGCTGAATAGCCAAGTTCGCTTTTGGGCCATATTTAACGTGAATTGGCGGCATTTTTTCCATTCCCAAGAAAATGTCTGCACACATTTGCTAAGTTAACAAAATCCATAGATAAGCCATTTTATTTTAGCTGTGTTTTGGCAAAAAAAAAACTGTTTTAAGCTTATCCAATTTTCATATGAAAAATGTAAATTGAATTGAGGAGGAGAAAATTTTAAATTGTTAAATTTTAGTTGAATATTTTTTTATATATTTAATTTTTAAGTAGTATTACTAAAGATTGGTTATTCATTTTTAAAAAATGTTTTTTTATATAAAGTTTTTTTTTCTAAATTTTATATTATATATTATATTTGATATATAAGCTTAACTGATTTTTGACATTTTCATTAACTGTTTTTAGACTATTAATATGCATATATTAAAAAGAACAAAATCTGCAAGTTATATATTTAAATATATATATTTTCTGTCGCCCATTGGGATACTAACAAAAAAAACATGAAACTCCTGTTGAAAAAAATACTTAATCATAGATCTCATATGAGACTCTGTGCAATATAAATTCCTTTCACAAATTTCCTGTCATGTGTAGGCACAATTTCTACCTATTTCAAACCATGTCCCGACATGAAACCAGATTAAATATAAATCTTTTGCTAGTTTCACTTTTTGCAGTCGCAGGCAATTTATATGTAAAAATGTTTTGTGGGCATTTTCTAAGAGTTATCTCGATGCGAACGGAGCATTTTCTATTTTTTTTTCTCTACTCATTTTGAATTATGAGCCGAACACGCAGCAAGAACTAAATTAAAATATATGAAAAAAAAAATATAACAATAAATAAATAAGGAAAAGCTGAAATGGAACTAACTTGGGGTCGGAGGTCAAAAGTGACATGCGTGGACACTGATAAAAATTAAATTTGGGCACACACAACAACAACAACAACAACAACAGCAAAAAAGGGTTGGCATGTGGGCGTCAACTTGGGCGTGGCCGTTGGCGGCCATTCAACCCGGACTAATCACACTAGAACATTTATGAATAGTGACTCAATTTAATGTTGCTGCTAATAACGCAAGTTGTGCGTAAATAACATGTCGTATACTTAACATTCCATTTGCATATTTAACCAATAGCCGCTAACTCGGCCAGGCGCTGGCAACAGCTGCTGTCAGCGGCGCAGTCCTTGTCGGATTTGCCAGGGACTAACTAATGGCAGCTCGATGCCAGGGATGGCAAGGATCCGAGGGGGCGGGGGGCGGGGGGCGGGTTGCATCGATTGACTCAAAGGTGCAATGGCAGCGTGAAAATACTCGAGGATTATGTCGCGGCAGTTTGCTAACTGAAACGGCGCACTTAGACACACATACACTGAGCGAAATTAATGACTATAAACTCACTAAACTTATTTAAAAGTAAACCTTTTAAACTGCTTCAAGTTATTTGATTTGTGGAAACAATTTATTTATGCTGATTTTTAGATTATTATTAATATTAACGAAATCATTTTATTTTATATTATAATGATCTAGAAAAATTGTAGTTAAAGTTAGTTAAGTATAATATCTTCTAAAGAAGCTAGCATATTTTTAACTTACTTTCAATATAAACTTTTTAGTTATATTTAATAATATTTCAATACTTCAACAACAAATTTGACTATGAATATCAGAAAACATTGAAATGAATATATTTTTAATATATAAATATAAAGAAATCAGGGAAAGCACTATTAGAAAAATAAACATTCATTTCTTTATACACAAGTAATATTATATAATTAGCTTACTTACTTAAGTTTAAAGCAAGAAACAAATTTAGTATATTATTTACTTAAATATGTTTACTAATGTTTCATATAAAATATGCAATTTATTTATTTACTGTTGCTGACTGAAAATAAGTTTTATTACAGTGTTGCAGGAACAAAAACTAAAATCAAATATTTGTGCTGCGGCTCACAGGATCAAAGGGGGGCGGGGGATGGGTTTGTTGTTGGCAGAGCTTTGGGAATAGCAGCGACATTATCCTTAGATTGGTTTGTGCTAAAGCGCGCCAGGAACGTGGTACATGAAATTGGCACACAACAGACAACCGACAGGCGGGCAAAGGGAGCGGGCGCGGGGCAGGAGCAGGGGTAGGGGTAGGAGCAGGGGTCAAGGGGTCGCCGCTAACCCGTCGTCTAAATGGCAGGCCAGGCACATGCGTTGGCATCGGCAAACAGGATCAACAGGAATTTGCATTTTATGGCGTCTGCGAATGCAGCGACTCACAAGTAAATTGCACCCTAACCAAACTACCTGCCCCTAAGCCCTACCATCCCTTAGCCCCCCACCCTAGTTCGCGTAATTGTTTAAATAATGTTGAGGAAAAAACTGTGAAATGCAATTAAAGCCAAGCCAAGCGACTGGCCGCAAATTATGAACGTCATTTGAGCGCATGATGTCCTTGCTCAAGCGAGCGAGCGAAAGGGAGAGCGAGAAAGAGAGAGAGGGAGAGGAGTGTATTATTGCCTTTGTCACACACTCGCTGTCAAAAAATATTATAAACACCAAAGCAGCCAACAAGGACAATCGCTGGTGTGCGTATCGCTTTACACTTTTTAATTGTCCTCGACAACACAAAAGTTCACTGGTCAACAGGATGTGCCTGATGGATAATGTGCTGTGCACTTAATTTATGTGTCCAACGTCCTTACTGAAGTAAACAAAGTCGGTTCTCTGCAAAAGGTTCATTACATTTTATTGGGTTGGAAAATAGAAAATAGTTGCATTGTTTGCTTTAGTTTGCAAAATACTCTATCCAAACTTTTTGTATAGAAATCGCAAACAAAAAAATGTAATCATAAGGAACTAGTCATTATTATTTATTAAAATAAGTATTTAGTGAGTTACTAGGAGTTACTCTATTTATAGATGAACCCCAACTTTCTTAAACAGTGAACAATCGATTTGGTATGTAAACTATTTTTATTTATGGGTCGACTTAGGTGGCGATCATAAAATATATTTGTCAAATAAAAGCGAAATTTAATCTGACAGCTACCTTTCCCAATTCCACCGTTTCTTCCCCTCTTTTCTTACCATTTGGTGGCACTGTGCTAGCCGTGAATTTACTGTAATTTGAGTTTTATGCAGCACTCGACATGCAATTTTGTGTGCGACTTTGAGGTTGGTTCGTCTTTAGTTACGGTTCTCATGTTCTTGGCCCTCCACCCTCAACTCCCCTTCAGCTACTCTATGGCTGTCATTTGTTGCGGCAACTTATGCCAAGACAACTGTCGCAGCCACAAAACGAATGGGCAGACCAAACGTTGCCATCGATATGTTTAAGGAGGGCAACCCTTCTCCAAAAATGTTGTCCTGGCTTTCTAAGTAGGTCGCTAACTCTCTACTACAGGGATCGCTCGCTGAGAGGAATTCCTAGATAATTATTCTTTTTAATTTGTTTTACCTAAATAATTAAAGCTGCTTGATGTTTCATTTAAGTGCTTGTTGAAATATGCCGTAAGCCATTGTACACAAAAAAAAATCAAGCTTTGACAGAGCTTTTCAAATTTGTGAGCTTTAACATACGAGTTAGCTGTCCACGCATAACCCAACATACATACATACATCTATGTATGTATCTATAATATATAAATTTAGCATTGTCGAAAAACGCAAAGTATATGTATTATTGAGAATGACTCACCAGTCACCAGTGAGAGCGGCACTCAGTTCCACGTGCTCCCAGTGAGAGCGCCGAACGGAAGAGCGGCCCGCTGAAAGCATTAGAGGCAGACAGAAAGAAAGAGAGCAATAAATTCGAAGAGCTTAAGTAAATGCTCTCAGACCTTCGCTGGACTTGACGTTGCTCTGGTTTGTCATTTACGCTCAGTACGAAATCGTTCATTGCTTAAGGTGGAGGGTGCCGATATTTCGTCCTTTCGATACCGTAAACGAGAGCCAAATGTGTTCCGCTCTTAGAGTTTTGTTATTGCTGTTGCCGCTGTTGGCTAAACTGTGGCAAACTAAGGCTGATTTTTCCGAGTTTTCTTATAGACTATGCGGAGATGACGACGATGTGAACCCATATTCCATTACAGACCGCTGCCTATATTGCGAAGACTGCAACGAGGGCTACGCAAAGGATAAGAACGGTATGTGCTCGGAATGTGCGCCTGGCTACAGTCGCAACAGATACCAGAAATGCGTCCACTGCCCTCGGAGTGACCAGCGATGGTGCAGAATGCTCCAGAAATGCATTTGCGCTAAGAACTTTCAACAACAGGACATCGATCGTTGCATACCCTGTGGCGACAACGAACAATCCCATGGACACTCGTGTCAATGCGTAGACGGCCACGGTCGCGATAAGCAGGGCGTCTGTGTACAGTGTGGTGAAAACGAAGTTGTTGATCCGCTAACTAAAAAGTGTGCTTGCGCCCACGAGCATTACCGTAATTTAAACGGAATATGCTCGAAGTGCTTAAATACCGAGACTGTACTATATAATAGAACAACTTGGGACTACCACTGCGTCTGTCGCATAGAGTTTACGAGAAATGCCCATGGAATCTGTGTGTCTGATGAACTGAGTGCTTTCAGCAACGAGATGATATTTGTTGGTTTTCTTATCTCTGGGTCTTTGGGTCTATTGTTCGGTTATTTAATACGTAGGTACTATAAGCCTTGAATTTGTTATTGAAATTTACAAATAAAGTACTTCAACTTATTTAAAAAATGTTTGTTTTCGTAAAAATTTAAATATTATTTATATATATTAATATAAGTAAAACATATTTTACAATAACTTAAGTATAATATCATATTCTTGAAATGAAAGTTCAACACTGCCCAATGTGTACAAATATATTTCACGAATGACATAAGCACAGTTTTAATTTATGAAGCGCATGTGCTAATATAGTACATATACAAAATACAGTCGAGTCCCAAATATTTGGCCCCTTTTTAAATCGAAATATCTGTATATCGTAAAAGCAGCTGTCCAATTGAAAAATTTGTTGCTTTTTATCGCAACGCAAAGAATATTCAATCTCTTATAATTTGAAGTTTTATTTCGTAACCTCTTATAATTCGAAATTCATTGAGAAATGTTTTGCACTTAAATATCCGTGGGTTTTGTAGACGGTTATACTGCTTGTATGTAGCTAGACATGCTGAATTCGTGCTTCTCATATTGTTTGGTTTTATGTAGTTTGCTGTTTTTTGTCCAAGCGCAACATCGAGCCGTAAAATCGTCAAAAAAAATAAAATATATACTAAAATTTTCTTTAATATGTATGAATGTACTTATTGAGTTGTGTAATTTCAATAAAGTTACATATCTTAACATCATCTCAAATATAAAAGCCCCGTTAAGTCGAATTTTTCGTTTTTAACCCTCTTTAAATAAAAATATCGATAAATAGCATTCCCGTGTAGCTCGAAAAAATGCGATCCCCTTGCCATTTCGAATTATCAGGACTCGACTGTATATGTATTATTGCGAATGACTGACCGCTGCGAGCGGCACTCAGCTTCGCTGTTCAGCACGCACGTGCTTACAGTGAGAGCGCCAAACTGAAGAGCGGTCCGCTGAGGGCTTTAGAAGAAAGAGAGTGATTTATTTTAAGAGCTTAAGTATAAGCTCTAAGACACTTCGCTGGGCTTGACGTTGGTCTGGATTATCATCTACGCTCAGTACGAATTCGTTCCTTGCTTGAGGTGGAGGGTGCCGATATTGCCAAATGTGTTTTGCTCTAAGAGTTTTGTTGTTGCTGTTGCCGCTGCTGGCTATACTGTGGCAAACTAAGGCTAATTATTCCCAGCTTTCTTATACACTATGCGGAGATGACGACGATGAGAACCCACAATTCTTAGGCGGCGACTGCCTATTTTGCAAAAGCTGCATCGAGGGATACAAAAAGGATGAGTACGGTTTGTGCACGGAATGTGCGCCTGGCTACAGTCGCAACAGTTATCAGAATTGCGTCAACTGCCCTCGGAGTGACCAGCGATGGTGCAGATTGCTCCAGAGATGTATTTGCGCTAAGAACTTTCAACAACAGGACATCGATCGTTGCATACCCTGTGGCAACAACGAACGATCCAATGGATACTCGTGCGAATGCGTAGACGGCTACAATCGCGATAAGCAGGGCGTCTGCGTAAAGTGTGGAGAAAACGAAATCTTTAGTCTGTTCCTTGAAATGTGTCTTTGTACTAATGAGTCTAGCCGCAATTTCGACGGAACATGCTCGAATTGCTCACATCCCGAAATTAAAGAATTTAATATCACATCATTTGAGGACCAATGCGTCTGTCCCACCAAGCTTACACGTAGTGCCCAGGGAATCTGTGTGTTTTCCTTAAGCACCGGGATGATAGTTGTCGGCATTCTTGTCTCTAGTGTTCTGGGTCTATTCTGCGGATATTTATTAAGTTCTCTGTTGCATTGAGTTTTTTATTTAAATTATCGAATCAATTTGATTTATTTGTATTAATATAAGTAAAACATATTTTACAATAATTTTAGTGTAATATTATATTATATATAGATATTATACAAATTTTTGAAAGTGAGACTTAGCTCAATGTCTTTAAATATATTTCTTAAAGGACATAAAAACAGTTTTAATTTATAGCGCAAGTGTTTCGGAATATAGTGTTTAATTGAAAATATTTGCGGCAGTTTATAGGGGACGATAAGAAATCCATGTGACGTCACATCGACGCTCGCAATAACGGAGCATTTAACTCTTAACACTTTAAAGCTCTGACAGGCAACTGCTGAAGCAATTTGCGCTTTATTTCTGCTGAATTCTGAACACAAGACGATAAGATGATCATGCTTTCTCTGTTATGTATGTGCTGCACTGCTTTTTATGATATAAAGCACTGCCCTTCGGTTCTTTTTCAAAACAGGGCACAAAACCGTTGTTGTTGCTTTTTAGAATTTTAGTTGTTACATCACATGGTAACAGACCAACGAATAAACATAAATGTAATCGAATTTTCAAATCTGATTGTTCTCAACTGCAATACAACGGATAGCGAGCTTTTATCCGGAGAGTGGAGCTTGTGAAAGAAATAAGTGTGGAGCATTATTAATTTATTAAGACGTCATTGGTTAGAAAAGCCCGTAATCGCGTACATACATGCATACATACATAGAAATACATATGCATGTGTGGACAGCAGTTGCAGCTTCCCGAGAGCGAGCAATGTTGTTAGTTAGAGTGGGAAAGCTAGTTTGTATTATTTTGTTGTGCCATCAAGTGAGTGCGCTTAGGCGCCCATTGTGGATCGTGTGAGAACAGAGTTCATAATATTAACTAAGTGAGCGTCGGCCAATCGATCGACGGTAAGCGTTAAATAAAGACACATATTAATTCGTAAACGCTATGCTTCTTTGTTCTCTAGCCTTATATTAATCTGGACGAACCATTCGACTTACTGTCCGGATTATGTAATCCATTTTTCATTATTATGATTAGTATTATTCACAGAAGATTGGTAACACAAAAAGCACGTGGGCAAAGTGTGCGCTTAGAAATATGAGATTTTCGCAGGGTTGTAAGAAATATCGATTTGGAAATTAAGGAAATTATTCAATTAAATTTAACTAAATTTTATTTATTCATTATATATTTTGTTTTTAATGTATGTATATGCTACCTTTTGTAAAATACCAACATAAATGCATTCGCGCCGAGTCGCCTATATAACGACTTTAAGTATAAAAAATAAATGCATCGATGCTTCAGCTATGTATCGATATATATGGCAATATATCGTCTGTCGTTGACAGCTTGATATTGACACACTTGTCGTTTCCAGTGGCAGCCCTTTTGAGTATTTGATTTGAGTCAAAGTAGAACGTTCTGAGTTTATCGCACAGCGATAAACTAAAAAATGAAAGTACTAATTTGGCTACTATTGCTGGTACTAGGCGTATTACACCAAACAAAAGAAAGTCTTTCACTGTCCGGATTCTGCGAAGATGACGAAGATGTGAAACCAACTAAAAATAACATACAATGGTCGCCAGGCGGGATCTATTGGTCGATTTGTGCTGAGGGTTATAAGAAAGATTTGGACGGCAATTGCAACTTGTGTGCAGACGGCTTCGGACTAAATGAACACAATAATTGCGTGCACTGCAACGAAACAAATGAGAGATGGTGTCGCTGGTACGGTAAATGCATCTGCGCAAAGAACTTTGCCCGAAACAATTGGGGCGAATGTAAACCCTGCGGCAAGCATGAAGAAAGCAACGGTCTCGACAAATGCGTTTGCAGCGAGGGCTTTGAACGTAATATTTTTGGCAACTGCGCGTGCGGCACAAACAAATTGTCTAATGTCGGGTTCAAAATGGGTGAGATGCAAGATCCTATAAAATATAATTCCATTTCCGTGGAGGAACCTGGTGATCCGACTGTCATTATTTGCTTTGGTCTCGTTGGCATCCTGCTTGTTGGCTTAATCTGCGGCATTATAGTTCGTCAACGCAAGAACTAAATTTATTATCTATCTGTATTAATAAACAAATTATAACTAAGCATTCAAATAATAATTTAGTATAGTTATTTGTTCAATATGTTTTACTTTGGCATTAAAAATATAGTTTTTTATAATATGTACGAAAATATCGATATTTTGTCGATTGTATTGTGAATGAATATTTATATACAAAAGTAGGTTGGCAGTCCCTAAGTAATTATAGTCAAATGCTTTTTAACTTAAATTGTTTGATATGAAAAACAGCTCTTACTTCAAATTTCAAACGTTTTCCTTACTGAAGTATGCAAATTCAAAAGCTTAGTACTCTTTTAACTGATCATGTTATGGTCTCTATTGCCACATCAGGTACTCCACCAATGGACAACAACTACTTGGGGGAACATGCTGGCAAAGGCAAATATTCGCATACACTTAAACTTAACACACAAACAAACGAACACACACACACACACACTCGAAACTGATTTAGTGTGTGTAAATATTTTGCACTCCAGGCTAAGCCCAAATGCCCGCAAAGGGCAACCAAGCGAAGACCCTTAACATGAAAGGACCTGGTTATTCCCATTGTACCCATTGAACATTTTTATAACAGGGTATATTGCAGTTGTCGAAATGTTTGAGATGGCATTTGAGAGCTTCTTGTGAGTACACAATAATTGACAAATAGTTTACATAACATACAATGTACAGGGTATGGTCTAGCCGGTCAGCCTTGATTTGTTGTCGCTTGCATTTGGCCTTTTGTGTTCTACATGGTCAGAACGCCCAGCGGTTTCATCTTCTTCTATTTGTATCTCCTTCTCACTCACTCACTCACTCTCGCTTTCTGTCCTTGTCTGGCCGCACTCTCTCTTTCTAATGTACGAGCCTGAGTCAAACTCGCGCGCCATTTGCTGCCACTTCCGTTTCCGTTTTGTGGGTGGTTCAATGGGGTGCCTGTTGCATATGTGTATGCGTGTGTGTGTGTGTGTGAATGCAACTATGTATAGAATCTACTCAGCATAGCAGGCGGCTTCTGTGAATTTACGAGTTCCTCAAATTACCGCCACGCATATTTTATATTGGGTCCGCATTAAAGTTCAGTTCAGCGTTCTGTTGCAGCTTTCTGTTGCAGCTATCTGTTGCAATTTGCGGCGCTTTTAATTAACGCAAATTTATGCACAATTCTCCACCCATTTGTCGCCGACAAGTTATGTGAAAATTGCAAATGGAAAGCCGACAAAATACACATTGAAAAACAAAAAACTAACAATAATGTTTTCAAAAGCTGCTGAAATTGTTATCGCCATTAAATATATACATATATATATATATCCGGTAGCGTATAAATTTAGTTAGTTGTCATAATATATCAGTCAAAGCACTCTTATTTTTTTTTATAAATGTTTTCATATTTTTCTTTTAAATTAATTAAATTTATTTTTTAAACATATTAAATAAATATAAATTGCTTACAATGCTGATTAAAAAATTATTCTTTTATATTTTACCAAGCATTTATTATATAATATTTATATTCAACTTTATTTAATTTAAGTTAATTTATTTACTTTGCTTGGTTTCATTTTAAAAGCTGACCCAAATAACAAAATTCGCAGACTGACATCATTGACTAATTAGAAATAATGTTTGGGTAATATTTTCATAATTTACATAGACCAGAAAAAAAAGTGTATTATTTTAATGACATAAATTACCAGGGCAACAATTGACAACAATAACAAAAAGCGCCCAAAATAAATGTATTTCAATTATCGGCTGTCAATTATGCGACAGTTTTCACATGGAGGAGGCTGGCAACAAGTTGTAAAAATAAATAAATAAATTTAGAGAACTAAATAGTTGCCACGAGAAACGAGAAATGACGAAAAATTTCTATTTAAGCTGCTTTTTAAATAGCCGCAAAAGAAAAAAAAAAGTGTGTGGGCGGCCGAGTCGTAAAAAGTTTTTCATTGCTGCCACAAGAGCAGCTTGGAGGTTGAACGGGCGGGTGCCACAAGGTGCAGCGGCTGCCTCAACAGGTGTTGTTGGGGCCCACACGATGAATGGAGGCGTAAATCTTGCATTAAGCACACTTCGTTTAAGGACCTGCAACATTTACCCAAAAACTTAGTCGGCTGGCAACACAAACTGCGCCGACGCTGCAACATGTGGCAAGCAAAATTGTTCAGTGATAATACTGTTTATATTCCTATATATTTATAATGAATCAAGGGCAAAATCCTATTTTCCAATTCATTTTACTCTACTCTAAACAATTTTAGACATATTAACAAAATTTGTCAAATTACTTCCTTAGGCAAAATAGAGCTTTTCTTTAAGGGAAAAATATATGTTTTATATATTAAAGCAAAGACTCTAACGGGGTTTATATATTAATATATATATTTTTTTATCTAAAAAGCAATATTATGAATTTAAAGCAGGGAATCTTAGTTTAAAACTAAATTTAACTATGTTCCTCGAGAATTATTAAATAAAAATGTATTTTTTTATATTACTTTGTATTTAATAAATTAATATTAAGTTAAATTTGTTTTGATTGGAATATGTTCAACTTTGTTAAATTAACGTATTCAAATGACAATTTTTGGGGCCCAACAAGGAAATACGCACAAGCAACAATGTTGCTAAGCAGCATCGCAACATGTTGCTGGCAGCATATCGCCGAGGCAGTTAATGTTGCCGTTGATGTTGCCGCCGCTTGAGGCTCCTCCGACAACAGTTGCGAATTCAGTACGCTTTGTGCGTTCGACGCGTGCGGTTCACTTTGACGGATAACTGGCTTAAACTGTATATATATATATATATAGATATATATATTAAGAGAAACAAAAACAAACTAAATATCTAAACGGATAACTTGACGCAAAGTTTGTGAGTGGAACAGTTGCAGTTGTTGTTGTTGTTGTTACTGTGCGAAAAGGTGCCGCAAGTTTTGTAGGCGCGTGAGCTCGTTACGCATAAATTACATTTTTGACCGAGTTTCAGTTATAACAGATCACCAGCTGCAACAACAACAACAACAAGAACAAGGCGTGCAAATTGTTGCAAGGAGTCGCCAACAGTTGTTGCACCTTTCCTCTTCTTGTTGTTGTTGTTGTTTGCTACTGCTGCAGTTGCTGCTGCTGCTTTTGTTGTTGCGGTTTTTATTGGCGTTAAAGGTCGTTTACTTTTTGGCGGCATCAACAACTTTTGTTGTTGTTTTGGATTTTCATCTGCCTCTGTCATTTATGAGTGCAACTGTGTTGTGCGTGTCTGTGTGTGTTTATTCGTGTGTGTGTGTGTATTTTAAAACACACTTTCGATTTTCAATAAAAATACGCGCGCTCTGATCGATGACGTCGATTTGTTTGCATTACTCGTGACGATTTATGCCCAGAATCGTGTTTGTGATAGCCCATAAAAAATAAATTATCCATATACCATATATAAATATATATATATATATATACACCATATAAATGCGTCTACAACTGACACACAAATATGGCACGAGCTTTTTGACACGCCAATTTTTCATATTTAGTTTGCTTTTTGTTTTTTCATCTGCTCAATTTTTTTTTTTGGCTTTGATTTTCCACAGCGAGTGTTAAGTAAAGTAATTTATTTGTTTTAAGCCTGCATTCAAATTAAGCAACAATTCAATTTGTGCAAGTGCAAAGCAAATAAACGTTAATTGACAGTTAAACAATAAAAAAAAAAACAAACAACAAACAAGTGAAGCAAACAAATTAAAAATTTGTTTTATTGCGGCTTAATAATTAAAATTAAAACAGAATAAAAATAACCGTAAGCCGTCGGTTAAAGTTATTTTATATAACTATATATATATATATTGATATCTGAATTCTAAAAGAATTTTATTATTATTTTTTTAATATTTTGCCCACCTTTATTTAAACATTATTATAAAATATCAAATCTAACTAAATAATAACTTTTATAATTATCATAATTTGAATCCCAAAAGTTTAGTTAAAGGTTTCTAGTACAATTTAATAACAGAAAGGAAACATAAATAAAATTAAGAAATTTTATATTAAAATATGAAGAGCATAAATTAAAGTATTTAAAAGGGTTTTTGAATTTTTATAGTTACAAACTGAGAGACGAACTTATAATATTTCTTTATATAATAAAAACCAAACAAAAATGTTACAAAATACAAAAAATTATCTTCTCTGTTTAGTCTACTTTATATACAGAAAATATATCTAAAAATTAAATTAATATAAATAATAAAAATAATAAAGTGCAATTATACCGATTAATTATCAGACCTATGCCGAAAATAACTATAAATGTATATAAAAATTTAATCAAAATATTTATTCAAGTGATGTGTAAAAAAAAGTGCGAACAATAAATTAAAAAAAAATCATTTATTATAAGCAAACAATTAAGTTATCAATAAATAATTTATAAATGCGCCTTTAAGGTTTTATTTAAGCCTTCAGTTGAAATAGTTAAACATAAAATAGCTAAAAATTTTATTATAATTTAGTGCAGCCAGACTTGATTTACAATTAAAACACAAACAAAAAAGACAAAACGAAAAAACTACCACTTAAAATGTCAATGCACCCAAGTTGCGACTTGGAAGCTAATACCAAAAAAAAAAAAAAAAAGAAGCAAAAATAAAAAATAATACAAAATTGAAGATCTACCTCGGAGCACGCCCCGATTGCCAAGCCAAGTAATTATGTATGCCAATGTGGTAGCAAAATGTTCATAACACTTTAGCGTGAATCAAAAAAAAAAAAAAAAATTAAGTAGAAGAAGAAGAGAAGAGAGAGACCGCAATCTCATGCATTCCATTACGATTGACAAGTGTCCAAGTGGAGAAGTGGCCCAGGGAGCCCAAGGTTCGTGGTTGGAGCCACCCACTGACTAAATGGCGCGTGTTTGGATTTTGATTTAGGCCCGTTGAGAATCTGAGTAATTCCCTCAACAGAGTTATTCTTTTTTCGTTTTTTGTTTGGGCCACCTTTTGCGCATTTTTAATCAGACCCTGAGAGCGTTCAGTTTAAACTTTGCAGTCGAGCAATTTGTAATCCATCAAGAAGAAACCTTTTTTTCTTTTTTGTTTTTTTTATGTCTGGTTCGCTTCATCAATTTTGGGCCAGCTGCAAAATTGCAGCCAATTGTAAAGAGTATCGAATTGAAATATTGTGCCTAAGTGCATTTCCAAGGCGATCCACAGACTCGACACTATTTGAATTGTTTAACGAGGTGGGTTTTTTTTTTTAAAATATTTTTTTGTTGTTTTTGTAACGTTAACGATGACGACAGTTTATAAAAATTACGCACAAAAACAACTAATTTTCATTATGAATAAACAAGTGAAAATGAATGTTGTGTTCGAAATTCGACTATCGAATGCTCTTTTATTTTAATTTGTACGAATTGATAATAAAATTGGCTGATTTAAAAAAAACTGCATTTATTAAATATAGTTATCAACTCTTAGGCATCTTAAAACTCCGGCTTTAATCTCATTGGATCCGTTTAAAAATTAATAGTAAATTATATTAATTTATATCAAATATTAAATACAACTTTACTTAAATGTTGTCTTCTTGTTTTTATCGCATTTTTAGCTATCAATTAAAAAGTAAATTGATTTTTTATACAATACCTTGTGTTAAATTTAAATGTAAACTTTATGGAATATATTTCATTTTATTTTTAACCTTAACTAGTCAAGAAATATTTAATTGAATATGAAAATCGATTAAAAGTTTTACATTTTTGTGGTATTAAAATAAAATAAATAAAAATCTAATTTGTGTTACATAAATTTAATAAAACAAAATCTGTGACAAATTTTCTAGGAACACTTAAAAAAATGCCTTAGAAAGGATGTCTTAAATTGAGCCTTTTTAAAAAATATAAGCTAAGCGTTTTTTTTATAAAGTTAAAGAAAACTTCTCAGAGCTCAATCTTAAAACTTATTAAAGTATTAAACTAAATCTTAATCAATTCAAATCCCTGTATAAAATATGCATAAATATCTTCTTAATTTACTTTGAACTTCTCTAAATCTAAACTTTATTTAACTGCTATTTATTCAAAACATTTGCTTATTTTCTTAACATTTAATGCGCTTTAAGCCAAATTGACGGATTGTTGTTGTAATCTTAAGCATTACAATTTTAATAGTGGTCGTAACCCGATAATACCCGATAATCCCCTCGATTTAAAAGCTTCTCTCCGGGCTGTCAGTTCGTGCAACATCTGCTTGGAGTCGTCAGACTCCAATTGGAAGCGTATTAAAAACAACAAATTGCAAACAAGATTTTTTGCGGCAAGCGGCGCAAAAATAAACATTTGCATTAAAATTTAATATTTATTGAATTGGCTGGCGACAATTCTTTTGATATGATATGTATGTGAATCGGCCCGAGACGACCGATATCTGGCTGTATTTGTATTTGTATTTGTTGTGGGCGACCGGCCGTCTGCGGAAATCATTTTCACTGGAAATCGCAACGCAATTGACATGATTTTACAAATATATAAATATATATATATGTATATAAAATATCTCTTGTGTTGCCTTGGCTTTAATCAAGTGCTGTGCAAGTTTTTAATGATGTTGCCACTCTGCCATAATTAGCCAAATGGGCCAAGGAGTTTGCTTGGCTAAGGGGAGGGGGGCGGGTGGGGGGAAAATGGGAAATCGCTCAAGTTGAAAGCAAAAAGTTTTGAGTAAATGCAATTTGCGACACTTGCCACAAATGGAAAATTTTCTGCTTCGACTGGTCCAGCTAAAGGAATGAAAGGTGTGTGTGTGTGCGAGTGTGTGTGTGTGTGTGTGTGTATTTCACTTCTCACTTGATTAAAGTGTATTTCCGGTGTCTGATTGATTGGAAAAGGATGTTAGAAGTTTGTGTGTTTGAAGCTTTTAAAAACTTTCTTTAATCTTTTATTTACTATTTCATTTTAAAAGAAAATAAATAAATATATATAATAAATATATTATTATTTAGTTCTGACTTTAAGTATTAGTAGGATAATAGAATATAATTTAAATATTATTATTATTCAACTACTGTTTAAACTATACCATATACCCTGTAATATTAGCTTAATTTCCTTCCACTCGTTTTAAACTAATTGTGCCCTTTCCAATCCAAAAGCCAGCTGATTAATCAGCACAAAGGGCCACTTGGACTTGAAGTTATTTTAGAGGCTGTTGTATTTATAGCATAATAAGTCCTTTTGGGCATATCCTGACAGCCATAAATGTCACAGGCAAATGGTTCGCTCACTAATTTCTAAACGCAGACACTTCACAGACGACAGGCCACAAAAATCTGCCAATTACCCACACAAAATATATATATATATATAAGCTAAAACTCAATAAAATAGAGAGAGAGAGAAGTATAAGGAGAGAGGGAGGCAGCTAAACAAATGTGTTCTGTGCTTGACACTTTGGGTTCGCTCTCTCGTTTGCCCGAGCTCATAAAAATGTCTGCACAATCAAAAAAAAAACAAAAAAAAAACAACACTAACAAATTTGAAAAAGTTGTGCGCTCTGCTTTTACACTCGACTATTGTTAACTGTGGTCTGCGTGGCGTATACGTAATCAATTGGTGCAAGCTGCCTTGTGGTCCAGTGACCTTTGACACCCACCTCAGACCTCAACTATAGCCTATTATTTTTGGCTTCTTTTCTAGCTTCATTTGCGTTGCTTTTATAGATTCCTTTTTTTTTAGTTTAGTATTTTCGCTGTTCTCTTTTTTATCACAATTACAATTTGCTTAATCGAGTTTCGCGCACATTTTCAGGTCAGTTGGCAGCCTTTTGTGTGTTGCTCTTCGGGTTTCCATTGATTTTCACACAACTGTCGCCAAATGAAAAAAAATGTAATAGAACTCTGCTGCCAAACAAATAAACAGAAAGCAGCGTTCAATCCATTTGCTGCATAGAATAAAATATGGTATTGTAAAATGGCCAAATTGATGGGAAACTCAAGAATGACTTGTAAATTGCATTGCTTGAAGATTGCCTCACTTGATGCTGATCAAAATCAATAAATTCGTTTGCCAAATTCATTTTAAACTAAATCTTGTTCAATTTGTAAATCATCTTTCAAGAGAAAGGTCAGATTTTAACAAGAATATGATTAATTATATGGCTCAAAGGCTTTAAATACTTTTTGAATGTGAAGATTGTCAGATTGTTATTGATATTGATTTTAAATTATTTATGTAATTTTTAATAGACATCGTATATCAAATTTAATAGTTGTTGGTTTAATGCTATGATATATGAATTTTATAAATATACATATATAAATATATAAATTTTATTAATTTATTTTTTATATTTTTTTTATATAATTTTTAAATATTTTTT
Organism: Drosophila lacertosa; assembly: GCA_004143845.1. Lineage (NCBI taxonomy): Eukaryota > Metazoa > Arthropoda > Insecta > Diptera > Drosophilidae > Drosophila > Drosophila lacertosa. The sequence continues at coordinate 38,537 of SCDZ01000135.1, forward strand.
ATATGTTTTTTATATATTTTTTATTTATTTTTTATATATTTTATGTATATGTTTTATCTTTTTATTATATATTTTTTAAATATTTTTGATATATTTTTTAATATATTTCTTATATATTTTTTAAATATTTTTTATATATTACTTTTTTTTTGTATGTAATTTTTATATATTTTTATATATTTTTTTATATATATTTTTATATTTAAAATAAGAGATAATCTTCGTTTGAAACACTTTTAAAGCTTAAGCTGATGTTAAGTCCCTCATTTAATCTGGCTTATAATCCCGTTAATAACATGTGTAATTAAATCACACTTTTTTCATAGCCAGAGATTCTCCAGCACTTGAAATGTGAAATAAGCCAAGCACATTTCAACTGCCAGACAATTGACCCAAACTGCCAATAAAATTGAGTAGCATGAAATGTAAATAAGAAAAAAAGTGCGCTAATAGCCCGATTATGAGAAGAGTGTATGTGTGTGTGTGTGTGTGTGTGTGTGTGTTTTGGTCGCGATGACGTTGCCAATTTGAGGAGATCTGTCCGCAGATGAGCTATGCTTGTAATGAGAAAGCCATAAAATAAACAGTTGAATAATCAGCAATAATGCGATTGCCTCGGGCTCAACACGAAATCGATTCGAATGTTAACCCAGAAACAAAAACAACAAAAGAACGGAGAACAGGAACAGTTCAGTTCAACAAGATCAAAGAATCGAATCAGAAATTCTTTCAATTTCTTTCACAACGAATATTTTGAAGGTGTGAACTTTGATGTGGCATTTGCCACTTGAACGGGAATAACAAAAAGTTATTATAAATATTGTTTAAATAAATGGCAAACAATGTTTATTGTTAATCACAATGTTGAAGGTGTTCATGGAAATTATTTCCGCAACTTTTCACACATCCAAACTCTTATCAAATTATTTAGTTCTCTAGCAAGTTGTTGTTGTTCTCGATTAGTTCATCGTCAAATTGTGTTTGTGCCCCAAAAACAGAAATCACATTTAATTATTGTCGGCCACAAAAAGTTAGCTTAACGCGCCAAAAATATAAAAAAAAACTAAAAAGCTAAAATTAAATAAATTATGCAACAACTGTCATTAATAAAGTCGAGCGAGAAAAAATCCCACAATGAATGAAGGTCAGCATAAAGCAGCATAAATGCAACAACAACAGCAGCAACAACAACAACAGCAGCAACAACAGCAGCAACAGTTGCTGCAGCAAAATTAAAGTTGCATTTTGTGTTGAAATACCAGTTTTGTATTTGGTGAGCTGCACTTGAAATAAAATCAAAAGTCCAAAAAAGAAACAAGTGAACAGGGTAGAGTCGAGCATGTCCAGCGGGAAGATACCCATTACTTTTAAGCCAAGACAGCTTAAGTAGTTTTAATACTCTCTTTACACTCTTTTTATTTGAATCCTTTATTTATAAAATATTGAAAAATTCGGACTCCCCAAATCCCATATAAAAAGACTCCACCCAGATCTTTAGCCCCAATAACTTTGCCAAACCTCAACCGATGTTTCATGTTTGATACCATTTTGTTTAAAGTTTGTCCTCTTTCATGAATCTACATTTAAATTTTTCTGATTTTTTTGTTTTAATTTTTTTTGTTTTTTTTTTTTTTTTTTTTTTTTTTTTTTTTTTTTTTTTTTTTTTTATTTTTTTATTTTTATTTTTTTTTTTTTTTTTTAAAAACAACTTTAAAAGTTTTTCTGAGGGGGTCAATTTTTTTGTCAAAAATCATGCAAAAATTGGGAAAAAATTTGACATGTAAATTTCCTAAATCCATATAAAAGTACTCCTCCCAGACCATACTCCATTAAACCATTTTGTTCATAATTTGTTCTCTATCATAAGTCTAAATTTAAATTTTGCTCATTTGTTTGTTTTTATTTTTTTTGAGTTTTTTCTAAAAAAAAAAAAACTTTATAGTTAGTCCCCTTTTTTGATTCTACAACTAAAGTTACCTTAATTATTTGTATATATTTATGCTTTTGTGTCAACTGCAATTTTGCAGGCATTGAATTCGATTTCGTTGCGTTTGTTTTTAAGGGCGTGGCCGTGTCTTAAGATATTTTTGTTGTGCGTGTAATTAATCGCGGTGTGTGCAGCAATTTATGAGATTTTCATGAAATTTTGATGCCGTTTTTTTTTGTTGTTTTTGTTTTGAGTTATGTGTGGGTTGTTCCCAAAGCTGCCAGCATAGCGTGTTTTTTAGCATTGAAGTGCGTAAAAAATGAAACACGTGTGTCTATAAATTGTGGACATGTGTGTGCTATAGAGTGGCCATATATCAATTACAGTCACAGTCACAACAAATCGTGTGACAATTAAAAATTGGCATGCGTTCAGCTGGAAAAACAATTTGCATATGCCATGAGAGCGGCTTAGATAAAGAGCTCAGCTTATTCCATTCAATATGATGGCTATTTAAGTACTTAGCTAATCGCAGCTTCTCATTCTCCTGCTATTAAGAGCTTTGTCTCTGACAGTCGCACTCAATGTCAGACTTAATATGGCAAAAAAAAAATAATAAAATAAAATAATGGGGTGGGGAGAATTATAAGCACAATTGAATTAATCTTTTTCTATTGATTTTATTTTGTGATTGATCAAAGATGGAGTCAAATGGGAAGTTGGGCTTAACGAAATTGGAAAAAGCCTTCCTTGAAAATATGAGAATCGCATAGAAGGACATATGCATGTTTATATTTAAATAAAATATATTATTTTATAATTAGGCAATTTTATTTAAATTTAATGCTTTAAACTATTTTAGACCCTTTTCTAGCCCATATCTTATTTTAATGTGATATCTGCATTAAGTTTGCTGCATCGCAAACCAAAGAACACATCCCAAACAAAACTGTCAAAGTCTATAAACAGATTGTGTATACAACAAATATGTTTATTTTATCGAGAGCAAACAAAATCCTTTCGGTTATTATTGGTTATTATTGAGAGACAGTTTCCCACAGCCGCTGCCAGACGAGTTATGAGAAAACGTTTTCACAAACCGCCAAATTGGAAACAAAACAATACCCCCCCCCCCCTTCCTTCCCCCTCTCCTTCATCCCCTCCTCAGACACGTGTGTTCGCATTTGGATGCCTTTTTCGAAAGTTTTCTCTGTTTTGTATTTTCCGCTACCTTTGCCTTATTTCGCACCCACTAGAAAGTTCAGCGTAAACATTTGCGGCATTTCCACTTGAGAGCCAAAAATAAAAAAAGGGAAAATACTAAAGAAAAACAAAAATATATTTTTAAATATTTTTGGACCAAAAATTTGGTTGCCAGGCGAGAGATTTTGATGTTGGTAAATGAAATTGTAAACAAATTTAAGCACTCGATGAAACTAATAAACTGCCCGTTAATTGGCCAATTAGTAAATCTTAGGAATAAACTATTTAATTGGGATATTTTTGAGAGCCCAAAAAAAGTTACAGTTCAATTTTAAATTTAATTAAAATGTTTGAAGTTGAAAACTTAGCAGATCAAAATAAAAAGTTTAACTCTTTTATATTTATAAAATGTTAGAAAGTTTTTTTTCAATATTTTTTATAAAATACTTTACAATATATTAAGGGAAACCGAGTTATTTTAAATATAAAAAATATTATAAATATTAGAAGTACATAAAAAGATTGATAATTCTGATTTAATAACTATCTGAAAAAATTGAGCTAAATTAGAAAATTGTACGGGAAATATTTCAACGGCTTGTCGCCAACCTGTGCAGACTCTGTCGAAAACTCATTAAACAACATAGCAAATATTTAGTGTTTATAATCCATAATCGCAGCAGATAAATATGCGAATATTGTTTACAATCAGTTGCTTATTTATGAATGAATGCGAAACAGATTCAAAAAACGATTCGATTTGATTCGATTCGTTTATCTTTTCTCTTTTTGATACGATTCAATTCGATTAAGAGGGCAATCGAGAGCCCTATATAAACAGATATATATATATATATATATATATATATACAGATATAAATATATATTGGTTTTGTTGTTGTTTTTACTGTTGCCATTGGCGAGGTCAGCGGCACATAAACATGCCATAAATCATCGGTGGCAAGTGCGAGTTAAATGGAGGCGCGTTGCCACGGATTAAAGACACTACGGGAAATGTCTTCCATTTCCGTTGCACGCTTGGAAAAGCTGTGCGGGGGGGGGGGGGGGAGTGTGTCCACACACATTTAATATCTTGACATTTGTAAGATATTTGCTGCTAGTTTGGCATCGCTTTATCCCGTTAGCCGAGTCCTTGTTTTTAACCCATTGTAAAAAATTCAAAAACTGTCAACAGCTTCATTAATTACACTCGGCACTGGCCAGTGTTGGGCAATGGGCGTGGCAGCCGTCAAATTTGTCATTCATCAGTTGCGCTTTGTCTTCTCCTTTCTCTGTTCTCCGTTCTCTCTGTTTGTCGTCGGCTCCTCTTTTGTCTTTCTGTTGACAGTTGGCCACTAAATGGCTCATTTTGGGGCTTTTGAATGGGACTCTCATACTTGCCTGGCATACTTACGGACATGTTTATGTTTGTGGCCTGGTGTGGATGCTAATTGAATGCTTGGGGCTCTTTTAACAGCACGAAAAAAGAAGATTAGTTCTGAAGGAAAGGAAAGGAACATTTGTGAAACTAAAGCTAGAAAAATGCTAGAAAATTATAGTTAAGCTAAAGAATAGAAATATATTGCTTACTATTATTATTATAAAAAGTTAAGAATATAGTCGGATTAGACTAACCTAGCGTTACAATCTGTATCCTTGCTGTTTAGTGGCCTTTTAACTAAAACTAAGACAATTTAGTTAGAGATGTTTTAATTGTTTAATATATTGTATGCAATTCTTGTCTAATCATATAATTTAAATAATTTCCTAAAATGATCTAACCCAAAAAACAAACATCTGCAATCGTTGATCAAATATTAAACGTTCTAAATTATTTAAAAATATAGAACCGTAACCGTAAACACATTTTCCCGACTCTAGAAAAAGACAGCAAAGTGAAGCGAAGCAAACACAATGAAATGCAACTGAAGCAGAAAGTGAATGTAAATAAAATAAGATAAATACAAAGCCCAAATCACAAAGCACAGTGAATCAAATAGCAAAAGTGAGCGCAAAAACGGCAGTTAAACAAACGTGCAAACCAACGGCAACAACAACAACAACAACAGCAACAGCAACAGCAGAAGCAAAAACAAATACAACAACAGCAGCAAGCACAATACGAATAACAGCAACAACAAGGAGAGCGAAAAATCATGAGCGAGAAACGAACTGCGCACAAAACTGTCATCAAATGACAAATGCTTGACAGCATCAATCAGCAGCTGCGACGGCGACTGCGACTGCGACTGAGACGGCGACCGAGATGGCAGCGCAATGCCGGCGCCGCCGCAATCAAAGCAGCGACGTCGGCAGAGCGGCGACAGCGGCGCTCGGTACACAGCTGCTGCCGACGCCGACACTGCCGCTGCCGCTGCTGCTGCTGCTGTTAATGCTAACAGCAACGGCGCTGTCGACGCCGACGTTGACGTCGCTGCATTTAAATGCAACGTTGCACAGCGTTGAGCGCTCGAATGAAACCAAAGAAAACCGTAACACGGCCAAGCAACTTAGCGATATTAGTGCCCACAACATGTCGACAACTGCCACGCCCACGCCCATGACCACGCCCACAAGCAGAACTTCAAGCACGCCGCCGGGAATCAGAGATACCGTAATGTTGCCGTCGTCGGATCCAGAGCGTGAGGCGCAAATACTCTATGAGAAATCACTGCAGGAATATCATGGCAAGGAAGCGGCCAAAGAGGCGGCTAAGTTCGCAGAGGATAACGGCAGCGGCAGCGACGCCGGCGCCGGCAGCGGCAGCGGCAGCAGAACAAGCGGCCGCAGTCTGCACAGCGTCTGCGAGCTGTGGCTGCAAAAGCATTGCCACTGCAGCGGCAGCCTGACGAACCTCAAGCTCAGCTGCCGCAGCATTGGCATCCTGGCGGTTCCCGTTAATCTGCCCAGCGAGGTTCTGATTCTGTGAGTATTAAATGATCTTCTGTTAAATCTATTTCCATATGAGGGTGAAAGTCTTAAGGATTTTAGCTTGAATAAGCTTGAGCTGAAAACCTTCAGATTTATATTAATTATATATTATTATAATTTTTTTAATTCTTCTCTTTAGTCTTTGTCTTTTTACCAAAAATAAATTCTTTTTAAATTAATTTTAGAACATTTTTGAGAAACCACTTTTATTTAACATTTAAAAAAGCATTTATTTAACATTGCCTCTAAATAGTTTCGATATTTACTTCAATTTAATTTCACTTTAACTAAAGCACATTTTATAGTCTGTAAAATCCCTCCTTTTATCTTTTTATAGTCCCAACGCAATTATCTTAATGTTAACTTTAATAAACTTTAATTTTCCTTTAATTTTCCACCCCAAAAAAGAACAGAGAAAATCTGGCTAGATATAAATGTGCAATTGTCTCCGCTTAGTGAAACATTTCATATTGAATGATATTAAACGATGTTAAGCGATTTCATTATTAAGCGATTATGTGGCAAGGGGACAAGGGGCAAGGGGCGATGGAGGGTAAAGGGGAATGTGATTGCGTGAATTCCTCATATTCCCCATTCGTATAATTACAAGTCAATTTCGCAGTGTTGTCGAATCGGTTTTGCGATTCTGTTTTGGCATGCGGTTTAATCTAATTACACATACGCCACGTTGTGCGACGTTTTCGCAATCGTCGCGCTTGCGTTTCAGCTTGACTTTGTTTTTTCATCGATTATATTTCACGTCACGTTTTCTTGCCGCCAAAAACCTCTCTCAAAGGAGTTGGGCAGCCCGTTTTTGGCTTTGAGGCAGCAAAACTTTAGCCGCTGATTAATGGCCGCAGCGAACTGGCCATAAATAAATAAATAAATAAATTATTTATTAATTAACGCATCGCTTAGACGCTGACACACACTTGCCACATGGCCCATCAAATGCCGCTTTCAATGCGGCACGTTGCACACACAGTTTGCATTGCCAATTGTTGCCGCAGTTCATCTTCATTTTTATGCCATTTTTTCACTGCTCCTTTCCCCTCTTCCTCTTCCTTTTGGCCAGTTCTTTGCTTGGCCGCATATGCTTTTTTTTTAATGCCTTTTAGCATTTGATTGATGGCCCACAGAAAGTTTTGGCAACGTTTAAGCAGCCTTTTCTATTCATGGCAATATTTTATTTGCCGTGCAAGTGGCTTATTGAAATTGATAGATGGTCGAGTCCGAAATGATATTTTTGCCTGCTTTATTAATTTGTTTATGCGCTCGTTTTGTTTTACAGGGACTTGGGCAACAACAATTTGACCAGACTGGAGGCCAATTCATTTTTCATGGTGCCACAACTCGTCGAGCTGTAAGTATATAAAAGTGGGCACGGTCAAATATTGTGAACCCCAAAAACTTTATTATAAATGAATTGAATTTTTTTTAAAAATATTTTACAGCGGAAATTGCATTGATATATTGAAAATGTTTTGTAAAATTAGCAGAAAATGATTAAGTGGTAGAAATATGTATAAAATGTCTAAGTATATATTTTTGGGGAAAGATTTGCCTTTGGTTGATTTAATCTTTATAATATTTAAAAATAATTAGTGAAAACAGAATTTCCCTTGTCTTTAAATATTATTTATTTTTTGCATAAAAAATATACCATAAATAAGCACGTTTCATATATAATAAATGATTCTTTTAGGAGCCCCAGCCCCTTTTCTAGCCGCAGTATTATTATTTAGACCCCTGCCCTGCGTGTCATGTTGTGCCCCAAACCACAAGTCATCCACTTTGCCCCCATTTTGGCCACGCCCCCTTTTTAATCTGTGTACTAAGCGGCCAGCGATTGTTGGGAAAAAACAACACAAAATTTATATGGAAAAACAAAAGGCGACAACAACATGGAACAGAAAAACTTTCATTGTTGCCTGTCATCAGCGCTGCGACTCATTATTCAATTTCACAGCGAGGCCTCCCCGCCCCAACACCCTACACCCTACACCATACACCCTATTCCCTTAAGCCCCCCCCCCCCACCTTTCCTACCCCCTCACTAAAAATCACAGTGGTCAGCTGCTGACAAGGAGCTTAGACAGGACACCAAAGCCAGCTATATAAATTACTTAACTTGATATAACTTATATATAACTTTTATATATTTACACTTGGCGAAAATAATCCAGAATATATTAATTAAATGAGGTAAAAATAAAGTTGAGTTAAACATAAGCACATGTAAGGCTTAAAAGGAAGACTTTAATAATATTATTATTTCATGAAAATTGGTTTCAAATACATTTTTCCAGAATTTTAATAAAAAGCTCATAGCTTGAAATATTTATTAGGGTCAAGTTTGAAATTTGTTTAGTTTGAAAGTGAAAAAAAATGACCTAAGAAAAGAATTTTCCTTTTATAAGATTAATCTTCACCAACTTTAAGAAAACAAGACTCAAAAATATATATAACAAAATCATTTATAAAAGTTGAAAATTTTAAAAAATAATTTAAATATTTAAAATAAAAAATAATTGATTAAAATTGCATTTATTTTAAAATGCTTGAACTGTAAAAAATATTTATAGTTAAATATTATAAAACAGAAAATGGTTTGAGTCTAAGCTAAATTCTTGTGTGTATGTGTATGTGTGTGTGTGTGTAGATAAATGTATATTTCAGGGAGTTGGCAGGATTAATTACTCGGGCTGTTATCCTTGCAATTTCCTGCACTTTCGCACATTTCGCCTTGCGCTGACTTTTGTTGACCAAGGGAAGGTTTTTATTTGCAGAACTTTGTCGGACAATAGCATCATTAATATGGATCCGTATACGTTTTACGGCTTGGCCAAATTGAAGCGTTTAAGTTTGCAAAATTGCGGCCTTAAAGCCTTGCCGCCGCATTCCTTTCAAGGACTCAGCCAGCTTGTCAGCCTGTAAGTATATTCCATACATACATATATACATATATATAATACCAGCTCAATTTGTATCTGAATTAGAGTGTGTCTGTGTGTGTGTGTGAAGAAGTAATTGTGTATGTGTGTGTGTGTTTTAATGTTTGCTTTTAAACGTTGCCAGCGCACTCGAGAAAGGATGCAGCCGCAGTCAACGCCTGCAGGATCAATTAGTACGCTTGCTGCCATTTAGTTTGCTGACTTAACACACGCACACACACATACACACACGCAGAACAAGCACTTGCCAGCAATTACACGCTATTTTGTTCATACTTTACGCTTTTCTATATTTCGATGTGCAATTGTTACAAATATATATTTATATATATATACACATATATGTCGGAGCACAGGGTCGTGGTACCGGAGATAACGGTACATCCTCTTCTTCCATGTTGCGTTAAATCAATTTCAGCACAGTAAGTCGCCCGCGTGTTGTTCTCTAATGCGTGGACAGCAACTGATTGACTCACAAGCCATCGCTCTCAGTTTCTCTCTCTTCTCTATTTGATCACTCTACATCTTCCTTGCTTGGTACTTTATTCAGCAGAACAACACCAGGCGCCATGCTCATTTAAGTTACACTCAAATGATGCTCTCTCTCGGTTTAACAGAATGTTAACATATTCTTCTTTCTTCAATATCGGTCTCTTATTAACTAACATAATTTCGGTTACATTCAAATTTAACATATTCTGTTTAATGAATACATATATGTATGTATGTGCATTTGTCGGCACCAGTCAATTGAATGGCAACGCCCTGGTCAGCCTGGACGGCAACTGTTTGGGCAATCTGCAGCAGCTGCGCTCCTTGCGCCTGGAGGGCAATCTCTTCTATCGCATTCCAACAAACGCTTTGGCCGGACTCAAAACACTCGAAGCACTGTGAGAATTTTTTTTCTATTATTTTTTTTTTACATTTTTTACTAAACAATATTTGTATCGCTTTAATTATGCATGTCTAAATTTGTAGCTATTTAAAAATATATATATTATATTTTGCCTGCATAAAATTTGCATGCGCAATTAGCAAAATTTGCGTTTGGGCCAGATTTATGTGCGGCTTTTGGGCTTTAAATGAAATGCATGTGACAAAGTGACAAAAGGCCAACAATTAGTTGGAGCTTAATAAATATGTTCGAAATTGAAAACCTTTTAACCTTTTTAATCTATTAATAACTGGGTAAACTTATTTTTTGTAAATATTAAATAATTATTATATATAACAATTATTTAATTGCTAAATCTTTTTAACTTGAATTACTTTATTTTATACCTTTTTTACTTTTATGGTTTGTGGATTATTTTATGGTAATGAATATTTTTTTTAGAGCAATCCCTTTAAACAAAAACCAAACTTTATCATAATATACCATTAATTGAATGCGCATGTCCTTAAAACTCAAACTCTTTGAGCTCATTTACAATTTCTAGCCATAACTTTATAACTTGGTCGATTGCTCAATTGTTTGTGCTCTATAAAAAGAGAGAAACGGAGCTGAATTATTAACCGAAAAGCAGTTGGCCATAAAATGCACGATTACTCATAATTTTTCTTCTTCTTTCTGCTCCACTTTCATCCATAATGCGAACTCATTAATGGTAACCAAAATGTACAGCAATTTGGGCAGCAATTTGTTGACAATAATAAACGACGAGGATTTTCCGCGCATGCCAAATTTGATCGTACTGTAAGTAAACATATATTTATATAGTTTAACTGTGTACTATAAATTTTTTAATATATATTTTATTGTTTTTTTTTCTTCTGTTTTACAGTTTACTTAAGCGAAATCAAATTATGAAAATCTCTGCGGGCGCCCTCAAGAATTTAACGGCTTTAAAAGTTTTGTAAGTAAACCAACAACAAATACTTGAAAAACTTCAAAAACACACACATGACTTGACGGAACAGGACACGACTGAAAGGAAGGAATTGTAAGGCTCGGGACAGACAGACAGACGAACCGTGGAATGACCTACAAAAATGCAAGTGTATTTGCAATATAATGCTGAATGTTATGCACTTTTAAATACCCTAATAAAATTATGTTAATGGGGAAAAAAACTTGTGATTAAAGTTTGATTGATATAAGAGAAACTTGATCAGAGAGTAGATAAAAGTATTTAGATAAATTAATTAAATAGCGTTTAATACTGGTAAACAATTAATAGTTAAGGTTAGATAATTCAAATAAATTAAATGGGTTCTTACACGATTAGAATATATGTAAATAAGTATACCTATTTAAATATGTACTTATATATATATGAGAATCCGATTTCCAGTCCCAGGCTAACATTAACATGAAGTATTCATTTTAGGCCACAACAGCACGTAGTTAGATTAATACAAATATTTAACATACTGTAATTGATAATCAGCTAATAACTATGTTAAGTAGACAACAGATTTTTGATAGGCAAGCAGTTAACATTATAAATAACATTCTTTAAGTCGCTGTATTTTGAAGCACACTTTGAAAGTAAACAATCCTTAAGGATTATAAAAAAAAAATAATTAAACTATTAACATAATAATAAAGCTATTAATAATAAATAAATGCTAGGCTGCATTTGAGAATTTTATAGAATATAAATCTTTCAGCTTGTACACCAAATGCTTTAAATAGTATTTAACTAAATAGTATATAACTTAATGCACCGCAAACTGCATTTGAAAGTTTGAACACTCGAGGGTGTAAACAGCAGCGAGTTGAAGTGCACGTGGATAACGGTGTTTATCCGTTACAATTTCGTTTTTCGTTTTTACTTTTCGTTTTACTTTTGCGGGGCATCGAATAAATTTCAATTTTGGAGCAAACTTTTTTCGATATTTTTTGTTAAGCTTTGCGACAGCTTAAATTGTCGTCGTTGCGACGCCGCTGCTGACGTCGCTGTCGGCGTCGCTGTCGCTGCTGCTGTTTACCGCAAATTTTTGGCTTTTGCATTGCATACTTTTGGGGGGCGGGGCCAACAAAAGCGCCCTCGACGACGAGGGCTGCAGACGATGACAAATATGCAAATTTATGTTGTGGCTGACAGACGTGGGAACTAAACAGACAAACTGCGCGGGCCGAAACAAAAGGGGGCGTGGCACTAACGTGCAACTCAATAAAGCACAAGAAGAAGAAGAAGTAGAAGGAGCAGCAGCAGAAGGCGAATGCATCAAGTGAAAGTGAAAAAGTTTTCGCCGTGCAACGCGTAAATCTGTGTTGAAAAGTATAAAGAAATTTTCCGTATGCATTTCACTAGAGATTTATGGGTTTTTTAGCCCCAGACTCCCGCAGGAACGGAAACGCACGCCTTTGCCCGCATCCTGTCCCGTGCCGCCCCTTGCCACGCCCCCAACACACACAAGCACACACAAGTTGCGTGTCTGTAATGTCTTCGTCGAGTGAAAGTTTCGCGAGTTTTTTGTTTAATGCCAGTCACGCATATCGAAGGATAGGCAAATGAACAAGTTTTATGGGAAGGGAGCACGCCAGCTGTAATATATACAAATACATTTATTAAAAAATTTAATAGAATCCGGGCAAAAATCAGGGACAAATATAAACAATTTTCCATGATTAAATTATAAGCTTAACACATATAAAGGAAGCTTAAATATATGTATGTATATAAATATACACATAAATATTTCATTAAACGAACCCATTTCAAAATTTATGCATTTGTATATATTTTTTTTTGTTACCCTCACGTATAATTGAAATTAATGCACTTTTGTTCGAAACTAAACTTTTCATGTTCATGCATAAATTTGCATCCCACACACACGAAACGAGTTGGGAGCATCCAATCAGGATGTTTTCGCTACGTGCGGACACGTACAAGGACTGGACCCTCGAAATGCAAATACTCACAAACAGACCACAGTTGAAATCACAATATTTATAAACGATATATTTATTTGATATGCGCTTCAATAATAATAAAATTTGCTGCTTCGTCTTGTTTTCTAGAGAACTGGATGATAATTTGATAAGCAGTCTGCCCGAAGGACTCGGTAAATTGCCGCAGCTGCAGGAACTGTAAGTATTTGCACCAGGTGCTAACTATAGATTAAATTCCCATAAAATCGTGCTTAAGTTAGGGTGCCGGATAGTGGGAGGGGAGGTGTGGGGTGGGTTGCATAGTTGCTGCTTTGTTAAGTTGGCAGCACAACATTTCCGACTTTGTCAGGCGGCAAACAAGCGGAAACCAAAAATCATAACGCATCATTACTTTGCGAATTTACGACACAGCTCTTGGCCCCAGCCACGCCCCCTTAGAGCCCCTTAGTCGGCGGTCGCTGCTGCCGCTGACTTGAGCCACATCCTGTAGCCATTGCAAATGCAACTCTTTTTTACTCTTAAACCAACTAAAAGTATATTTACTTTTATGTGGCTTGTGACTGGCGCAGAAAAAAAAACGGAATTAAAAGCTTAAGAGATCGAGAGAGGGGAAATGTATACAGATAGATATACTGAGAGAGAGGGAGTCAAATAGAGCGAAAGAAGATTAAGAGTCTAAAAGTGTGAATGAGACAGAGAGAATTCTAGAGAGTAGAATAAATAGATATACATATATATTGTGGATTCTAAGAGATAAAGAAAGCCAAGGGAATAAAGAGCGAAGGAGAGGGATAGATACTGGAACATGTTGTGAGAGAAGGAGAGTGAATGGAGCCGAAGAACCAATCGTTACAATTGATCGGTTGAACAATGCATGTCCTTATTTACAGACTGCCAGACTGCAATCAGACTTAGTCCTTTTTTTAAACTATTATTTAATTAATAGCACAAGACAATACAAATACTACTATATTTAAAACTAATATGGAGTGTATGTTATTCGTTGTTAAAATAATATATTTATATATCCTAGCAGTTGCATTTTGTTGTTGCCACACGCACTTCCTGCCAGTGGCAACTGCGGCAACTGGCGACTGTCATTGGGAATCGTTGACATCGTTGCGACAGTTTTCTTCTCATTTTTTTTTTCGTTTCTCAAATGTGGTCCCCAAGGAAATTCAATTTCTGGTAAACAGGATAATTATGAGCATGTTAAATGTTGCGATAAAAGCCACGCTGCGTTGCACTCGCTAAAGCCAGCCCCAAACCCAAACCCGACCCGCCCAACTGCTTGCCCCATGATTGGGGAATTAAACTGGCAAATAAATACGAGGCGGGGGAGTAAATGGGGGTGGGGAGGGGTAAGGGGCGGGTTTATAGATATCTTGCAGTTATTCTTGGCTCACATGTGATGCGCTTGATTTTATTTTATTGTAGTTTTTTTTCCGACCATTGGCAAGGAAAACAAATTTAAAAGGATTAAAAACATTTTGTAGTGCTTGCAGTTTGTTGACTGCCAAGCAGAGTTAACTGTTTCCTTGTGGGAGGGATGGGGGTGGAAAAAGAACAACAAGAAGTAAAGTAAATGCCAGGCAACAAATTAAAGCGATAAACGCAGAGATTTGGTAACAAAGTTGTGCTGGAAAAGCAAAAGAAAAGAAATTTGTCTAAGTTATCATTATATAGTGAAAGTTATAATAAAGTTAAAATAAAACAATAACTTTAAATGCATTTAAGTAAATGTTAAATGTGCTTGTTTGACCCACAAGGAAAGCAATTTTCAATATGTGCATTTTCTGAATGTTGGCCAAGAAAAACGAAAAGACGATAACAAATTATATATATATATATATAAACTGATTTTAGCCATGGCAGTTGTCACGTCGACTTGGTTGCTGGCCAACTTGACTTTCAACTGCAGCTGCCACACGGCAAGTGGCAAGTGGAAGGCACTTGTCAGCAGAGTGCATCTTATAGATACACACTTTGGCTGGCATCTCATAGATACCATATTACCATCTTTTGCAGTTCGATGACGAGCAATCGCCTGCGCTGGATAAATGATACGGAATTGCCGAGGAGCATGCACATCTTGGATCTGCGGGCGAATCCTTTGTCCACGATCACAACGGGCGCCTTTCGCGGCATGTCCAAGCTGAGGAAACTGTAAGTTAACTGATCTAACTGTAAGTTTATCTACTATATATACTTTTTATTTACTTTACAGCATTCTCTCTGATGTGCGCACTTTGAAAAGCTTTCCCGAACTGGAAGCCTGCCATGCTCTGGAGATCCTTAAGCTGGATCGTGCCGGCATTCAGGAGGTGCCATTAAATCTGTGTCGTCAAACGCCAAGACTGAAAAGCTTGTGAGTTCTCTTTCTCTCCCTCTCTCTCTCTTTTTCCTACTTCTTCTTTAATCTACTCTTGCTGTTCGTTTTAGAGAACTTAAAACCAATTCCCTGAAAAGCATCCCAAATTTAAGTAGCTGCAGAGACTTAAGGCTGTTGTGAGTACCATATATAAAAAGGACTTCTTTAAGAGCTAGACCTAACTCCACCCTCTTTACCCTTAGAGACCTATCGAGTAACCAAATCGAGACGCTGCAAGGAAGACCCTTCTATGGACTCAAGCAGTTGAATGATCTGCTGCTCTCCTACAATCGCATCAAGATCCTGCAACAGGATGCCTTTCAGGGCATACCCAAGCTGCAGCTGCTGTAACCTAACAAAAGTCTGCTCAAAGTCTAAATGTTAATTCTACTTTGTTTACAGCGATTTGGAGGGCAATGAGATTGCCTTTATACACAAGGACGCGTTTGCGGCCTTTACCGCTCTGGAGGATCTTAATTTGGGCAACAATATATTCCCCCAGCTGCCGGAGGCGGGTCTGCGTGGTCTGCTCCACCTGAAGACGTTTAATAATCCCAAATTGCGTGAATTTCCACCGCCCGACACGTTTCCACGGATCCAAACCCTGATCCTGTCGTACGCCTATCACTGCTGCGCCTTTCTGCCCCTGGTCGCCATGTCCGCCCAGCGCAAGACCTCCCAGGTCCAGGAGGCCGTCCTCTTTCCCTCCGACGCCGAATTCGATATGACGCTCTGGAACAACAGCATGATGAACATTTGGCCACAGATGCGTATGTAAACAAATTCACTTTTCATACACAGTCAAAAAAGAGAAAGGGGAACATTCTCTTTACGAATTATAGAGTAAAAGAAAGAGACGTTTTTAAATGTTTTTGTATTCGTCGGGAGGCGCAGTACAGCTGCCGACTCAAAAGAGAGATTAAAACAACATAGTGAGCATTAGCACCGAAAACGGTCAATGCTTAGAGCGAAAAGAGAGCACTTAATTGAGAGAGCGAGGGCAGCTTGGACGTGATTACAACAACATAATTTACAGTTGGCTCCTGCTTAGCACAAAAGCACCTAGATTAAGTACAGTGGGCAGCGCAAATAAATTATGCAGTAGAAGTGCGTTACTTTATTTTAAGTATATAGTTTAAGCGGCTGCCTGACATATTACTTTTAATACAGTTAAAGAGCTAAGCATTATTTAAAGTTTAAAAACACCCTTAAATCGATTTTTTCTTTTTGAAATCTCGAGAAGAAATTTCCACTTCTGGAAACTAGACTGTACCTTTTATTATCTCGTATATTTATCTCGCTCTCCGTTCGCTTTCAGATAATCTGAGCAAGCAGCTGGGCGCTGCGATGCACGATCTGTGGGACTCGCCGCTGAACAACTACAACCTGAACGAGGAGCTGCAGGCGGCGCCAACGGGCGGCCAGTCGCCCAGCAGCTACATGGACGAGTACTTCGAGGAGCACGAGATGAGCGGACCGGGCACCGGCTACGGCTACGGCTTCGGCACTGGCCTCTTCAGCGGCATGACAGCGGACGATCTGCAGCCCGGTTCCGTGCAGTGTCTGCCCATGCCGGGTCCTTTTCTGCCCTGTGCGGATCTGTTCGACTGGTGGACGCTGCGCTGCGGCGTTTGGGTTGTGTTTCTGTTGGCGCTGCTGGGCAACGGTACCGTTGTGTTTGTGCTGGTCTGCTCCAGATCCAAGATGGATGTGCCGCGCTTTCTGGTGTGCAATCTGGCGGCGGCGGACTTCTTTATGGGCATCTATTTGGGCATTTTGGCCATTGTGGACGCGGCCACGCTGGGCGAGTTTCGCATGTTCGCGATACCCTGGCAAATGTCGCTGCTCTGCCAGCTGGCCGGCTTCCTGGCCGTGCTCAGCTCCGAGCTGTCCGTCTACACCCTGGCGGTGATCACCCTGGAGCGCAACTATGCCATCACCCATGCCATACACCTGAACAAGCGACTCTCCCTACGCCAGGCGGGCTACATCATGAGTCTCGGCTGGTTGTTTGCGCTTCTCATGGCGCTTTTACCGTTGCTGGGCGTCTCCGACTATCGCAAGTTCGCCGTCTGTCTGCCCTTCGAGACGACGACGGGCGTGGCCAGCCTCACCTATGTGATCAGCCTGATGTTCATCAACGGCTGCGCCTTTCTCACCCTCATGGGCTGCTACCTGAAGATGTACTGGGCCATCCGCGGCAGCCAGGCCTGGAACACAAACGATTCAAGGATAGCCAAGCGGATGGCGCTCCTGGTCTTTACTGACTTCCTGTGCTGGTCGCCCATTGCGTTCTTCTCGATAACGGCGATCTTTGGCCTGCAGCTGATATCGCTGGAGCAGGCGAAGATCTTCACGGTGTTCGTCCTGCCGCTGAACAGCTGCTGCAATCCGTTCCTCTACGCCATCATGACCAAGCAGTTCAAGAAGGACTGCGTCACGCTCTGCAAACACTTCGAGGAGACGCGCGTCGGTGGCGCCAACGCGGCGCGTGCGGCACGTGGCAAGCGAGGCGGCGGCGGCGGCGTCGGAGGCGTTGGCGGCGGCGATTTGCTGCCGCCGCCGCTGCTGCCAACGGCCGTGGGCGTGGCACATCCGCCCGGCTGCCGCTGCCTGCGCATGCTGCCCAGCGAGATGCCCAACTGGCACAAGATGGAGCAGACGCCGACGCTGTGGCAGCGCCTGAAGCGCCTCTGCTGCGGCCAGCGCCGACGCAAGCAGCGCCGCCAGCCGCAGCAGCGACGCCAACGCGCCTACACCGCCGCCGCAGCGAATCCGTATCAATATCAGTTTGCGGAGCTGCGCCAGCAGCGCAAGAATCGCGCCAGCTCCATATCCAGCGAGAACTTCTGCAGCTCGCGCAGCTCCAGCTGGCGGCATGGCGCCAACTCGTCGACGCCGGCGCCGCAGTCCAACTGCAGCATGCCGCTGAAGATGCTGGACGCCGGCCAGGGCCACGCCGGGCACGGCCGTCGACGCCACTCCGCCTGGCTGATCACACGCAAGACCTCGCAGGACTCCAATCTGTCCAGTTCGCGCAACGACTCCTCCGCCTCGGCCACCACGGCCAGCACGTCCACATTCCGTCTGTCCCGCTCCAGTGCCGGCAGCAGCACGCCACTGCCCTCGATTATAGGTGAGCTTACTCCAAGGACACGCACCTAATCCTAACAAATCCTTATAATATCTATATCCTTCTCCTTTTATTGACAGCTCACAACGGTAAACAACCGCACGAGACGTTGACCAAGCCGCGCTTGGTGCGCCAGGAGGCCGTGCAGGAGGAGGAGGACTCGTCGCCGCCGCGTCTCGGCGTTCGCTTTCTGCCCACGATACCCTCGGCCGCCGACAGCTCGGTGATTTTGGAGGACGGCGACTCGGCAAATGCTGCTGCTGCCGGCAGCGGCTCATTTCTGGGCATGCCACAGCCTGGTGTGGCAAGTGGATTTCTGGTGCAGCCGGAGAAGCCGCCGCCAGCGCCCAAGGATGCGCCGCCATGACCGGGCGATTTGGGATTTTGGGGCAGCTGGCGGAGGCAACGAGTATGGCGTCCCCATGAGGAGACCTACCTGTAAATTGGGGAACAGAAAGCTCACTGTGTTCATAGATTGTATTCGGGGGCATAGTGTAATATTGGAACAGCCAAGCGTCAGCTATACAAAATAATCTTAAGTAGTCAATTTGTTGTTGGGTTCGAGTCAAGGATTCCATTTCCATAAAACATAATCCACACACATACACACACATGCACACAGGCTCTTCACCGAATGGCAGCGGATAACAAACAAAAAATACAGTTAAACACGAGTATTATGTACTACATATATATGTATGTAATTTATTAATAGATATACGCCTTAGGTTAGACCCATTATCCGTAGGCTATTTAGTGCATAGTCTAGCATAGTTTAAATGTCTATATATTTCGATATGCGCGTAAAATATTTGAAGAATGCTAAGCATTTGTCGGCAAATTATATAACTTGATATTTCTATATGCATATAGAAAACCGATTGACACGAAACCGAAACCAAGCCATAAAATATTAAAGTTAATCTATTTACAGTAATCTGTTACTGTTTTTATATTAGTACATGTATTTTAAACATAAAGTAAGATAGGAGCCCATGATATATTCTTATCTTTCTTTGTTTCATTTGTAAATTTATTAACTCTATTGAAAAAACCTTTTGGCGGATGATCCAAAGTGTTTAGCTGCTCTCAGAGAAATTCTATCCAGAGAGTAGACATTGCGAATGGTGTGAACGTGGAAGATAATTACCTGCTGACACGCCATTGGCGCTTTGCATGTGGACTGCAGTGGCAATTTTTAGAGAGCAGGCATTGTTGATGGTTAGAGCGGGAGAGCCAGTTCTTTTCTATCCGAGTGAGTGCGCTTAGGCCCGAAGCGGCCGTTGTGGATGGTGTGAGAAAGGAAGTAAGTTGTGTGCTCTTGTATGAGTGAAGCTGAAGGCTTAGCGGAGGTGCAAATATAATGAGCCACTTTAGTCTGTGCGCGTCTGCCTCGGTGATCGGTCGCGTGGGCCAGTATGTAAATAAAAGTGATTTTTCTTTTTGTAATTTTTAGCAGTGTTTCGTCTGTTTTGCACACATGCTGAGATGTTTATAAAACTTCAATATATTAAAATCGTTACCCGACCGCTCACGTTAATACAACACATTCATTTTATTTGTGCCTAACTATTTGAAAAAGAAAAGCACAACCAAGTAGCAATTGGAACAGCAGTCTCTTATGCCGCTGAACGAAGAGAGTGTGAGAAAGAGAAGGATGATGTGGTGAGTACTTTAAAGCTTTTAAAATAACATAATAAATTGTATAAGAATTATAAGAAAACATAACACATACAAAAATATGGTATAAAATTTTTTTATTAGTTTTTAACAAATTATTCGATACAAATATAACATATAGTTTATTTGATGGGCATCTTTGCCAAATTCTTAAGATACTAGTATAGATATATAAAACTTAAAAGTTGAAAAGTAACGAATGTTACTAATAGGCGATAGAGTTGTCGTTTGTGTTATAACGGGGACTGGAAGCAGTCGCTTAGTCGCCCAGTCCGATTGGCTGCTCGCCTGGCAGCTCATCGCTGGCAGCCAGACAGACGCCATAGCTGGGATTCTCGATGAGATGGACGCGCTGCTTGTCGTCCCGCGTCTGCCGTCGCTGCAGATAGCCGCGCAGCAGCAGCACGGGCAGCATGACGAGCAGCAGACAAAGCAGCAGCGCCAAAGCGAGTATCGACCACTTGGAGAAGCCGCTGCCACGACGCGCAGCCAGCGCACGGAAACGCACCGGCTGACAATAATCTGGCGCCACACATTCGCTGTCGGCGTCGCAGGGCTCGCGGCAGTCGGGCGCACACTCGCTGCGGCTGCCCGGAATGAAGTTGTAGCCGGGCAGACAGACGCACTCATCCGGCCGCTGGCAGTCGGCATTGATGCAGCGCTGCTTGCACTGGGCGCGACACGAGTGCGGCTCGCTGGCCGTGGCCACCGCATGGCCGGCGTTGCAGTCGCAGCGATTGGGCGCCGAGCAGCGTCCGTTCTCGCAGGCCGGCCGACAGACCGGCGTGCACATAAAGTACATCAAGGAGTTCTCGTAGCCCGGCTGGCATTCGCAGGTGTTTGGCTCGACGCACTCGCCGAATCGGCAGGCGGGCGAACAGATCGGATCGCAGATGGAGTTGGAGCCCTCGCGCATGCGGTAGCCCTCGTAGCAGCGACAGCGACCGGTGCCGCCCTCGCACCGACTATTGATACACTTCTGCGTGCAGTGCGGCTCGCAGGCGCCGGTCGCCCAGCGCTTGGCATAGCCCGCCTCGCATTCACACACATCCGGCGCAATGCAGCGTCCATGGACGCACTCCTCGCTGCAGACGGGCTCGCAGACGAACGGATCCCGAGCGCTGGGCCGATGGCCGGTGAAGCAGCGGCACTTGTCGGGACCCACGCAGGTGCCGTAGACGCAGGAGCGACTGCACTTGGGCCAGCAGTAGGAGTTGCTCAGCGCCTCGTAGCCCGGCTGGCAGCTGCACACATCCGGACTGCTGCAGATCCCGTTATAGCATGGATACCTGCAGAAGGGTTTGCAGTGCGTCTGATTGCCTTTTAACGGCTCGTAGCCCATGTCGCAGCTGCAGGTGTCCGGAGCGGTGCAGCGTGCATGTGAACCGCACTCGGGCTGGCAGAGGGGCCTGCAGCTATGCGGCGACTCCTTCACGTAGCCCTCGTGGCAGTCACAGCGCCCGGGCGCATTGCAGAAACCGTTCACGCAGCCCTGGCGACAGCTGGGCGTG
The DNA here is from genome assembly GCA_004143845.1 of Drosophila lacertosa. Taxonomy (NCBI): domain Eukaryota; kingdom Metazoa; phylum Arthropoda; class Insecta; order Diptera; family Drosophilidae; genus Drosophila; species Drosophila lacertosa. Next base: position 60,091 of record SCDZ01000135.1, read on the forward strand.
CACACGTGCCTCGAGTTGTCCGCCAGCGCGTGTCCTTCCGCGCAGCGGCAGTGATTGGGCGCCGCACAAGTGCCGTTAACACACGCCGGCTGGCAGACCGGCTCGCAGCTGGCCTCCGTGCGATTACCGGCATGGGCATAGCCCACGTTGCAGCCACAGCGTTCCGGCTGCAGGCAGACACCGTTGCGGCAGCCGCTGCTGCAAACAGGATCGCAACGCATTCGCCCGCTGGCCGCGTCCCGATGCGCCTCGTAGCCCGCCTGGCAACGCAGCTCGCCGGACTCGCCGCACTCGCCGTGCTCCGTTGCGTCCAGACAGATGCGCACACAACGACCCAAAGTCTCGTTGCGCACGTAGCCCACGTTGCAGCTGCACTGCTGCGGCGCCGCACAGTGTCCGTTGCTGCAGTCGACGGCGTCGCAGCGCGGCTCGCAGACGCTCTGGCTGCCGCTCCGCAGCTGATAGTTCGGCTCGCACGTGCAGACGTCCGGCGCGGTGCATTCGCCGTGCACGCAGCCTTCGATGCAGCCTGGCACGCAGCTGCTGTGGTTCTGCGGCGCAAGGACGTAGCCCGGGCCGCACTGGCAGATGCCCGACGGGCGGCAAGTGCCGTTGGGGCCACAATCAATGCACTTGGGCAAGCATTCGCCGCTGTCACAATAAAGAGTGTGAGAGGGAGAGAGAGAGAGAGTTAACAATAGTTAACTTAGTGATAAGTTAAAATATTTGCTTACTTTTCGGTTTTGCGCTCGTAGCCCGCACAACAAACCAAATCAACTGTCATATAATTCTGTGGAGTATAACAAAAAATGTAATTAATTAATATAAAATAAAATTAAATTAAATAAAAATATAATTAATTAATATAGTAATAAAGAAAATTATTAATTTTTATTATTTAATATTTAAATTTAAAAAGTAAGTATTTAAACCCATTTCCTATTTTTATTTGTTTATTTGTTTTTTTTTTAATTTGAATAGTTCTCATTATTTTGTTTTAAGTAAGTTGATTAAATTTTGATAATATAATTTATTATTATTATTATTCAATTCTCTTATTAATATTCTATATTATTATAATTATTCTATATTTTAATTATAATTCTATATTATTATTATTATTTTTATTATATATTATATTGAGTTAGCAAATGAAAGTATTTCCGCTTGAGTCTTGTTTAATATCTGAACCCAATTAAATATGGCTAGAAAGTTTTTAATTGTTTTGTAAGTAAAGTTATTAAAGTTGTTATTATTATTAAAGTAATTTAGTTTATGAATATAACGCTTCTTTTAATTTATATCAATTGCAAGCTGATACTGCTTTCAGTTAAGAATGTATTCAAGGTAACATAGAAGGTATTTTACAGTCGGATACACCCGACTATAAGTTAGCCCCACAAAACTAATCAATTAAAAATCTTAACATACTAATAGACTTGATCTAATTAAAATCGGAACGATAAAAATACTTATTGCTTTCTTTTGTTATCCTGTTAAACTTCAAACGTTACTAGACACATTTTTTATAAATAATAAATTAATAGATATTTAAATTTATATTTTAAATATTCTACAATATTACAATAAGCTTTCTCCCAATTTTCAATTGATATTAATTTGAATTGCAAATCTTTGCACATTTACAGGGTATCCTTTATGCTCACCTCTTTAATCGGTCTCAGCACGAGGGGTCCGCAGTCGTGGGTGCAATTTCCCTCATACTTTCGCATGGTCACCAGGCTGACCCTCACTTTCATGACCCTTTCGAATGGAATTCAGTTAGATTTTGGTTTCACTTTTGGGTCAACTTTTCACTTACGGCACACGTTCCTCGCAGGCGTCGATCTGTTCTGGCCATATTAGCGCCATTCCAGCCAAACAAATTATTAATATTCGCCACATTTTGATTGTGATTTGATTGTTTATAAAATTGGCACCGTTCACTTTAAAGCACAATTAACAATTGAACTGACAAATGAGATCTCAATTGCACAGAAGACCCGACTTGTATTCTTTGTGCTTATCAGAGCTATGCATAAGTATATATATATATATATATATATATATATATATATTTATTTTATTTTACATATGCGTTTGTTGAACCCACTGTGGCCAAAACAACGACCTCAGCCTACTCCAATAGCTGCTGCTGCTTTTCTGCGATATGGCCCAAGTTGAGCTGAGGTCCTTAACATTCAAGATGACACATGAATTCATAGATTTCGCTTATCACCACATGTCGTACAATAGCAATGTAGACCCGAAGATACCCTGTACGAAGGCGTGAGCAATATTTTGACCTATGCGAATTCTGTTATCAACTTTAATCTGAAATTAATAAAGGCTTTTTGTATGTAGACGTTGACTTATAAATTGATCTTCAATTATTAACTTATATAAAATATAAATATAAATAATACATTAAATTTGTTATAATCTCTCATTAAATTGCTGAGAATTTTATATAGTGTAAATGTTGAAGATAACGTTTTAAATATCAAAAACATTCTTAACTTAAATAATTTACCTGAAACTTTTATAAAATATTAATACATTTTATTTAGACTATTAATTATAGTAACACCCCTGAAGTCAGATAGAGCATTCGCCTATATTAAATATACTCTTTTGAATAAATTCTGCGCCTCTCAGATACGTAATTCTGATTGGAATGCTAGCAACAATGTTAAGTTGGCTGCACCAGAAGAGATCAATGTGACCAAAGTACTAGAAACGATATCATGAAGTTGGCTGCGCTTAGGAATCGCTGCCGTTAAGTAACAGTATTTATATTTTAAAAGCAAAAACTGTGAATGCAAAAGTAAATTTTTGTATGAAATTAATGAAAAAAAAAAAAAATAAATAAAAAAAATACGAAAATGTAGCTATAATCCAAATCAATCTATATTATATACATATGTATATATGTATTTAATTGTAATCGTCATGGTTTCTGCGGCCAAATCATTACGAATTGTGGTCTATAAAAGTCACCCAAGTTGAGCTGATGAATCAGTTTTTGATCGATCTTCGAAGCACCAACTACAAAAGGGAAATATTGTGAACTTATTTGCTGTGTAAAAATGTCTGGAGTCGGACGTGAGTTGGTTTTAATATGCTTGCTTCTGGCATATGTCGACTTTGGAGAGTGCCTGGAGGAGAATTGTTTGCCCGAATATGTGACGACAACGGAAAGGATCAAAAGTCCTGTTCAACATGTGCAATTCAATATAAGTGGCTTCAAGCAAGCAATTATGATCAACGAAGTTTTTAGTATAACAAAGGTATATTTAAATGGAGAAATAGAAGATTAAATATTATTTATTTGAATTGTTTTAAATTTTGTTAGGCTGTGCGACGAAACGACACCTGTCGGCGAGCCTGCGAACCCAAGTGCAGCCAACACGCGGATTGTGTGCAGAGCGAAGTAGCAACCGAGCAACCCCATTGTGACTGCCATCCCGGCTATAAGGAGTATCTCAGTGCAACCTCCCAAATACGCTGTCGTCCACAGTGCGATCAGAACTGCGGCAACTTCAGTTACTGCCACAGTCCCGGCGACTGTCGCTGCTGGCAGAACTACCAGCGATCCTCGCCAGATGCTCCACACTGTGAACCCATCTGCCACTCGGCCTGTGGACCGCACAAACATTGCGCCCAGCCCAACAAATGTGAGTGCGATGAGGGCTACGAGCTGGATGATCTGGGTGCCAGCTGCCAGCCTGTGTGCAGGACGAGCTGCGCCGACGAGGAGCAGTGCGTCGGACCCGAGGAATGCGACTGCAGGCCGGGCTACCAGCGGGACGAGGCGAACGTTTGTCGGGCGCAGTGCAGCAGGAAGTGCGCCCAGCACAAGGAATGCTCCAGGCCGGAAGTCTGCGAATGCATAGCTGATTATGTGGAGGACGAGCTGGGCGCCTGTCAGCCCGTCTGCGACCAGGATCTGTGCCAGGCGAACGAGGTGTGCATCGCACCCAATCGCTGCGACTGCCACGCGGACTATGCCAGGAACGCCACCAGCAACAACTGTGAGCCAAAGTGCCGCAAACGGTGTCGCCCCAACAGCCACTGTGTGGGCCCAGACGAGTGTGCCTGCAACGCGGGTTACGTCGACAACGAGTGGGGCATCTGCAGTCCAGTTTGTCGGCAGGAGTGCGGAGAACACGCTCGTTGCACTCGGCCCGAGCAATGTGAATGCGATGCGGGCTATCGCAAGGATGAGCAGGATAAATGCCAGCCGATCTGCGAACAGGATTGCGGTCCAAACGGCTTTTGTTATCGGCCGGGGCAGTGCAAGTGCCGCGAAGGCTATCACATGTCCCGGCAGGAGCTGTGTGAGCCCAGCTGCGATGCCTGCGGCGCCCACACGCATTGTCCTGTGCCGGGCACCTGCGAGTGCCTGCCAGGATATGCACGGGCCGACGATGGCAGCCAGGATTGCAGGCCCATCTGCCCGGCGGGCTGTGGCGCACACAGCTACTGCGAGCGGCCAAATGAATGCGCCTGCCGGGCGGGCTATGCGAAGGATGCGCTGGGCGCTTGTGCGCCCATCTGTGCGCCGGAGTGCGAGGAGCACAGCTATTGTGTGCGGCCCGGCAAGTGCAGCTGCCGGACGGGCTATGCCGGCGAGGGCAATCACTGCACGCCCCAGTGCAGCGTCGAGTGCGGCGAGAATAGTTATTGTTCTCAGCCGGAACGCTGCGATTGCCTGCCCGGCTACAAGCCCGACGATCCCGACAATCGCAACTGTTCCAGCAAGGTCATCCTGGGCGTCTTCACCTTCATGGGCGTCGCCTGCATTTTGGCCGTCGTCGGTCTCGTGTCCTGCGTCTTCTTTGTCTTCTCCCGCTGCTATAAGCCGACCATTTACAACTCCCAAACGAACTCGGATGAGACCATTCTGCACGACGTTAGCCTCAACACGGACGTGGGCGGCATTTCCAATAACGTGTTCTATGAGAACGAGCATATCACCTACATATAAATAAATTAAACTCGCCTTTTTCAATATCACTTTATTTAAGAGCTTCTCTGCTTTTGCTTCTTCACGCCAGATGGCGCTTTCCCACAATCGATACATCTAATGAAATCTAATCTAATATAGTCTTACATACCACTTATATTTATACGTACTAAGTATTATTACAATATTTATATATGTGAATGTATTAGGCCTTATCTTAGTTATATAAAAATTAAAATACTTGCGAAACTTTTTTTTCTTTGTGACGCATCGCAAAACCTCAATAAATATTTATATATATATATATATATATATATTTATATATAATTAACATGCTTAATCAGCTCTATAAAGTACCGCATAATATTCGTCATTTTGTCCATCTGTCTGTTTTAGACCAATCAGCAAATAATTCCTATTCAGCTTCTTAAGAAGCTTCTTAAAAAAAATATATATATATCTATATATACTCTTTATAGATACGTCTGTCAGTATATATCTCTCTCTCTCTCTGTATGAAGACAGCTTTCTCATGCTAAAGATTTTTCTAGTCCACAGAATTAGTTTTTTTTAATATTAATAAAAATTAAGCTAAAGCAAAATAATTTGCTTAATTATGTTCTCGATAATAAAAAGCAGATAAAAAATAATTTAAGCTATATTCATACCAATTACCAACAAATTACAAACCTTCGTTTAGGCTTATACAAAGAAGCTAGAGAAGAAAAAGTAAGTTAAGTTGACATTGATTTCTCTTAGAATTATAAATTATAAATTGTAGGGTATCTACTAGTCAGAATACCTCTTAATTTATCGCTTCATTATACGCATTAAACACTACATAATTTAAAAATCTCTTTTTAATATTAAAACCTAATGTGTTTCTTAAGAACATTGCAATTTAGGGTCCCATATTACGTATACGCAATATGGGACCACTTTATACCAATAGAAAATACATAAAAGCTAAAAATTAAATATAATATGTATTATATAAAATAAATTTGACTTTTGAAGTGCTTTTAAGTTTGAAGATAGCCAAGTTAAATTTATATTCGTATATTATTTTGTATGTAAATGTTGTTTACACTTATCGAACGATTAGGCAAAGCTTTTGTGTGCTTTATTATAAAATTTATATTAAATTATATTATATTAAATTGTGTTAAATTTTGCGTTTTATCAGAATAACGGATGTGCGCTAAATGCACCCAGCTCCACAGCCAAACAACGCCTCAGATCAGTTTGAAACGCGCAACCGACTTGAGCTATAAAAAAAAATAAAAATGAGAAGTTTTCATAACGTTTTGGCAAGTTTTCTACTCGTTCTGTTTTACGCGATTACAATAAGTGCGAACGGTGCAAAAATATGTAGAAGACATCACATGGTTACATATATTGAAAATGAACGTAGAACTCAATTTAGGCACATAGATCGTTTCTTTCGGAATCATCATATTTTTAACCGACCTGAGTTTGAATTCCGCCCTGTGGTGCGTATTTTAATAATAAAATATGTATATATGTATATACCATATAATAAAACAAAACAAGTTTTAGATAAAAATGTAATAATGAATATTTGTAGGAAGTTGACTTTGACTTATCTTTATCTAAAAAATAAGTATTTAACAAGAAATGCAAAAATATATTTAATCTATTCTAATAATATGTAACAAAAACAAATGTAAGAAAAAGAAATGAGAGGAACTATTGTAGTGAAAAAATGCCGACTAAGAAATGCTCTCACAAATAAAAGTTTTGATTTAAAATTATTTTAAACTCTTTTAAAAACAGTTTAAAATTAGTGTAAAAATTAAAAAATAATAAAAATAAATTGAAATGGTACAAAAACAACATTATTTGTGCAATTAGTAAATATTTATAAACATTTTTGTAACAGTTAAATTAAAAACGTAACTGTCAAATTATGTTTTCCGATTAATACACAAATTTAATAATTCTAACTAATTTATATTCATTTCCAACTAAGTCTATAATGCATATATGTATGTATGTATGTATGTTTGTTATTCTGCTTAATTGTATTTTGGGTGCTGACTATCAAAATCAACGGATGTACTTCCAAACAGAAGCTTTATTGCAAAATTATATCTCGCTTTTCGCTCAGTTGTTCGGAGATCGTTTAACTGAAATGTTGTTTAAATAGTTACACAAAAAAAAAAAAACAAAACAAAATAAAATAAATAATGTCGTGTTTATATTTGTGGTTGTGTTTGGTTTTGTCGGTCCTTGTTGGTTGTTGTTCAGCAACGAATCCCGATTCAAATGTTTGCACGCAACAAAATCAAATTTCGTTCACTGATTATGTCCAAAAAACTGTGACAGTGACCTACAAAAAGAGATTTCTATTCATTTCTAGAACCAAACAAAGAACCGAGACACGTTATGTGCCCGAGGTGAGGAAAATCACAAAAAAAAAAATATTAAAAAAATTAATAAAAAAAAATAAAATAAAAAACAAAAAATTAAATAAAAAAAATCCCTTCTGGTTCGCATTTCCGTCTGATTTCGATTTGTTTTAAATTACACATTTCTTTACTGATACAAATTGAAGGTCAAACTTATTTATTGTAGTTCTAAAACTGATAAAAATAATAGCGGAACAAAGTTTTGCATTTTAATTTCAACAGCGTTCAAAGTTCAATTTAAAAAAAATATTATTTTTTTATATATTATAATTTGCATAATTAACAAAAATTTGTTTGGTGTTGGTTAGGAACTTAGTTCTTTGTTTAACAAATAATTATAAATGACAATATTTGTTGCTTTATTTGGATTTAACAATTTGCTGTTTATATACTTTGATTAGTATTATTTTATTTATTTATATATATAGTAGTATTTTTTTTGTTCACAAAGAACTATAAAATAAATAAATTTATACCAGTCCAAAATTTAGATATATATTAAGTTTTTCCTAGGCAGCATTCAGAGTTTAAAAAGAATTAACTAAAATCTGATTATTATTGTTTAAATATTTTATAAACATTTTCCATTTTGCAGACTAGGTACAGATTTGAGGAGCAAAAGTTTTGTTGTCCCGGCTACGAGGGAACAGTTGACAACTGCCGACCGATTTGCCAGGAATCCTGTCCCAGGAACAGCCACTGCGCCAGTCCCGATTTGTGTCGCTGCAACGAGGGCTACGCTGGCCAGGATTGCGCTCCCGTCTGCCGCGAAGGATGTGCCGTTAACCAAGTCTGTGTCGCACCCGACAGCTGCCAGTGCGAAGGGGGCTACGCCAGATCCTCGCCAGCTGACAAATGCATGCCCAGCTGTGAGCCCGACTGTGGCCCGAAGAGCAGCTGCATCCGACCAGGCGAATGTCAGTGCGATGAAGGATATGAAAAGGACATGCTGGGTATCTGTCAGCCTGTCTGCAGTCCAGGTTGCTCCGAGAACAGTCAATGTATTCGACCAGGCGAATGTCAGTGCGATGAAGGATATGAAAAGGATGTGCAGGGTATCTGTCAGCCTGTCTGCCGTCAAGGTTGCTCCCAGCACAGTCAATGTATTCGACCAGATATTTGTATGTGTGATGAAGGATACGAAAAGGATGTGCAGGGTATCTGTCAGCCTGTCTGCAGTCAAGGTTGCTCCGAGAACAGTCAATGTATTCGACCAGATGTTTGTATGTGTGATGAAGGATACGAAAAGGATATCCAGGGTATCTGTCAGCCAGTGTGTTCGCCTGCCTGCTCCGAGCACAGTCAGTGTGTGTCGCCCAATCAGTGCGCCTGCAGCCCTGGCTATGTGGAGAAGGCGCCCAACGAGTGCGGACCCCACTGTGCGGGCGGCTGTGCGGAGTACTCCAGATGCGTGGACAGCGATGTCTGCGAATGTTATCCTGGCTATAAGCTGTCGCCTGTTAGCCACCAGTGTGCGCCCGTCTGCAGCCAGGGCTGCAACAACGGCTATTGCCATGCGCCCGAGGTGTGCGCCTGCGGCCCTGGCTACCTGATGGGTCCCAACCAAAGCTGTGAGCCACAGTGCAATCCCAGCTGCGTCTACGGCAACTGCCTCGGGCCGGACAAGTGCGAATGTTTGGCGGGCTTTCGGTTTGCCGCCGACTCGCGACATGTCTGCGAGCCTGTCTGTGAGCCCGCCTGCATTAACGGTAATTGCCTGGCGCCGCAGGTTTGCATTTGCCAGCTGGGCCACGAGCCTGTCGATCCTGGCCAGAGTCACATTTGCACGCCCAGCTGCCAGGATCCGTGTGTGAACGGTAATTGCGTGGCGCCCAACGAGTGTCGCTGCAAGGAGGGATTTGTGAACATAAATGCCACCAACTGTCAGCCAGAGTTAACAACAACAACAACGACAACGACAACTTCAACCACGCCAGAAAGGATAACGGATAAGGGACCCACAACAGAAGCTGCTCCTGCGGCCACAAATTGCAGCAGCGGCTGCCGCTGCTGGCATCGGACGAGCGAGCTGATCCAAGTGGAGATGAAGTGCCTCAACGTCTGCCAGGACGACTACGACGAGCCCTGTCTGCAGCTGAGTCGCTGCAGATGTGAGCCTGGAACGAGTCAGCTGCTCTGCCGAATGGAGGCAGAGGAGCGGCAGGAGCTGGAGGAGCTGGAGGAGCGTCTGATTTGTCGCGTGGCCGCGTTGAAGCTGCTGCCAGAGATCTCGGACAAGACCACGGGCGAGGCGGCTCTGAAGAAGGCCAACAACAAGACTGGCAATTGGCCAACTTTGTTGGCCTGGTCGGGTGCCAGCTGCCTTCTCCTGCTGCTGCTCCTGCTGGGCACACACTTCTATCTAAAGCACAGGCGCCAGCGGGCAACGGGACAGGGCATCGATGGACTCAGCATTGTGAACAACGAATGCGATCTTTAATTAATATATATTTAAAAAATAAAATAGAAGCTTATGCTTTTAATCTAAAGAGTTCTGAGATGAGGAAAATGCTTACTATAATTACTTATTATTATTACTTCCCCTATTCAATAATTGTTTATGTTTGTGTATTTTTACCTATATTCAATAAAAAAAGGAAACACAAAATAAATTTTCTTTTGTTTCTGAAGAATTTTTTCACACCATCAAATTTGGTTTTTTTGTCTTTCTTTTCTTACATTTAATTAATTTTGTTGTTTTGTTTTTACACATGAATTAAGCACATTCCATTAAATCAATATATACACATACAAATAAAGCGTTATTATATACTTATATAAACATAAGAAAATGAATTTTTAAATATTCCGAAATGAGAATTTGTTTACATAAAAAAAAATTAATTAACTTAAGTAAAAGTTTATTATTTATATTTGTATATTATGTAAAGTGATGGATTTGAATATATTTTCAGTGCTTAAAATTTTTTTTTGTATATGCGTCTTTTTGTATTTTCTTTCGTGTGTAGTTAAATTTTAAATATTCTCAATATAAAATGTGTTTAACTTAAAAAAATATAGATTATATAGATATAGATAGATTAAGTAAAAAATTATTGTTTTCTTATAAAAAAAATAAGAAAATGAATTTATTTTCAGTGTGTAAATTGTGTTTTGAGATACTGTATTTTTTGAACATAGAATATTTTTATATTCAAATAAAAGTGATGAAATTAAGTAAAAGGCGATATTTTTCGAATATAAAAACAAAAAAATAAATTTATTTTATGTGTGTAAATGGTTTTTTTAAATACTCAAATTTCATCTGTAATATATTTTGAATATTCGAAATAGTAGAATAATAGAATTTGTTTACCTAAAAAAAAAGATTAAATGAAGTAAAAACTTTTTGGCATATAAAGACAGGAAAATGAATTGATTTTTAGAGTGTAAAGTATTATTTGACATACTGTATTTTCTTTGGTAATTATATTTTGAAAATAGATGGATGAAGATACAGATATATTTTTACATTAAAAAGCCTATTATTTTGTTATATAAAGACAAGATATTGAATATATTGTTTGAGTGTAATGTGGTTTTATACACACTGTATTTTTGCGTCTGTAATTATATTTTGAATATAGATGGATGCAGATATAGAAATTTTTTAACATTAAAAAAAAATGTATTAAATTAAGTAAAAGCTTATTATCATGAAGATAAGAAAATGAATTTATTTTTAGAGGGTTAAGTATTATTTGACATACTGTATTTTCTTCTATATATTATATTTTGAATATAGAGGGATGTAGATACAGATATTTTTTTACACTTAAAAAAAAAAAGATTAAATTGGGGAAAAGACTATTAAATTTATTTTTAGAGTGTAAAATCTTTCTGGACACACTATATATTCCTCAGATATATATTTTGAATTTTCGAATTATTTAATTAAGTAAAGGCTTATAATTTGCATACATAAAGACAAAACAATGAATTTATTTGCAGTATGTAAAGTCTTTCTGGACAAACTGTATTTATTTGTTTTATCTTTTTTTAAGTATTCTGAATATAGAATTTGTCAGACTGGCACACAGATCGTGGACTGTTCGTGATAGGTAAAGCCCGGATCGCAGATGCAGCGATTGCGACTGACGCAGATGCCGTTGTAGCATTTTCTAAAAGATAAAATAAGTGAATAACTGAATAATCATTGCTTATCTATATACGCACTGATAGCAATCGCTTTGGCAGACGCCATCCTTGAGATTGTAGCCGGGTCCGCAGTCGCACACGTTGTTGTCCTTGCAGATGCCGCCGACGCCGCAGTCGGGATCGCAGAGCGGCTGGCAGCCCTCGTTGGTCAGCTGATAGCCGTCGGCACAGCTGCAGATCTCCGGCTCGGTGCAGTTGTGCCGCAGATTGTTGCCGCAGCCGCTGCTGCAGATGGGCCGGCAGAAGCGACGCGTCTCGTCCAGCATGAAGCCCGTCTCGCACTGGCAGCTGCCGTCCAAATAGCAGCGTCCGTTCTGGCAGCCCAGCGGACAGGCGAACACGCAATCCCCGTGGTCGTTCTTCACGAATCCCTCGTAGCAATCGCAGTCGCCGGGCTGGCGACAGCTCCCATTTTGGCAGCTGCAGACGGGCCGACAGATGGTCACGCCTTTAAGGCGGGTGGGCGTGTAGCCCGTGCAGCAGACCTCGATCGAGGACATCTTGTTGGACATGTCCGTCTGTATGAGGCTGGCCAGCGGGTATTTGGACACAGCTTCGTGTCTGTAAAATGAAAGCTTTGATAGGTTAAGTGGGCTGATCATAAAGTTTCTCCTACACAACTTACTTCTACCCACGGTTAACTTAGCGAGTGTCTACTGTAATAAAATAAAAAAGCTTCTTCTCCACTTTTTGTTTGCACCCAAATTCGGTAACTTACTTTTCCCCACAGTTAACCTTAGCGAGTGTTTACTGTAAGTCTTATTTATCTATTTTGAAATTACTTCTCCCTACACTTAACTTAGCGAGTGTCTACTGTAATTATAAATGCTCTGCTTCTAAAAAATAATAAAAACATATTTTTGCACTCAATTGGGAAACTTTCTTTTTCCACAGTTAACCTTAGCGAGTGTCTACTGTAAGTCTTATTTGGCTATTTTGAAATTACTTCGCCCTATAGATAACTTAGCGAGTGTCTACTGTTATTATAAATGCTCTGCCTCTAAAAAATAAAAAAACATTTTTTTTGCACCCAAATTGGGCAACTTACTCTTCCCCACAGTTAACCTTAGCGAGTGTCTACTGTAAGTCTTATTTGGCTGCTTCTTCTTACGGCATTTGTGCCGATAAACGGACTGATAAAAAAGCTTCTTCTCCACCTTTTGTTTGCACCCAAATTGGGAAACTTACTCTTCCCCACAGTTAACCTTAGCGAGTGTTTACTGTAAATCTTACTTACGGCACCCAAATGCGGCATTTGTGCTGATCCCGTATCGGAACACCCTCGTGCGCCCTTATCAGGTATGCGCGTCCTCGCGGCTGCTGTGCGACGGGTTCGACGGTGTCAAAGGTCGCGCCGCCAGGACGTTGATTGACCGCCTGCTGGCGATTGTTGTTGCCGCGTCGTCCTTCCGGCGCCCGCCAGTTCTCGTTGCGCGTGGGCGCATCGTACTCCGAGTTGCTCGGCACATAGCAGCCAACGCTGGCCAGGCACAGCAGCACCAGGATTGGCCCAATTAAACCCATCTCGCCACGGTGTCGATTTCCGTTGTTGGCAAACCACTCGCTAAATTCCAACTAAGCTCCCAAGTTTCGCTTGCGCTCCACTGCCCCAATAAAAATCGCCTTATCACTTGTTTTGTTTTCGTTTTGATTTTGTTTTTGTTTTGCTTTTTTTCCTTTTTTTTTGGAATTGTTCTCAGTACAATTTTGAGACGCTCGACAAAGCTTTGGAAAAGCTGCATTAGCTTTAAGCATCGATCAAGAAAGCATTCCCTTGAAATTGACTAATTAATCCCATCGGTCGTTATTTTAAATATATACAAATTTTTAAATATCCTATTTTATTTTTTATATAACTTTTAAAACCTCTTTTATACCTCTATTAATTTGGTCGTTCATTTATACGTTATAGTATAATTATAATACAATTTTAATATCTTATTTTATTTGTTAATTAATTTTTTAAATCTCTTTTTTCTCTCTATTAATGTTATAACATATTCAATTCAACCCATTTATTCATAACTTATATATATATATATTATATGCTTTTAAATATACTATTTTACTTTTAAACCCCTTTTAATTTCTTTATAATTAGTCCAATTTAAAGTTAATTTAAATAAACAAGTTTTTAAAGTTCGCTTTTTATTTTAAAATAAATTTTTAAAACCTCGTTGACCTCTCTATCAATGCTATAATTAATCCCATATATCATTTATTTAATTTTAAATATTCTATTATTTTTGGAATTCATTTTTAAGACCTCTTTTTTGTTCTTTGCTATAAATTAACACATTTATCATTAATTTAATTATATAATAAGATTTTGCAAATCCAATTTTTTTTTATTTTTTAGATATTTTTTAAAACTTTTTTGTTTCCTCTACCAATATTATAATTTCTTCTATTTACGTTTTTAAACACTTTTTTAATTTAATTTTAATATCTCTTTTGTCTCTAATATAAATAAATTATAATTAATTCCAGTAATTCTTAATTTAAATATATTATAAGCTTTTACACATCCTATTTTATTTTTTAATTATTATTTAAAACCTCTTTTATCTTCCCATGGCAAATACCAAAATTGTATTATTAGTTAGTTAAGTTTATACTTTTCCCTATCTCTCTCTCTTTTTCTCTCGCTGTCTCTGTTGTTTTGTGTAGCCCTCAAGTACTCTTAATTTGTGCGCTGGGTCGCCGTCTCTTGCTAATATTTTAATTGAAAGCCCCGTCCGCTTATCGCCGCTTCCCTCGCAGCTGCGATAAAGCGCTGACCCGTTTCTCCAACTGCGCCGCAGCAGCAGCTGCCGCAGTAAACAACCAAAGCTTGAGCGCTGCAGTGCAGCCAAAAGAGACGCAGCCCAACAGAGAATCCTTTGGCCAGGACGCAGTTACTCCTTAAACTCTCCTTCTATTCTATTATGTCTGCTCTGCTGCGATCGTTGGCCTTGCAGGCTGGGCTGCTGCTGCTTTATCTCTGCCTGATGCACGCGCTGGAGCTGCAGCTGCACGAGCAGCAGTTGCAGCAGCAGCTGCTGGACGAACAGCTGCGCCTGCATCAGCAGCAACTGCTGCTGCAGCAGCAGCGCGAGCAGCAGCTCCAACAGCGTCGCTACTCCTCCACAACATCCACACGTAAACCCTACATAATTCCCCAGGGCCTGTCGCTGCCGCAGCGCGGCGTTTATCCGGATAAATGCTACCGGGAAGTGCCGTAAGTACGACCAGAGATTATGCTCAGAATGTGCGTTTTTTAACTATGTAAATAAAATTAAAAAGTGCCTGTTTCTCAGTCAAGTGCTTAATATCTTAATATTTGAATCTGATAATTTAAAAAAAGACTTTCAGAAAAATTAAAACGAACCTGAAGTATGGATAAACTCAACAATTAAATATAGTTAATTCCTGCTTAGTTATATGTCACATTTACTTTCGTAAAAACTTGTGCGATTAGTATATGGAGCCACTGTATCTTTAAATCTCTTTGGTTAAACAACAGCAAATTATAATCAGTTGTGTTTAGTTCTTCTGCTGAACACACTTCTTGCATGTCGCAGATTATTTTAGGAATTCAAATCGTAACGGACATTTCTCGCCAAGTGTGCCTTTTTGGCTTCTACGTTTTGTATGTTCCCTTTTGCACGCCTTCTGTGTTCTCTTGAGCGTGCAGTTAACTGTTAAAATTTCTGTCTAGTGTAGTCTGTCCGGGGGCATGAGTGAGACAGAAATATCTTTACGAAAAGCGAGGTGTCGTTGCATTGTGCGACTGCATTAGAGTGTGGAGAGAAATCACAACTCAACACAGTCTTTATTTGTTTTTGCCTTGAAGGGCTATTTTAAGAGTAAGAATTAAGAGTGCATTTTTAAATTTAAAAATCCGTACCAAGTGATTTTATTAACTGATCACCATGCCAGTGCCGTGTTCTTTCAGTACGACAAGGAGGTGAAGATCGTGGGCAACAGCACCACAAACACGCACTTCAACGTGATCGAGGTGTGCTGCAAAGGCTGGCGGCGCTACGAGTACGACTGGACGCGTTGTGTGCCGGACTGCGGTGAGCGATGTCGGGAGAACGGCTTTTGTTTGCCGGGCGGCCGTTGCCAGTGCTTCGAGGACTTCGTGCTGAACTATCGCAATGAGTGCGTGGCCACCTGTCCGCTGGGCTGTCCGCACGGGCAGTGCTATCTGAACGGCACCTGTCGCTGCGAACGGGGCTACGAGCTGGACGGTTCGCGTCGCTTCTGCCAGCCGCAGTGCAACACGACCTGCGGCCACAATGAGGTGTGCCTCGAGCCCGGCAAGTGCACCTGCGCCGAGGGCTATGCGCGTGGACTGCGCGAATCGAATGCCCTGGGCTGCCAGCCGATGTGCATACCCGACTGCGGCTACGGCCACTGCGTGGCGCCCAACCAATGCGAATGCTTTCCGGGCTATCAGAAGCGCCTGAATCGCAGCTCCTGCGAAATCAATTGCTACATGTGAGTCCCTTCTTCCTTCTCTTTCTGTTTGGCCATAACTCGCCTGCTTCCTTTAACTGCGTAGGCGTTGCGAGAACGGCTTCTGTGCGAACCAAACCCACTGCGTCTGCCAGAACGGCTATCGGTACGATGACAACACCACCAGCTGCTTGCCGGACTGCGGCGACGAGTGCCGGAACGGCGTGTGCGTCTCGCCGGGCAACTGTCGTTGCTTCAATGGCTACGCCAGGAATCGCGAGCGCTGCGACGCGGTCTGCGAGCGCGGCTGCGGCTTCTACGGCCGCTGCATAGCGCCCAATGTGTGCGGCTGTGCGGTGGTCGCCGGGCCCGAGGAGACCTACCAGAGCTGCGAGAACGGCTACTGCAATGCGGAGGGTCACTGCCGCTGCCTGGAGGGCAAGACGCGCTTCATCGACAAGTGCATGTCCCCGGACACGGTCACGACGTACGCCTCGATCAATCCGCTTCGGGTGAATGTGTCGCTGCTGCACGAGTTTGATCTGCTGCTGGGCAGGCACTTCATACTCGGCTCCGCTGGCATGATCGAGTCCAACAGATGGCTGGTCTGAGCTGACGATAACGCACTTCAAAATACATTTACATATTTAAAAATACAATTTACTTACGATTTCGATGTCAAGCACAAAGAAATTAAAATCCGTTGCGCTGCTTATCAGTTAGACAGTGGCGTGGTCGTAAGGGTATCCATTCACACATTTTCTTATATACATAGAAACCCCCTTTAACAAGCGCCACTGCCCCGCAAATATACTAATCTTCTTTCGAGCACACAAAGATCAGTTACTTTTCTTCTATAAAAGCAGAGCTCAACACGAGTGCAAGCTCAGTAGTTTGTCCACTTTTAAGGCCCGCGATCGCAAAGAGAGCGCACTTGAGAGAGAGAGAGAGAGAGCGCTGGGAAGAGAGACAGGCAGAGAGAGTGTGCAAAATGCGCTTTAAAATAATTGTTATGCTGATTGCATGCCTTGCATTGGAACTGCCCACGCACACAGTTGGCCAGTTTTGGAAGAGTGCCTTGAGCGAGCGTCAGAGCTGGGAACGTGAGATGCTCGCGAGTCGTGAGTCGGGCATCTGCTACAAGACCCAACTGTAGATACTGTCAGCTTTGAGCTGCATGCTATCGAGCAAAACGGTCTAAGCTCTTTTTTTTTGCAGCGCTCAAACCTTGAATCCGGAGCTGAGACAACGCCAGATTTCGTATTGCTGCGACGGCTATGTGAATCACGGTAGTTCCAAAATCCTGAAATGTGAGCCCATCTGTGCGGAGGATTGCGCTAATGGCGTTTGCCTATCGCCCGGCTACTGTGAGTGTGCACCAGGATATTACAGGGAACAGGCACACTGCCGCAAGTACGGGGACGAAAACTGATCAAAATATTGGTTTTCTAAAAATTTAAAAAATTACCGATACTTTCGCTCATGTGCATTTGCCATAACATTTTAAACTCTGAAAAAAAAGCGTTGAAAAGAGAATAAATTGAAAAATAGCTGAATCTAGGAAACGGATAAAACGGATATTGTGGATACAGAGAGTGTGCAAGTTTCACTTATAATGAGGCAGTGAGTGTGTGCTATCCAAGCAAAAGCACTCAGAGCAAGGAGTAGGCACTGTGGATGGTGTGTGCCCTATGCTGTCATTGTATTAGTGCAAATGCCGGCTAAGCGTGGGCGATAGCCCAAAATGCCGATTTAGTGTGCGCACGTCTGCTATTTTGATCTGTCGCGTGTTCTCAGACAAAGAAGTGGCGTTAATTATGCGGGTTGAGTAAGTGCTTTTTGCTGAAAAAGGCATACATGATCTGCTTGTTTTATCAATTACCCTTTTAATATACGTCATATTAGTAAGCTTAATTGTATACAATTAATAAGATAATTGGGTGTCTATTTAATTTGGCTGTCCGTATAAGAGTGTTTTAATGTTTTCATTTGAATGTATTGAGAACCGCTCAATTCCCATATTTCACCATGCTCGCTTTTTCACTCAACAGAGTATTTTGCAGTCGGCAGCTTTCAACTGTAATTCTCTTTGCTGCAAAACTTTTTAACGACGATTGCCTCATTTATTGAGTCATTGATTTCTCAGAACAACTCATAAAGCACATTTAAAGCAGGTAATTTGTTTATTTGCCGGCGGGCAAAGCAAAGCTTGAAAATCGAAATCGATTCTCTGAGTGTGGGTTAAACTACAACAATACAAACAACAGCAATAACAATATAAGTAATAAACAGCAGATGTGAGAGTAGCCTTCGGTATTATTGATAGGCGGCACAGTGCGAGGTGCTGATTAGAGTCGTTTGCGTTTGCCGGAGGTCGGAGATTGAAGATTGGAGGCTGGAGGCGATTCGCGACTCGCTGCGAAGCATTTAAAATTCAGTTTAGAAATTTGCTGGGCGCTTAGTTAAAGTGCAGCAGCTGTAAAGTGCGGACGTTCCTCTACCCATTCAAACAGACAATACAAGTGACATCAGAGATCATGAGCTCATCGTGCCAGCTGCTGGCAGTGGCAGCGCTGCTCTTGGCGCTCTGCGCCTGCACCGAGGCACAGTTCAAGACGGCTGGCATCAAGACTCGCCAGCCCGTACAGGCTACCGGCAACCTGCAGCTGTCCGGCAATGCGAGCAGCGTGCACAACGAGACCTTCACTACTCAGTATAGCAACTATGGCAGCTACTCCAGCTTCGTGCCGGCCGAGACCTACCAGGGCGGCGCTGAATATTCTGGACATTATGTCCAGTCGCTCAACCAGGTGACCCGCGCTCCGCAGGTGCTCGACGAGACGGCGCTGTTCATTAACAAAACTCGCTCGGCCATGGCCAGCGGCATCTGCTACAAGGAAGTGCCGTAAGTATATCTGTGGGGCGGCCGAAGAACAGGGGGGGGGGGATGGTTTCTGTTATCATACGTATATTCCCATTGCATAAGCTGGAAATGGTTATCGCTCAGTTCTGAGTAATTGAAAAATGGGGCAGTTTCACATTGAACTAGCGACCTCGACATCCTCCATTCGCTTGATAATGAAATGCGTCTTTGAGTTTAATATGAAAACAAATCAAATGTAAATACATATATATTATTTTACTGATTTATTCGTATACACCAACAAAATTTTACTTGCAGCCCTCGGCAAAGCTATCCAGTTTTACATACGAAAAGTAGGGACAAAGCAAAATGTTTAAAACATTGCCTGTGCGATAAGCTCGCAAGCAGTGGTGAATAAGCATAAAGTGTGAGCAGCAGCAGCAAGCTTTTATTACAGTTATTTTTTATTTAATCTCCCATTGATCGTCTTTGTGTTCGTTTTACTCAATTGCTGCGATCCCTGCATTGATTTGGCGAGGGTGGAATGTAAATTATTGGATAAGAAAATATGTATGTACATTCATATGCATTCATGTATATATGTGTATTTACATATGTGTGCGTTATTAAAATTACTTAAGCAACGACCTTAGACAATATTAAAAATAGTTGTGGTAGTTGTAGTAGTAGAAATAGTTGTAGTAAAAGTAGTAGTATAAGTAGTAGAAGTATAATTTGTAACGGTAGTAGTAGTAGAAGTAGTAGTACCAGTAATAATAGTAGTAGTAGAAGAAGTAGGAGTAGTAGTATAAGTAGTAGTAGTTGTAATAGTAGTAGTAATAGAATAAGTTGTAGTATCATTATTAGTAGTAGTATTATTAGTAGTAGATAAGTACTAGTGATAGTATAAGAAGTAGTAGTAGTATTAATAGAAGTTGTAGAAGTATAAGTAGTAGTAGTAGTAGTAGCAATAGTAGTAGTAGTAAGTACTTTTGATATAAGTATTGTTTTTCGTATAATTTATACGTTTATTCCCTTCATCATTTTACAGGACCGCCTCCCTGTTGCACAGCTCGCGGGACAAGTTTGTTGGTAACGGCACCACGCCGGACATGAGTCAGATTCAGGTCTGCTGCGAGGGCTACGAGCGCAATCCGCACATCTATCGCCGCTGCGAGCCAGTCTGCGATGACGACTGCCCGAACGGGATCTGCACGGCGCCCAACACCTGCGTGTGCATGCCCGGCCATGTGCGCACCCTCGAGGGTAAATGCATCGCCACCTGCCCCCTCGGCTGCGGCAACGGTGTCTGCGACGCTCAGAACGAGTGCCGCTGCCGCGAAGGCTACGCCCTGGATCCGGTCAGCCGCAAGTACTGCCAGCCCCAGTGCAATCCGGGCTGCAGCAACGGCCGCTGTGTGGCGCCCAACCAATGCGAATGCCTAACGGGTTATCGCCGTGCCGCCGACGGCAGCTGCGCCCCCGTCTGCGATCACTGCGAGAACGGAGAGTGCATCGCTCCTGGGAAATGCAACTGCCGGGCGGGCTATCAGCAGCTGGAAGGACGTTGCGAACCTGTCTGCGAGCAGTGAGTACAACGTGATACCCTGTAACTCATTATTCAGAGTGTATGTTTTGGTCGGATATTTAAAGTCGATCATCAGAACAATCTTCTACAAATCACAGTCATAATCCAGATTAAACAAACATCGCCTTGGACTAATATTAATAGTTACTTTCACAGTCATCGCCTGATATTAACTATAATAGTTACAGTCCTAATCTTAAAGAAGTCCTATTAGAAAAGGTCTTAGTCACAGTCTTCCATTAAAAGTCGCATGTTTAAAGTCACAATCATTGTCTAATAATAACTGTTCCAGTATGGATATAGTTCCAATTTATTTTAAGCACCTATGAATTAGGAGTCACATTCATGAGCTCAGTCACATTTTTAATCACAGTCTAATATTAAGAGTCACTGTCAATCACTGTTAATCTCTGTCTCAGTCACTGTTTAACAAAAAAACATTCATGTGTTTAGATTAAGAGTCATAATCCGCTATAAAATTCAGCTATTCAGTTTCCTATAAATAATCATGCTCGCATTTAATGAAATATCTCACAAGTCACAGTTTCATTCACTGTCGAAGATTCTTGCCCTAACTTAATCACCGTTAACCCATTTCCACCTTTTAGAGCCTGCACGAATGGCGGCCGTTGCGTTGCCCCAAATACCTGCGAATGTGCGCCGGGCTACGATTGGGATCGGAGGACAGGACATTGCGTGCCCCATTGTGATGCGCCCTGTCTGAACGGTGTGTGTATTGGCCAGAATCAGTGCGAGTGCAAGCCGGGCTTTATCCTAGACGAGCATCAGCGCAACATTTGCCAGCCGCACTGTCCGCAGGGCTGTCCTAACGGTTTCTGCAGTGCGCCCAACTTTTGCATCTGCCGGCCGGGCTTCATCAAGAGCGGCATCAAGGGACGTCAGAGCTGTCAGCCCGTCTAATCAAGTTTCTAACGTTTTATTCATACGATTGTCGTTGCTGTTATCTAATCATAATTAAAGAGACGTCCAATCAGCGCATTAAATTCGTATTTAAACTTTTCGTTCAGCTCCAAACGACGCTTCTCGTTGCTCAGCTCCTGTGCGATATTCTGCGGCTCCACGCACTGGCTGACGAAGTGCGTCCGTCCTTCCGGGCACTGGCAATGGCCGTTGGCATCGCATTTGCCGTGCACGCAGAGCTGCTCGTCCGGACCGCAGCCGCACACGTTGGGCGCCAGACATTTGCCATAGTAGCCGCAGGAGCTGTAAAGAAAGAAAACAATTTTTTTTTTTAGAAATCTGTTTACACTAATTTAATAATTTATTATATTATATTTATATTTTATTTTTTCTATATAAATAAGTAATGAATAGGATACAAATGGATAATATATATACATATATGTATATATGAACTCACCCCACGCACAAGGGCTGACAGCTGTTGCCGCGCAGCTCGTAGCCCTGGAAGCAGCGACAGATGCCGGGCGCAATGCAAATCCCGTTGCCGTGTCCACATTCATCCGGACAGACGGGCAGACAGCTCGTCGTATTGTCATCGTAGCGATATCCTGCACGGCAATGACACTTGAAACGGGACTCGCAGAAACCGTTCTCACAGTTGCTGCAAAAAGTAGTGGAAAAGCGGAAATTTATATATATATATATATATATATATAAGATATATACATATATGTATGTACATTTATCAGTATACATATGTCATATATTTATATGTATATGTGTAAATAAAAAATACATATTTATTACATATATCTTTCCTATGGTCAAAGCTTTTTTTCGATGATTTTTTAGTTATTTAATTTATTTAATTTTTATAGTCAAAACTTTACCTTTTTTAGTTTCTTAAGGAAACAGAATATAAATACTTTTTTGGTTTTTAATTATTTTTGCATTCTTAGATCGGATTTAATTTCAGTTATTAAAAAAAAAGCAATAAATTCTCTGAATAATAATATTAAAATAAATAAGAATAATATAAATAATAATAAAATAAATAACAATAAAATAAATAATGATAAAATAAATAGTAATTAAATAAATAATAATAAAATAAATAATAATGAAATAAATAGTAATAAAATCAATAATAATAATTAAATACATAATTATAAAATAAACAATAATAAAATAAATAATTAAATAAATAATAATTAAATTAATACTATTAAAATAAATAATAATAAAATAAGTAATAGTAAAATAAATAAGAATAAAATAAATAATAATAAAATAAATAATAATAAAATAAATAATAATTAAATAAATAATAATAAATTAAATAATAATAAAATAAATAATAATAATAAAATAAAAAATAATAATAAAATAATATAAAATAAAACTTAACTTTAATTAAATTAGTGGTAATTCTATACTTTTTAAATATGTCTTTAAATGTAATTTGTGAATTGTTTATATGGTGACTTATACTGATTAGAGAATTGTTTAATATAAGTTTTGTAATACCTACAGATAGCATTCGGCCTCGCAGACATTGCGCTGACGTCGCTTCATGAATCCGGGAATGCACTCGCACTGATTGGGCGCCACGCACTTGCCGTAGCCGCAGTCGGGGGCACAGATGGGCTGGCAGCCCAGATCCGTTGTGCGGCGATAGCCGGCGGAGCACTCGCATTTGTTTGGGGCGACGCACTCTTCGTGGGTGCCACAGCCGCGGGGGCAGTGGGCGCGGCAGAAGCGACGCGTTTCGGCGTCCAGCGAGTAGCCCGCGTGGCAGGCACAGGTGCCGTTCAGATAGCAGCGTCCATGCTGGCAGGCAATGGGGCACGAATGGATGCAGGCGCCGCGCTCGTTGCGCACGAACTCCGCAAAGCACTCGCAGCTGCCCGTGGCCCGGCAGAAGCCATTGCGGCAATTGTCCGGCGTACTCTGGCCACAGTCCGGCACACAGTTTCCGCTACCGTACGGATCCCTGCGATAGCCCTCGCAGCACTGCTCGATCCGATGATAGTAAATGGAGGAGCCATTCCCACGAACCGGCGACTCTCGCTCCGTCTGAAAGAAGACGGCACTGTGGACAGTTTACTATTCCGTGTGTGTGTGTGTTTGTGTGTGTGTGTGTGTGTGTGACTTACGGCAGCTCTCGCTGGCAGAGATGCCGCTGCTCCTGTCGCGTCTGGCTGAGCGACTCAAACTCCCCCGTCGTGTGTATATCACCATAGAGCTCTGGA
Organism: Drosophila lacertosa; assembly: GCA_004143845.1. Classification (NCBI taxonomy): domain Eukaryota; kingdom Metazoa; phylum Arthropoda; class Insecta; order Diptera; family Drosophilidae; genus Drosophila; species Drosophila lacertosa. The sequence goes on from SCDZ01000135.1 coordinate 83,720, forward strand.
CGCGCTGCTGCCAGCGCTGCCAGCAACAGCAGCGACGACAACTTGACCCAGTTCCAGTTCCCGTTCCAGTTCCAGTTCCAGTTCACGTGCATATTGTCGTTGTTTGCCGCTCCGCTTTCCTTATTCAACTGAGCCATCTTTGATTGCCGTCACTTTGGCCTGAGCTGCCTTATCAGCAGCAGCAACATCTCTCTCTCTCTCTCCCTCTCTCTCTCTCTCTTGGTAGAGTTTGCTCTCCACTATAAACCAATATTCAAGCTTTTGTTTGTATAAAAATATTACAATTTAATTGTTTATATTTATCATATTAAATCATAGTCATATTAGGATTCATTTTTCAGTTACCAAAATTGTTGTTAGGTGAATATTTTTTAAAGTGAATTTTTAGCTAATCTGATTCTTCTAAATAGAATCAATAGATAACATATTATTTTTGACACATTAAAGTTATTAAATCATTCATAACTTCAGCTTAAATCGTTGTGAGTTTTGACTTGTAAATACCTGGGAAATAGACTCAGGTCAAAACTGTTCTGATTGGGAATGATCAAATCCGATTTAGTTTTAGTTTTTTATGCAGGCAAACCCCTATATGGATTTGCTGATTAATACATTTATATTGGTCAGCGCCACCACAAATTAATCGAATAAGCAGAAAATAATGATTCCACTTGCATAACTCGGGGGCGTATAAAAAGCCCAGCTCTGGCCTGCTTCCGATTAGTTGTGTCCGTTAGCTTAAACAAAAATGATTAGCGGTAAATATATGGGATTATTGGCTGGCACTTTGTTGGTGCTGGCTTTGGTCGCTGGCCTGGAAGAAGTTCCGGCCCACAGTGCGGATGACCTTTGTGAGTCAATCCATTGTGACGGAGGTTCATTCTGTGAGGCTGGCAAATGTAGGTGCCCCAAAGATGAACACTTGAATCTGGAAACGAGTGCTTGTGAGAAGAACAATTGTACGATCCCGTGTGGGGATAATGCCTACTGCTCAGCAGGCAGCTGCAGGTGCAACGAGGGCTTTGAGAACTTTGCCCAGGGAGGTGCCGTCAACTGTTCGAAAATAATTGAGTCTATTGCAACCACAACGGAGGTGAACGAGAATTTGTCTACGACGCTGGAGGAGGGTCCATTGCTGGGTCAGTCAATGAATCATTCAACGACGACAACAACATCGAAACCAACATCGACAACAACATCGAAGCCAACGACAACAGCACATCCAACAAACACAACAACAAAGGCAACAACAAAGGCAACAACAACAACCGCTTTGCCAACTACGAAACCCACCAAAGCTCCGCATAAAGCTGGCATGAGCGCCTGGGCCATAACGGGAATTATTGTCCTGGTGGCCAGCATTCTGGGCTTCAGCGGATTCATGATCTACAAGTACAAACAACGTGGAGCCTACAGAGCCACCTCCACAACTGTTCACTAATCATAAAAATCTATTTTGTCGAAAATTCTGTTTACATTTAAGCAATTATAATTAAACTTTAGCTTGAATTTTAAATAAAAGTAAATATATACACATTTACCAAAGCCAGTGTCGATAACCTCTAAATATAAAAATATATAGAAGGGTGCGCCCAACTAAGAGATACCCTACAACAACTGTTTTTTTTCGATTTAATACTTTGGTTTTACGTACTTGATGATGATGACTTTTTCTACATTTGCTTACAAACATTTATTAACAGAATCAATCCCTCTTAACTTTAACCTCTATATTGCTAATAATATAATATTGACCAATAATAATATACATAATAATAATAATGATCCAACAACTTCTGCTTAACAACTCGACAATATAAAAATTAAATATTGCATCTTTATGATAAAAAATTTAATAAGACTGAGTTTTAAAATTGGTTTGTGTTTTTGATATCAGCTGAAGATATTTTATGTTAAGCTTTGACCCTCATTCAAATAATTTTAAATATAACATTGCTGTGTGACTTATTTTTAATAATTTTGTATTTAATATATAAATATATTTTATAAATTTTTTTTAATTTTGTTAATAATATATGCCTTAGCCATTTGTGGTTATATCAATATATTTCTATCCCGTATAAGTTGGTACTTCGATTACCCAACGCTTAAATCACACCCGCAGAATCGCAGTAAGAAATAAATAGTGTTCAGTTTTAAATTTAAAGTAAGACGCTTAACTGAATTCATTTAGTCTACAGCACGATCCAAACGACTTCATAAGTAGAACCCTTCAAAGGACAGAATGTCGTTCAGACTTTCAGGACTATTGTGCAGCGCCTTTCTGCTCCTTCTCGTTCATCATATTAGTGCTGAGGAATTTAATGCAACAGATAAAACCATTCAACTAAATAACAGAAAATGTGCCACAGATTGTCTTGGAGCCAACATCGAATGTCGGAATGGAGAGTGCAATTGCATAGACGGGTATTTCAAGGAGCATGCAAGAGATAAGGACTGTGTAAAGGATACTTGCGAACCTGCGTGTGGTCGGTTTCAAGTCTGCCTTCGAAAAATGTGTGCTTGTCAGACAAATTACGAAAGTCTCGTAACTACTGACGATATTTTGGATTGTCAAGCTGCAACTTCCAGTAGCCCACAGTTATCTACAGCCACTACGGAAAGACTTCCCTGGCCAACACATCCCACAAGAAGACCTCCGAGACCCACACATCGCACGAGAAGACCTCCAAGACCAACTCATCGAACGAGAAGACCTCCGAGACCAACTCATCGAACTAGAAGACCAACAAGACCAACTCATCGAACGAGAAGACCAACAAGACCAACTCACCACACTAGAAGAACTACTCGCCACACGAGAAGACCAACGCGACCCACTCACCACACACGAAGACCAACGAGACCAACTCACCACACTAGAAGACCAACGCGACCCACACACCACACAAGAAGAACAACTCACCACACAAAGAGACCAACTCACCACACTAGAAGACCAACGCGTCCCACTCGCCATACAAGAAGAACAACTCACCACACAAAGAGACCAACGAGGCCAACTCACCACACGAGAAGGCCAACGAAGCCCACACACCATACGAAAAGAACAACCCACCACAAGCGAAAAACTACTCACCACAAAAGAAAAACAACTCACCACACGAGAAGACCAACAAAACCAACACATCACACTAAGAGAACAACCCATCATACAAGAATCCCGCCGACATTGACATCGAAAACGACTTCCTTTTCAACAACGGCACCAACACCAACAACTCAACCAACACCGGAGCCAACACCACAACCGACACCGGAGCCAACACCAGAGCCAACACCTCAACCAACACCTCAACCAACTCCTGAACCAACTCCTGAACCAACAACATGTCAACCTACTCCTGAACCAACAACAACTCAACCAACACCAGAGCCAACAACAACTCAACCAACACCAGAGCCAACAACAACTCAACCAACACCAGAGCCAACAACACCTCAACCAACACCTCAACCAACACCAGAGCCAACAACACCTCAACCAACTCCAGAACCAACAACACCTCAACCAACACCTCAACCAACTCCTGAACCAACAACACCTCAACCAACTCCTGAACCAACAACAACTCAACCAACTCCAGAACCAACAACAACTCAACCAACTCCAGAACCAACAACACCTCAACCAACTCCTGAACCAACAACACCTCAACCAACACCAGAACCAACAACAACTCAACCAACAACAACTCCGCCAACAACAACAACAATTCAACCTACAACAACATCTACAACAACTGAAAGTACAACCACAACTATAACAACAACCCCCGTAACAACAACAACAACAGCGAATTCAACGATCTCAACAACAACAACAAACTCTACAACACTGACAACAACAACAACAACACCTTTGCCAACAACCGTGCTCACAACAATATTGCCAACAGTCGCAACAAATACGAAAACAAAACAATAAAAGAAATAAACCAAACTCAATTATTATTATTGTTTAAATATAATTATACAAAATTATAAAAAGAATATATGGCAAAAATAATTTGAATGACATACAAACTAAACTTACAAAAATACATGATTATTGTTATTTATATTTAATATAAAAAGTAGATACCAAATTAAATTAAAATATGTTTAAGCATGTTTAAAAAGTGAATTTGTTTTAAATGTTTACAAATGGGCAACTTTGTGGGTTGTTATTTGATTGGGCACCTGCAGAAAATTGGAGTTCTGCGGCGGAATGATCAAGTGGGAAACGTGTGAACTATGCTGGTGGTGTTGTTGTTGGTGGTGCTGATGGTGTTGTTGGTGTTGGTGTTGGTGTTGTTGTTGTTGGCGCAAAGGAACTGGCGGTGACAAAAATGCGGTTGCAGTTGTTGAATGCTGATAACGTGACTGCAAATGTTGCTGCTGTTGTTGCTGATGTTGCTGATGTTGTTGCTGATGTTGCAGCTGCAACTGTTGCTGATGATGATAGCGTATCTCGTCGTACAGATGCGAATCGAGGCTGCCCTTGCGCGACTTGGGCGAGATCACCGAATAAAGGGATTCCTTCCGGGCATAGGCGTAAGGGGGCGTGGTTATCGATGAGTTGTTGCTGGGCGTGTCGTAAAGTTCAGGCAAAGCTGCTGCAATTAATTACAGGGTATTAGCCACATTTGTTTAACCACGATGAATAACTTGATTGTGCTAAAGAATACTTTGCGATCAGAGTTATTTATCGTGACGGGCGGGGCGACACTTACATACCCTCGATCGTTTGGGTTTGGCCAGACGCTTTATTCGAAGGCGGCGGCGGCGGCGGCGTTGGCAGCGGTCCATGAAAGATTTTGGCCAAGCCGCCGGAGTCGCTGATCACAACCTCGGGATTGGCATGGGCAGTGGTGTTGGCATTGTAGACAACCGCCTCCTTGTGGACATGGTAGCGTCGATAGACATAGAGAAAGCCTAGCGTGATGACGACCATCAGCATGAGCAGCATCACAATTAGGGTGCTCAGCAAACCGGAATCGTGATCGTGGTTGCTGCGACTCGGATTAATCTCGCCAGCGGCGAAACCGGCCAGATTCAGCTGCGGCGGATGCTCAGCGCCGTTGATCACATGGATGACCTCGGGCGGGGCAACGCCCGCCGCGGCGGCGGTGTGCAGATTCTCGAGCAGAGCATTGCTCGACTCGTGCAGAATGATCTTGGGCGTGTGGTGGGTGGCGATCTCCTGGACGGGCTGCTTGATCAGTATGACCTCGGGCAGGGCGCTGGGCGTCGCCTGGACGTCGGACATGCTGCCGATCCGACGCGCGATGTTGTTGATGTTGTGCGTCAGGTTGGCCATCGTCGAGTTGATGGTCTCCAGGACGACGTGGCTGACGTTCACGTTGCCGCTGGCGACCGCGTGCTCCTCTTTTTCCTCCTCCTTCAGGCACTCGCCGCTCTGCGGATGGCAGCGCTTCGCAGGACACTCGCACGTCCTGCGGCACATGACGCCGTGCGTGCCAACAGGACAAGGCTGTTCGCAGCTAAAATAAAAAAACACAATTTAAACAAATCAAACTAAAGTCGAGACCTGATAATAAGAAGTGGCAAAGAAATCAATTTTTGTATGAATTTAATGGGTATAAAAAATAATTTAAAAATATTTTAAAAATAAAATGAAATGAAATGAAAAAAATAATTAAAAAAAGATTAAATATGATAAACTGGACTTTCAATGATGATGTTAAGCTATTTATATTAAATATATTATACATAAAACAAAATATATATTTTAAATACTAAAGATAAACTAAAAAATATATCAAAGCAAAATTAAACAGCAACATTAATTTATCATATTAAAAAATTAAGTTTTAAAAAATTTAGTAATTTTTTAGTTATAGTTTTTTTTCTACATTTTTTTATTGAATTTTCTAAGCATTTTAGGCTGTTAAAACACCATGAAAGAAATACAAAATTCAATATATTTGGAGACATAGAAGTGGTATAATTGTCTAGAAAACCTAGCGGAGATTAAACTACAATATTTTAATCCGAATTATAAATGGCTAAGAAACAAAAGCTTAATTTAGAAGAGGTTAAATATTGTTTGCGTTGGGAAAAAATATATAATTTATATGGTGAAACAAAATGAGGTTTTTATGGGTTTTTTACGTTTTAAAGAATTTTATTCAGAGCACAATAGTTTTAACGAATTAATGTGATTTTAATTTTGGCAGGGAACAAATTATCAAGATTCTAATTTATTTTTTTTAAGTAATTCTTATCTTAACTCACAATTGACCCGCCCAGCCGGCGATGCAATGGCAGCCGCCAGTTTTGTTATCGCAAACGGCATCGTTGCGACACTGGCAAGGATTCTTGCACTCCATTCCCCAGCGATCGTGATCACAGCCTGCAATCGAAAAGGATTAACAGTCAGCTTAGTCCTTCGTCCTTTGTACCTCGTCTACTTACGCTGTGTGCAGTGTTTGCCTGTGTAGCCTTCCTCGCAGCTGCACGTGTCGGGCGTCAGGCAGTTGCCACGCCCACAGCCGCCACGGCAAATGGGCTTGCAGCTGGCGTGACTGTCCGACAAATTGCCCTCGTAGCCCTGGCAGCAAAACCGAACTGTGCGCGTTTTATTCAAAGTCTAAAAAAATACAAGAAAAAATAATTATAATCAAATTAAGCTAAGTTAAAAGAGGAAAAGAGAGAGAGAGAGAGAGAGAGACAAATAGAGTGAGTTTATCATTTTCTTTTTAATATTTCAAAGTCAAACCCATATTTTAAAAGTTTCTTATAAAATATGCTGTCATAAATTTTTGGAGTATTATTCATATTTATGATAAGCTCAGTCTTATTACGCCCAACATCATTTCTATTTAATATATATTTTTATATATCATATTTTTATCATTTTTATATGCTTCCTGTTTCCTGTTGCGGCTTTCGAGTGACATTAGCTAAGTTTTTTTGGCCAGTCCTCAGTTCGCAAGTCGTTTGCAAAGCCGAAAGATCTCTTAAGAAAATATAATTTAAGTAAATTTAAAAAATATAAATAAAATTTAAGGATGAAATTCTCTTCATGGATTTGCGGCACTTTGTTGCTTTTGGCTTTGGGGCTGGCAGCTGCTCAGGATATGGACGAGTTTTCATTCAATGAGGAATCTGAAGTAACGAAAACCTCTACAGATATTACTCACACCTCCACAGACACAACAACGGAAATACCACAATCAACAACAACAACCAAAGCAACAACAACAACAACTATTCCACCACCAAGTCCATCAAAGGCTGCAACAGATTGGACCCTGATGATTGTCATTGCTGTGGTGCTGGTGGTGGCAGTTGGTGGGTTCGTAATATACAAGCTAAGAAATAGACGATCCTATGATGTATAAAAAAATGTCTCATATAAAGAGAATATTCAACTATATAAATATTTAAAGAATAATTAAAAACTCTCAATTTAAATATTTATTTGATTGCGTTTTTGAATTTTTCTAAAAACATTGTTAAAAATTTAAAACTTAAATAAATGAGATTTAGCCGTGTCTAAAAGTATTCCATACATAAAGTTTTTTCAGTGTTGAGCCCAACAATATGCAATAATTTTTTAAGATATGAAAAATATTTTAAGTGCTGTTTTTTTTTTACACAAAAGATGATTATTCTATAAAAAAAAAAACTTAAAGATTTCTTGGGAAAGTTTGAGTTAATAGACTCAGATTTTAAAATATCATTTCTTTTATATATAAACATCCATTAGCTCTGATTGAATAAATTTCGCTGTAAGAACAACATAAAATTGCTCTTGTCAATGTCAACTCGTTGAACTTTGTAACGCTGCGAGTTACAAAGGCAAAAGTGCTGATTAAATCTGAGATGTGGATAAGCCACGCCCACACACACACACACACACACACACACACACACACATGCACATGAGTACACCCCTTGAGTTGAAAAGATTGAATTGAATCAAGTGCTTCTCACAATTATTTATTGTCCAGTTGCTCGGAAGTTATTCCCTGGTTTTTCATTCAGTCAAATTCCCGTTCGACTTACGCATTGTTCTGGATTTGTATCTGTATCTGTGTATGTGTGTGTGTGTGTGCAGCATAAATGAATAAGGCGGAAATTTTAATATAAACACAGATATTCATTGTAAGCATAATTAAGCGCTGTCTTTTTTTTTATTTTATTTTCAAAAAATTTACCATAAGTGAATAGCATTCGCAACGGATTCATACTGAGTGTAATTGAATACACGTTGAGCAATAGTAGATCGTATTACCCGTAGAGCTTCCCACTCGTAGAGCTTCCCGGCCCACTCTGAGCTGTCAGGCCTCATCAATCATTGTGACGCCTGGCTTTATATAATTCATTTAAGTTTTTCTTTTGGCACATTTTCCAAAATCTCAAGTTTGAAACTTGTTTCTGTTGTCCGCCGAAAATGGCTTTTGGTTCATGTTAATTAATTAAACGCAATTGGCAATTAGCAACGGCATTTTATGCTTTTTAAGCATTGCAAAAAAAAAATAAATAAAATACTTTTTGCTAACGAAGCGAACTAAATATGGATTGTGTGGGAGTTAGCTTTGTGGAAATTTAAATAAATGTTCTTTACATCAACTAGTTTTAGCTTAATTTAAATAACTTGCAAAAAAAATTATTTTAATTTTTTTTTTATAGTTAAAGACATTTTATTTAATATGCAGCTTCTACATTGCTTAGTTAAGAATTTAAATAATAATTTTTATACACTTAGTGTGTTCTCACTTTTTATTTAAACTGATTTTCTTTAGCATTTAAAGATCTTTAACTTAGTTTTCCTTTAGTTTATTTATTCCTAGTCATTAATTGGGTCTCTGTTGAAATCTAAAATAGTTAAATTATGAAATTAATTTGTGGCAAGCACACGCACACACACACACACACACGCACACACATACACATAGTTGTAGCTAACCGATAATTAGAGTCGAAACTGTAAACTAAACCAAAACTGGCTGCATCTTATGGCCAACTCGGATCGTGATGCAATCGAAAGTGTGTCAACAGCTTCGGCTTCGTCTCAGTCGAGTTTAGAAGTGAACAGCGACAGTCGCCATATGAACTGAGCCGAGTGGAGCAGTTAAAGCTATTTAGTTGCACGCCGCTGGATTTTCCGCTTTTCATTTGCACTTTCCATCACTGACACCATGACATAATTATTTGTCTTAATTCCCAGAAAATCAACAAAAACGATGAAAATAAGTTAAGCAAACCAGCCGAGCCAGATTACCCAAAAAAAAAAGAAAATATAAAAAAACAGACAACCGGATTCTGATCATATTTGGCAGCCACTTGTTTTTCACGATTTTTCACGCGTTTTCCTAGTTTTTGTTGCGCTTTTTAAATCAAAGTAAAATTACATGGCTTTAATGATTTAAATGTGATTTTAAGATACAGAGATTTTAACTTTAAGAGACTGAAGTGAACTTATATAAGTATAAATAAAAAAAAATAAATAAAGAAAAATAAAGAAAAAAAAAAAAAAATTAATGAAATAAAAATAAATATATAAAATTAAAGAAATAAAAATAAATAAATAAAAATAAATAAATTAGAACAAATAAATAAATAAAAATAAATTAAAATAAATAAATATATATTTATGTAAATAAAAAAGCTATTCGCTAAAACCGAATGTTTTCATGGATCAAATGAAATTAAATAACAAAAGAAAACAGCTAACAAAAACTATTCAAAAATTCCTAAAATATGCTAACAATAATCAGTCTTCAATTAGTTTTAGCTAGAATATTTATAAGAGTATTAAAAATTCATTCTTATAATAACTAATTATTACGTATACGTTGCGGGTGCCCAGAAAAGTTCACATAAACTTTGGCAGCCAAGGACAAATGAGGCTGTGTGCTTGAAACATTTGCTACAAACCGGTCGATCTTTTCACACACACTACACACACACAAACACACTCACACACATAGAGATTTTCTCTGTTGTGCACAGCTGCAACTTCCGTTCTGTGGCGCAGAGTTTCCTCTTGCCGATTGCGCAATCTCTAAAAAAAAATATCTTCATTTATCTCTCCACACAATATTAGTAATTATTTCTCTGATCTGTGACAGAACTCATAAAATATCGCTAAAATATGAGCGCACTCATTAAAAAGGCGCACAATTTATGGCTGGCAGCGGCAGCTTCCTGGTGCCGCCAACTGAATTCAGGTTTGTGGGGCATTTGGCCAAGATTGCAAGATGCTGTTGCGCTGACGCAATCGTTGCCCCGCTTAGGCAGAGCAGGCAGTGTCCGAACACACCTGCAACACAAACTCCAACTGGAGCTGGAGTTGGAGTTGGAGCCGAACTCACCTGCACCTTCATCACCTCGCGCATTTCCGTCTTGTAGGCGGGACAACGTGGCGGTATCTCGAGGCACCACGTGGAGGTGCGCACCCGCACGGGCTGCACCTCCGGCACCTGCAGCACCTCCACATAGGGCTCCTCCCGGCTGCAAATGTTGTCGCCGCTCTGCGCCGTCAATCCCGCCGATCCGTTCACATCCTTGAGGTGAGTATTTACGCGCAGGCTGCTGTTCTGACTCTGCATTAAGCCAGGCTGCAGCAGCAGCAGCAGCAGCAACAACAGCAGCAGTTGCAACTGTTGCAGCCACAATTCAAATGCTGACAGCTTCATGCTTGTGTTTAATTTAATATTAATATAATTTTCTATTTGCTTCTAGGCATATATTATATGATATATACCTGAATATATATATGTGTATATTTATATGATTTTTATATTACTAAATTAAGTTTGATTTAATTTATTAAAATTTGTTTTTGCCTTATTTATTTATCTAATTAAATTTAATAATATTTATGCATACATTTTGTACACATTTTTTTATTTTATATTTGATTATGCATTTATTTTTTGTTACATCACTTTATTTTATTTTATAGTAATGATCGTAACTAATTATATTATTATTAAATTATTATTATTTTTATTATTATTATTATTATTATTATTATTATTATTATTATTATTATTATTATTATTATTATTATTATTATTATTATTATTATTATTTATTATTATTATTAATTATATTATTATATATTTTAATTTTTTTTTATTTTATTTTATATTAATGATCCTCATTTATTAATTTATTTTTAATACTATTATTACTTTTTTAGTTAATTTTAAGAATTAATTTCATTTAATTTTTTTTTATTTTTATTAACAGTTTCTTTTATTAAAAACGTTGTTTATTTTGTGTTTTTTTATTATGTATTTAATTTGTTTACACTTATTTTGGACATATTTTTTAAATGATTTTTGCTTTTGTCCTGTATATTAAATCTTTTATATTAAATATAGGAGTATGTTTAGCTTAAACGTTTGTTGTTACATATTCTTGAAAACTATTATATATATTATATAGATTTTTCTCTAGCACTTTCTTCAACTTTCTTTGGATTCTTTCCGCTCGGATTGCGATGCGTGTGCGCTTGGAAAGCGACTCTCGTTGTGACTGTTTTTTCCCCCAGTTGGCTGTGATTCAGCAGCTCGTCTGGTCGCGTGTTCCTTCTCCAAAAACAGTGAACAGTAAACAAATAAATATGTATATGTATATGTATATGTGTAAATTGTTGTCATTGCAAATTGGCGACGCCGACGACACTTTTTGTCGAGCTAATGAAGGCCGCGTTCGGCGGCGCAGCGGCGACAGGGCGGAAGTACGCACTGCACAGTTAAATTCTACAATGAAAGTGAAATGCGGCAAACACACGCACACACACACATACACACACACACTCACACGCACACACTCTTTTTATAAAGTCTCCGCTGCAGTTAAACAAAAACTCTCCATGCGATCGAATCTTGCGTCTCTCTCCCACCCACAGCTCCGATGATTGCATCTAATTGAAATGTTGTTAATGTCCTTAACATGCTGTCGCATTTTATTGTTGCTGCTGCTGCTGCTGCTGCTGCAAGGCAAACGCGCTTTTGTTGCTGCGCTTTTCTGTTACCCAGTTGACAGTTGACGCAACGTGGGAGAATTCAAAACCAAAACTCAATTAAAGCAAACATTGCTGCAAATTTATATTTACATATAAGATTAATCCTCAATATATTCAAGTTAATTTATTTGGGATCTAGTCAATTAAATTTATTTAAAAATTGTTTAAACTGGCCCAATTTAGTCAAAGTTAATTCTTCTTTTTATTCTATATCAACTCCTAAAACTGTCATTAATATAATTTAGCTATGATTTCTTTTATTAATTAGATTTTTTTTATGCTGTCATTAATATAACTAAGCTAATTCTTGTATTATTAATTACACTTTCTATTCTATTTATTTATATTTATCAACTCCTTATGCTGTCATTAATTATACTTTCATTATATATTTATTTATTTATCAACTCCTAAAGCTTTCATAAATGTAACTAAAACTGAGATTTGTTTTGTTAATTCTACTTTAAATTGTCTATAAATATTTATTTATTTATCAACTCCTAAAGCTGTCATTTATATAATTTAGCTATGATTTGTATTGCTAATTATACTTTTTATTATATATTTATTAATTTATCAACTCCTTATGCTGTTATTAATATAACTAAATTAATTCTTGTATTATTTATTACACTTTCTATTCTATTTATTTGTTTTTATAAAATCCTAATTTAGCCATGTTTAGTATTATTAATTCTTTTTTTAATTATATATTTATTAATTTATCAACTCCTAAAGCTGTCATAAATGTAATTAAACCTAATTTTTGTATTATTAATTATTATTTTTATTACTTATTTATTTACTTATCAACTCTTTAAGCTGTCATAAATGTTACTAAAACTAAATCTTGTATTGCAATTGATGATAATCATTTAATATCCTTTATAGCGCTTCCACTTGCCCCACACTGAATCGTTTATCTCGTTGATTGTAATGGGTTTGTAAACAAAGTGAAGTCGCCTCTTCTCCTCCTCCTCCCCCACCCCCTTCACACTCCCTGTCCGAGTTGAACAACAAAACATGTTCTGCACTCACTTAGCTCAAGTATCTGATTTCTTAGACAAACTTTAGAACAATGACACTGAGCTCACCTCCCCCTTCCCTACCTCCCCCTTCCCCCTGTTCGGGCCACGCCTCTCGACGCGACCCAGCGTTGATTATCTTGTTTACACTGAAGTTGCAGTTGCGGTTGCAATTTATTAAATCACATTTACAATAACAAAAACCAGTCGTAAAACGAGCGGGAAAAACGAAACTGCCGTCGAAGCGGTTTTGTTTATTATTTTTATTATTTGATTAAATTATGAAAAACAACAACAACAACAAAAGTGACTTCAACAAATGAAATGTGCGTGCGACGTTGGCGTTCCAATGACCCGCATCACAGTCACACCCGCCCCCGCCCCCGCCCCCTGCCACGCCCCGTTTAACCCATGCAAATTAGTGGGTTTGTTTTACAATATTTATTTGAATTGTTTTTGGCATTGATTCAAGTTCAACTCAAACGGAAATCAATCAACAGATATATCAATTAATTAATTAGTATAGAAGATAAGCTGCTCAGGATTAGTACGATAAGCAGACTCCCTGCGTGGGTGGAGACTCCGTTATAGTAGCCGCCGAAGATCTGCAGACCGGCCGTCTCGATGCTGCGTTTACAGTAATCGCCGTCGTAGTTCCAGCCGACGTACTCGTTGGTCCGCAGCGATTCCTGACGCAGCCATTCCTCCAGAGGAGCGAAGTATTCGCGGAGGGCGCTGCCGTCGAGGCGACCCTCGCCGAAGGTCTCCTGGAGCACCTCCTGCCAGGGCTGCGAGGCGCCCTTGGCCATCAGTTGTCTAAGGATTTATTAATTATTATTTTACTTTATTATTTTTATTTTTAATTTGCACTCACTTTAGAATGTTGCCTGCGGCTGGCTGCCGATAGATGTCGCACTTGTGCAGCGGCTTTCGCGGATCGTTGGGCACATATTGGCCAGCGGCGCGGCACATGCCGCGATACAGTTGAAACTGCAGCACCGTGGAGAAAAAGTATCTGCAAGATACAAAACAAAACAAGATATATATGTGTGAGCTAAAACATGGCTTTTAGAATGGCAACGGTCACGCTTATCGACCGCATATAAGCTTCAAATTGTCAATTGTTCTGTGGTCAGAGAGAGAGAGTTGTCGAAGACTTGTCGCTGCTGTGGCTCACATTGTGGCTCAAGGTCGCACCACAATTACAACTAAACCAGAACAAATTACAAACGCTTTTGCATTTCGAAATCATGCTAAAGTTTGCTTTATTATCCGGTAATTGCCATTTGCTCTTATTTAATCATAAAGCATTGCAATGCTCTTACCTAAGGGTATTTCAACTATTTATTTAGTTGGCTTTAAGCTTATAAATTGTATATCCAGTATTGTTTCAAAATAAAAAATATATATATATATATGTGAAACAACAGCAAATGTTATCCTAATTTTAAGAAGATTTAATTAATATTAATATAATATTTAAGAACACAAATCCAAATAATTAATTAATATATATTTTTTAAAAAAACCTTTGTAGAGAAAATTGCTGTTTATTTTATATTAAATAATTCTTAAGAAATTAATAATAAAAACTAATAAAATTAATAGTAATAATAATATATAAATATATATTGATAAAAGTAAATTGAAATAAATAATTTAAAAATCTATGTTTTGGGAAATAAAAATTTTTTTACTTCTAATAAGGGTTTACCAGGACTTCCTTCAATAGTATAATAACCAAGTAGTTAATTGTCTTCTGGGAACCTTTTCTTAAGGTTGTAGTTCAATAACCTTACAAAATGTTGATTTAAATACATAAACAAAATAAAAAAAACCTGCTCATCTTATTTACATAGGAAGATAGATTAATAGGATATTTATTTGTAGGTTTATTATTGTCATAAATTTAAAAGCTTGCTTTATTTATATTTTATTATATATAAAAGAGAATTAATAAGCTAGTTATCACAAGTGATAGGAACACAGGATCTTTGAATGGCTTTTAAATATTTGCCAGAATGGGACCCAAATAAAATCCTAATCTATTTCTTTTCGACTATTTTGCTTTGCAATTTAAAATTGTTGGAAGCTCAGGGCCGTCTTTGAAACTGGTAACATTTGTTTACTCGCTTGTTTTTGTGGTCGTCACAATCTGTCGAGTCATAACTAAATTGATTTTGTTTTTTCAATAATTATGCAATGTTTGGCACATCACAAAACAACACACAAAATAAAAAAAATAAAATGAAAAAAAGCCAGTTTGATTTTTGACTGATTCCAGAACAAGTTCAACAAACAGCTGTGAATTTTGAAGAGTTAAAAAAATGGGGGGAAAAAACTAATCGTTAGCTATGTAAATGATGCAAAAGCCTGTTCTTTGGGCCATTTAAGAATGGTTCGCTTTGTGGTCCCAGCCAAGAGCTGATTTGCCCATTGTTTTCGGGGGGGATTCACCGATTTAAGCAGTCGCCGTTAATTATGTTTTTGCAGGAAAAAATAGAGAGATAAAAATAGTTATTATAAAGCAAAATTTATGATTTATATTTCAATAGAAGCTATTAGGCGAAAATTAAAATTATTAATAGCACAACCTTCGGCCAAGACACAACACACAACTCGGGTGTTTACCCCAGAAAGGTCAGCTCCAAAAACTATTTCAGCTAGTGATAATAAAGTGGGCGTGTTGAAGTTTTAACAGCTCTCGTACTTTAAAAAATGTTTTGTTATAAATGTGATTGTTTTTTTGTATTCAGGAAATAAACTTTAAAGCAAATTTCAATTAAAGTTCTTTTTATAAAAAATTTAATATATTAATATTAATTTTTTGAACAACAAGGATTCGGGATTCCCAAGCTAGTTTTTTTTTTTTTTTAAGTGAAGGCTACTTTTGGCTTTTAAATTGATGTCGAGCGTTTAAATTGGCATTTGCACAAATTTCAAATGCAATAATTACATAAATAAGCAGCTGATTGGGCAAAAGCAGTTTGCGGCCAAAAGTCTTTTGATTTGAGATAACAAATTATTCAATTTGCTGCGTACGTGCGAATTGCAATTGTTTTAGTAGCAGCGAATGCTTGGTTATGGAACCATTCATTAGCGCCGAGAGCAGGTTAACGACATCGCTCATACGCCCCGCGGCCAGCACCAAATGCACAACAACAACAAAAAAAGCAGCTGTAGCATAATTGAAGCCGTTTTGTGAATGGCTTTTGCAGCATTACAGAATTACAGATTTTTCAAATATTTAACCCCCTCTCCCCTACCCCTTCTCCCTCCTCCTCTCCACCGATCAATTGGCGTGTTTTTGGTGCGACGCGAAACACATGTTTTGTGTCCACAGCGAAGCAGCTGAAAAGAATTTTCGCAACACTTAATTTTAGCAATAAAAAAAAAAATAGAAGTATATGTAATAGTATGCGACTAGAGGTTACCACGTAAAATTGCTTGCAAGAGCTGAAAAATATATAAAAAATTGATTTGGCTGGCAACATTATTTGATTTAAAGTTTTAACTTAGACTGATCTATTTTTTATTTAAGTTAGCTCACTTGAGTTGTGTACAGGGTATTCAAGAAATTGGACTAATTGCTGTTTGACTGACTGACTGATTGACTGGACGAGCGCTAACCCCAGTCGCAGTCTGATTGAATGATTGAGTGGCAGTGGCAACAGTCGAGACACAGACACAGACCAAGTAGCAACAACAACAACAACAACAACAACAACAGCTGCTAATCCCTGTTATTGGGTCATGTCTGAGACACCGTCGACTTGGTCTCTGCGCGTCTCTGGGAAAATGTGGCGACGATGTGGCAACTGCTGCCAAGTGCCAAAAACATAACACAATGTTGCTGTTGTTGTTGCTGTTGTTGTTGCTTTAGTTGTTTGCTGCTGCTGCTGCTGATGCACTTAATGGCACTTTGGCACGTTGTTTCTGTTTTCTGTAGCCGCGATTGAACATTGTGAAAAGTGTGCATTAAAATAAATTTTTTTCTTTTTTTTGTAGTTGTTTCTTTGCGTGTTTTTCTCTTTTGTATGTTTGCAACATTCTCTCATTGGGAATGTGTGAAAACTGAAGAATGTGACAACTCCATAGTTGCTTTACAATTATAATATCAACTCAACTGAAATAAAATCTTTTTTAGTTGAAAAAAAATTTTAAAAAAATTAATTTTAATTATTAGTTCAAAGTTTTCCCTGGCAACTTTTGATTACACAACCGACAGACTGACAAATGTCAAGGTCAAGTCGTAAAAGTCGACTTTTCAAGCGCAACAAGCTGTGAAAAAAAAGACACACGCAAAAAGAAAAAACCACAAGCATAACCGCAATAATGAAAACGAAGAAAACCCGAAAACCTTTTGTCCAGCCACAAAATTATGTGCCCAAAAAGAAGTTTGATTGGCCCATCGTTTTTGGCCATTTTAACGAATTTGTATCTTGGCCAGACGCTTGTCCAGCGAAACGTTTGAATGCACTGGCCGCTTGGCCAGCCAGTGGTTTAGTGGGTTGCTCGCTTGCATTGGACATTGAACCACATACGTTTTGTGGTCGCCTCAGACACAGCAGCAGACACAGTAAAAACAAAATAAAAACAAAAAAAAAAAACAATTCAAATGACCTTAACGTGTTCACATTATCGTGACATTCACAGAGTACATAAAAAAAATGTAAAAAAAAATAAATATTTGAATTGCAGCTGATATACGATTATGAACAGAGACATGACCATAAAAATCTATCAACTGAAGTAGCTAAAATCGCGAATTGAGAACATTTATGAGACTGCTGGGCAGAAAAACAAAAAAAAACAAAATAAAAAAAATTGCAATTGTTGTAGGCAGTCAAAAGCTGAAGCTGAAGTTGAAGCTGATGCTTGTTTTTCATTTTATGGCCATAAATTATGGCTACTGTTTAAAGTTGAGAGGCCTTTAAATATACTAAAAGCTAAGAGCGTTTTTAAGTAATTTATATGAACTGCAAACTAGAATAAAGCAACTCTTAGTTGGTATACAGAACAAAATAAAATTCAAATAAAATAATAAAAATATATATATGTAAAGAGAACAAATATATAAACAATTATTCTATCTTTACTCTTCTTTAATACTAAGTATAAATAAAAATAAAATAAAAAATGTCATGTATGTATATCAAACAAATAAGTATAAACGATTATTCTATTTTTACTTTTCTTCAATGTTAAGTAAAAATTTAAATAAAATAAAAAAAATCATATGCGTATATAAAACAAATTTATAAACAATTATTCTAACTTTACATTTCTTTAATGCTAAGTAAAAATATAAATAAAATAATAAAATAAAATCATTTATGTATATAGAACAAATATAAGAACAATTATTCTATCTTTACTTTTTATTAATGCCAAGTAAAAATATTAATAAAATATATATATAAAATGTATATAGAACAAATATAAATAAACAATTATTCTAACTTTATATTTCTTTAATGTTAAGTAAAAATTACAATTAAATTTAAATTTTTTGTCACTCTTGCTGTTATATATAATTTGTATACTAATGTTTTTAGTCTCTGCACTTAAAACAAAATTTTACAATTTAAATACAACAAATAGCAAATAGTTAACTTAGTTAATTCTTAGCAACTGGTATTGCACTTTAGGAGAGAATTGGATCAAGTTCGAGCGTTTTAGCCAATCGGCGATTTTTGTTGACTGCCTTCAGCGCATTGTGGAACATGAATTCAACTTGGTTTTTTTACAATTTTTGTTTTTATTTTTTGTATTTGCAGTTGCTGAAAATTTGTATTTTGTTTTATTTTTATTGATTTATGCGCACGGATCTTGGCACGGATCTCGAGAGCGATCGAGAACGGGGCAGCTGCTGACGTTATGAACTCAAATTAAATGCTAATTAGCTTGGCTAAACGGATCTGGCACAACAACAACAACAACAACAACAACAACAATAACTAATGATATAATTAAGTGTAGAACAAAATGAGTATCGGCGATGTCTGGCAATGATTTTATGTCACAGCTGAAACTGAATTCGAATTCAAAACGCGAAACTGAAACTGAAAGTGCATTCGAGTTGGTTGCATTGTGCAACGCAAAGCGAACAGCAGCAACAACAATGTTGGCTCTATTTATGGCCAAGACAAAAACCGGCCCCAACTTCTTGTCTGTGCGACTGCATCCGCAATGTTTCTAAACGGCCAAAACGGCGACCAAATAAAATGCAAAGACAACAGCAAACGGCCGCAACTATAAAAATAAAAATACAAAAAAAAAATAACAAAAATACCCAAATACTATAAAACGATGTCTAAAGGAAGCTGTGCTCTATTTTTCTGCCTCAACGTGTTTCAGCTGGTTTTTATTTGAGCTGTTTTTGTTGTTGTTGTTGTGGTTTGCACGCCTCTGGCGCTTAAATGATTTGCGGCTGGCCACGAAAAGCGCGCGCAAATGGCCAACAGGGCGTATGCTTAATGCCCGGCCGCATGCGTCCATATAAATGCATATATATACATATATATATATATATGGGCTGGCCCGATCGATGGCTGGCTGGCTGCTGCAACAGTTTGGCATTTTGACATATCAAGTGAAAAACTTAGGCGATTTCCGACAAGCAACCAGTTTTTTTTTTCATACTTCTTCTGCGCGATCAAAAGGCAAAAAACCAACAAAAAATGAAAGAGAGAAAAAATCACTTTACGAATGCGCATAGATTAAAAGTAAAATTAAAATAAATCGAAAAGTTGTGCTTTAATTAAAGCATTGGGAAAGTCACAAAAAAATATAATATATATATATATAATAATAATGAAGGGTTTGCCTGTTTCCTGATTCTATATTGAAATGAAGGGACAACCAAAAAATGGGATTGGAAATTGGAGATCGGAGATTGCAGTTGATTAAAGTGAATGTCTTGCAAGATGATTGACAATGTGAAGGATGCTTTATTTTTGCTTAATACTCTTTATTATTAAACGTTTAATAGTATTTTTTTTTAAATTAAATATTATTTTTTATTTTTAAAAAAGACTAACAGCTACCTTAAGGGAAAAATAAAACGTAATTATTAACTAATACCTATTTAAATTATATACATTACATATTATAACATATTAACTATTATTTATTATTATTAGTTTTTTTTACTAGTATTTTTTATTTCTTCTTTTTCTTATTTTCTACATTTGTTTTGGCATGTTTTAAATTCTCTCAAGAGTATTTGGCAAGTCTTTTGTCTTTCTGCAATATCCACACAGATGATCTACATTGAGGCTGGAATACAATTGTGTGAATTATCGCATGGCATGGCAAAGACAATTAAAGACTTCCCCCCTCCCCCCTGTCTGGCTGTCTGTGTGGTTGTAATAACCCCCATAATTATATTAGCTAATTTTAGGCCGCCTTTTCGCATATTGGATTACAAGCTAAAACCAATCGACTGATCAAGTCCAAAGCAAAAACAAACAGAAACACAAACACATAGACAATTGGCCATAAATCAGCAGGTAACAAATGCTTAGCATGTGGTGCACAAGACGAAGGTGGTTAAGAGGGGGTAGGGGGAGGGGGAGGGGGAAGGGGGCCTACTTCATTGTATTGCAGTTATTGTTGTCGTTATAATCAATGAATTACGTCGCATCGGTTGACCACAATTTATGGCGATGCCAAACATGAGAATCCGAAATGCGAAGCACAAAAACTGCATGCTGCAACACACGAGTGGGGCAACTAGAAGGGGCGAAGAAGGGGGGCAGATTACGGGGGAGGGGAGGGGGGGGGGTGGAGTGGCTGTAACGAGCAGTCAGCAGTCGCCTGGCTTTTATGTTGCAATCCGGAGCGCATGCAACAAAAGCGCCCAAGTCGCATGCCAACTCACAGGCCAAAGCAACCACAACAACAACCACAACAACAACCACCACAACAACAACAACAACCACCGAGTAAGTTAGCCTGCTTCTATTGCTTCTACTGGCAACAAACGCCGGCATCTCTCAATTGTAGCTCGCATCTGTTTTGGGTTCGTTGTCTGACAGAATCGTAACGTTTGTCGTCGTTGTTGTTGTTGTTGTTGTTACACTGGTTGTTGTTGTTGTGGGCAGCTGCATTGGTTTGGTTGAGTTTGCTTTTGGCTTGGTTCCATCTGGTCGAACATAGAAAACGACACATTTTGCAAAACAAAAAAAAGTAAAAGTTAACCACTTTGTCCAGTTGCGCCTTTAAAGTGGATGCAACCAACATGCGACACTTGCAACATGCAACATTATTGAACGAACAACAAGAACTTTAAGTTTGGCTGCTGTTCTTTAAAAAGAACTTTAACTAGGTTTTAAAGCGAACACAAGAAGTAATTGAATTAAAGGATATGATATTAATGAATGCATAATAAAATTTAATAATTATTAATAAAAATATTTCATTAATAGTTAATTATAAATTTTATTTTACTTAAATAAATAATAAAATATATTTTAACCAGAATTTATTTAATTCCAACTAAATGCATAATAAACTTTAATAAACCAATTCGAATTAAGCATAAATAAATTGCAAAGTCTTAATTTTATTTTAATTAAATAATATTTTTGAAATAGAGCTAAAGAATATATGATAAAATAAATTGGAGCCTGTTTTTTTTTAATTCCAACTAAATGCATTATAAAATGTAATAAGCCAATTCGAACTCAGCACAAATCAAAACCGAATTCTTCATTTTATTTTACTTAATAAAGTCTTTAAACTAGAGCGATTAAGTATGTGAACAATGAAAATTAACTCAAATTTATTTCGTTCTTAATAAATTCATAAAAAATGAAATAAAGGAATTCGAATTGAGCAGAAATAAAAACCGAATTCTTTATTTTATTTAACTTAAATTAATTTGTGAACATATGAAAATTAACTCGATTTTATTTTGTTCCACTTAATTAAATAATAAACTTTATTAAACCAATTCAAAAAAAGCACAAAACTCAATCGCATATTCAAAACTAAAATTTTACTAAATTAGGTCATAAATAAACTCAATCAAAAACATAAATAAACTTCATCTGCTGTAAAAATTTTTGAACAGGAAATGTGAAAATAGATAAGTTCACATTATTAGAAAACTCGATTTAAGAACCACTTTACGACGATCTAAAACTCGTTATTTTAACTACATTATCAATATTCAACTTCCGCGGTTCTCGAGATAAAAAACACAGATTGTTTAATTGATTTTGGGAGCATATCAAAACTAATACAATAAATATAATACAGAAATAGTTACGAGATAAAAGAAACAGAAAAGTCGTAAAAACAATTCAAGTTTTTGCATTATCGAATACTTTAAAAATTTGTATATTTATTTATTTAAGTTTTGTTTTTGTTTTTGTTTTGAGTTATCGGGCGAACCTTTTTGGCTAACTTGCTTTAAAGTTGTATCCATTAATTACAAATCGGAGCAGCTACAACTGGATTGCGTTCATTTCGAATGCAAACTGTGAACATCTTCGTCCACTTAAAATTATAGCACTCTGTATTTTTTGGAAAGTTGTTTAATACGCCCAACAAGGTCGCTTTGAAAAATACAATCTTATTGTTTTTCCAGTTAGAAGTCCATTATAGAATCTGTCCGGGCCAGACAATAGAAAATGCAAATCTATGTTTATATGCGCAATATATATACTATATATTTATATAGACAAAGTCAATATTCCAACAGGTTTTTTCTTTTCTTTTTTTAGATTTAACTGCGTCAACAAATCTGGACGAGAAATAATTATGCCAACAATTGCCAAATCGCTGCGTTGCATCTGATCCGATATATAATCTCATTTGTGCGACCCATAAAGGCCTTTCACTTTTGCGGCACGCATTGCATACGAAACCTCCCAACTCCCAACTCCCACCCTGCCCCGTGCCCCACCCCCTCCCACAACTCCTTCTATGGCAAGTCAACCGCCAATCAGCCGCTGTGGCAGCTTCAGCAGCTACTTACTTGCTGCCTGTCTGTCTGTCTGTTTGTCTATCTGCCAGCTTGCCGCATTGCAACATTGTGATTCAAATTAGAAACACGATCTGCCTGCCTCTTTTTTTTTCTTTTTTTTTTTTTTGCTTTTGCCACATGATTGTGTGTTGCAATTGCGGCAATCGCAACCGACCACAAAGCCCAAAGACTTCTCCAAAGTGCGTGCCCTATCAGATATAACAGATGCCGGGCCCTTATCACATATCCACATATCTCTAAAAATAAAATGCGGACCTGCAGCTTCCGCTTCCACTTTGGCCGATCAAGCTACACTTAAAGAAAATGCCTGCTTTTCATAAAAAAAAACCTGGAAAAAGTTATTTAAATTATTTATACATCCAAAATGGGAATTTAATTGAAACTTCATTATAGAGTTAATAGATTAATAATTTGCAATAATATTTATAAATATATATTTTTGAATAATATAATACATTTATGATGTATTTTTAAGATCTCTTTAGTAAAGTTAGGCAAAAGCATATTTATTAATGCATTAAATGGAATTCTAAAGAAATTTTATATTTAAAACTAAGTAAAAATAAATTTAATTTTTCTACACATAAAAAAATAAATACTATATAGCATGTAAGCAAATATTCCTAGAAATATATTATACAGAAAAATCGCTTGTTATTTTTCAGACAATATACAATATAAATATTATAAACCACACATTTTCTTCAATTTACTGTAACATTTTTTTATTTCAGTGTCGAGTGAAAATTGTTGATAAAGTTGTAATAGAGTGAAAATTGCATTTCCACAGCTGTCGATGGCTGTGTTCAGTGTCAGCGATTATGCAATCGGCCCATCCAAAGTTTCGAATGTCAAAACCAGATGAGAAATGTGGGAAAGATGCGGCAATTTGCAAAGAAATCGCGTAGAGAGCATTAATTAACATTTTCGTTAAAACAAAATCTGAACAAAAGGAGAAAAAAAAAGAAAGGGCAACTTTGAGCTATTAATATTATAATTGTTGTTGTTTTTGTTGGTTTTATATAAAATCCAAATGATTTAGTATAATTTCTGTAAATTGTTCAAATACTATGCGTGTTGAACAATAAATCTGGCGATTTTTAAAAAGAACTAAAGACAAGACAATATAATTTTATATGTAGATGGGTTTTTACCAACTCGAGTGCAGGCTCAAAGCAGGTTTGCAGCTAAAACACAAATACCGAAAAACCCGTAAGAAGCTCATTAAAAACTGTTCAGAACAAACCATTGACATTTATTTTTTTTTGGAAAGAATAAAAAAGTAAAGCCTGGCTAAAATAAAAAAATATATATATAAAAAATCTAATAAATAAGGAATTTCTTTGGAATTCCCCAGAATATATTATTTCGCCTGGCCGAAAGTAATTAACGCTTGACGTAGACGCTTTTTTAATGACTACTCCAAAACCTAAGTTGATCAATTTTGGAAATCTCGAAATTTTGCCACTCGCCAAAAAAAAAACACCAACACTAAGATACCCTGTAAGCTGGTATTGGTTAACTTTGTTTGTATTGGTGGCCGCTTCCGCTGAAAAGTTGCCGAGCACAACGCACACAACGAAAACTCACCAATACTGAAGCAAAAGCTTCAGCGAGCCGAGCAGGTGAGCTTTTGCTGCAAAAGGGAGAGCAAGTGAGAGAGAGAGAGAGAGAGCTTTTTTGGATCGTTTGTTCGATTAACTTTGGCGCGAGCCGAGCTTGGCGGCGTTTTCAGTTTCGTTTTGACACAAAAACTCTTTGGGGGTATAAAAGTGCGCCACTGACCACAGACAGCATCCAGTCAAAGGTTTGGAATCGTGTGTGATTCTACAAATCCTTTCAACATATTTTCTGCGTTGCTCGTAAGTGTGTTTACACTAAATAAATAACGAACCAAGTTTATTTAACTTTATATTTTGTGCAAAAAAAGTGTTTTGTGTTCGAGTTAACTATTTAAAAAAAAAAAAATAGAAAATATTTAAGAATATTACAGAATTAAAAAAATATTTATAATAGTGTTTACTTGTTTGCAACTATTAAATTAAGTTAAATTTTCATTATCTATTTACAGCCTTGGCAAAACACAACACACTTCACAATGAAAGTATTCGTAAGTAAACAATAACAATAACATATTTATTATTATTAGTTTTATATAAATTATGTGCAAGAATTGCAGAAAAAGGGAATGTTTTTAATTCCGCATTTAATTGTGAGAAATATAATTGTGTTTTATTAATTGCGCTGCGCATTGAAGTCAACTCCCACATAGATTAAATCTAATATTACACATATTAATCAGCATTATATTAAATATTAACGGGTGCTTGACCGTTCCCCCATTCACTTCCTGGCCACAAATTACATACTGCGCATGTCTTGGCCCAAAATACAAATTAAACGACAAACGACAAACTTCAACTTGAATGTTAATGATGACTGACTCTCTATATAAATATGATTAATGCTTATAGTTCAATTACCGGCCAACTGCACTGCAATCAAATTAAATCAATTATGAATATATATACAAAAGCTAACGGTAAACGCACTCAACGACAACGTTTGCGACCGCGTGACGTAGACTCGCATTTCGTCATGTCTAGTTGGAATCGTATTGGATTACGCATTTCGCATGCGTTGCACGCACGCGTTTCACTTGACCATTTGAAAGCGAAATGTTGTCGCCACAATTTCTGGCCAACTGGCTGTCATATCTGAGCGCATAACTTTCTAATCTGATTACCTAATTTGTAGCTTACGCAACATATTCGATTTAATGCTAGAACAAGTTGCGAATTGTAAATGAATTTCGTGTGTTTTTTTTCCGCTCTTTGTTTCTGCAGTTCTGCCTAGCCGCTTTGCTGGTGGCTTCCGCGTGCGCCACCGATGAGGTGCCACTGGAGAAGAAGCTGGACAAGCGCGGCCTGCTCGATCTGGGCTATGGCTATGGCCATGCTGGTCTGGACGTTGGCCACATCGGTCACGGCTCCCTCGCCGGCCATGGCGCCAGCTATGCCGTAGGCTCCTATGGACACTCCGCGCCCGCCGCCATCGCTGTGGGACACAGCGCTCCTGGCATCTCCTACGGCCACAGCGGCGGTGGCATCTCCTATGGCCACAGCGCACCCGCCATTGCCGTTCAATCGCATGCCGTGCCCGCACCCTATGTGATCAGCAAACAGGCTGAGCTCCACAAGACCATCATTGTCACCAAGGGTGTGCCCGTGCCCGTTCATGTCGATCGTCCCTATCCCGTTGTCCATGAGAAGCGTGTGCCCGTTGAGGTTAAGGTGCCCGTGCCACAGCCCTATGAGGTCATTCGCAAGGTGGCCGTGCCCGTCAAGGAGTACGTGAAGGTGCCCGTCCCAGTGCCACAGCCCTACGAAGTGATCCGTCACGAGAAGGTGCCCATCCATGTGCCCGTCGATCGTCCAGTGCCCGTTGAGGTGCCCAAGCCATATCCCGTGCCCGTCGAGAAGCCCTATCCCGTCTACGTCGAGAAGATCCAGAAGGTGCCCGTCCATGTGCCCGTCGATCGTCCCTATCCCGTCTACGTTAAGGTGCCCCATGTCTCCCACTCCGTGGTTAAGCACGCTCCCACCTATGCCGTCAGCAAATTCCCCATCACCGGCTATCCGATCAGCGGTGTTGGCCATGATGCCAGCGTTTATGCCGATCATTCTGGCTACCACAAGTAGAGTGCGGTTGCGGAATGCAATTGGGGCCAAGCCAAGGACTTACCAGAATCTTTTTATATATATATATATGTATATGAGCCGAATCAAATTTAGCAACATTTTTTTTTCTTTCGTTAATTCTGTCCAACAACAATTAAGAAAAAGAAAAGACAACAACAACAACAACATCTCTCACACGGTCTCTGCGCTCCCCCTACTTAATTTCCAAGAGGTTCGAGTAGAACTTCCACCCTGCCACTCTGTTAGCTCTTAAGTCAAATGAACACCCGCCCCGCCCCCCCACGCCCCTCAACCCGGAAGAACAACAAAAGCCTTTTGTAAATTATTTCCAAAAAAAAAACCATCAAATGGAGCATTGTTATGTTTGAATTGAACCGTTTAGGATAAATGCCAGCTAATTGTTTGTAAAAGTATCCAACAAATTTTATAAACATTTTAGCTGCTGTTGTTTATCAGTAAAAGGTTTCAGCGTACAATGAATGAAATATATATGTAAAAAAAAATGATGTAAAAATGTTTTAAGAAATAAAATTGTATAAAATAATTAAAGTGATTTTTTACTTCGTTTTTTTAAGGCAATTAATGGTAAATAGAGGAAGGACTAAAAATAGGTTCAGAGTATGGACACTAAAAGGAATAGGATTATTTTAGCATATATTATAAGATATTTATTCTTTTATTTTTTGACACTTTAAATTAAATCAAAATTTTGTTTTGGCGAAAGAGTTTCCACTCCAGACTCTGATTAGGATTATCTTATTACCAGCAGTAATTAGTCTACATTTTAGAATGCTTTTAATTAAAAATCAATTGGTTTAAATAACAAACTTATAATGAATAAAAATCCAGTTCCTATTAAAATAGATTCATTTTTTTGATGAAAAATAGTTTTGTGATTTCTCAAAATCAGAATTTAAATATCTTAGTTATCGTATTATTGAAATAATAAATTTTGTTATCTAAAAGGCTATAAGGAAATAATAAAGAATATTTATTATTGTTAATTTCATGTTCTAATATATTATAGAATATAGTTATTATAGTAGTTATTTAAATAAATGCAATATTATTGCAAAGCAAAAGAAAAAGTCAAATTTGGATAAATGCTATCCCAAAAGCTCTTAACTATAAAATGTGATCGATTTGCAATTGATATTCTCCCAAGATCATTTTAGGCGATTTATCATATTAATAACATATAAAAAAAACCTTTATATTTAATTTCCCACTGAAGGACATAAAAGAAGAAACGAGTGATTGTAAATAAATCAAAAAAATAATTGTATAATAAAATAAAAATATAAAAAATTAAACAAGAAATGTATTTAAATATATTTTTAATGTTGAAGGCTCAGCTGTCCTTTTGAATGCATATGTAAAGCATAATTTGTCTTGATTAAAAGATTGTTAATAAAGTTTTGCATACAAAATATGCTCTCATTCAGCAAGTGGACAATTTAAAGTGACTTTAAGCGCTGACCCAGTTTCGGGATAAGGAATTGCATGTCATTGGCATTGAGCTCAACTATATAGACGAGACGATCCGCAAATGATAAGGAGCCAGCGACATCTTGATCGGCGGAGCGTAATGCGATCCAGCTGACATTGTGACAGGTGCAAGGCCAAAGTGGGCCACAATTCCAGGTTGAAGCGTCAGCTGAAAAGGTCAGCGAGCGAGCAGAAGCGACTGCTCTAAGCGGTAATAAATTTAATTTAAACAAAAACCAGAGCGGACTCTTGATATGTCACATTTATGGCATATCAGAAATCCGGCCGGGTTTTCCCTGAGCGAAATACCAAAATTTCAACTTTCAAAAGCAACTGCAGCCTGGTTCTAATAGCGAAAGGCAAACACAGCTTTTAATTGACCATAAAAACAAAACAAAGCAAAAAAAAAACTCACTCTAAACAAATTTGTTTGTTTGTTTGAATTTGATGAATTGGTTCGTTTAATAATTTAGGGCTATTTTGCATTTTCCATTTGACTTGGGTTTTTCAAACGCACAGCAATTAGAAGATGGAACAAAGATCTAACCAAAAACCAAATGGAAACCGGTTCAAAATGTTGCTACGCTTTTAATGGGCGGTAACAACAAAAAAAAATAAATAAATAAAATAAAACAAACAGGCGCCTTTGTAAACGCGTTGAACATATATCAAACATCTATCTAGGCGCTGATTTGTTTTATATATATTTTACATTTGTTTTTTTTTCGTGGGTCCAGAGATCATCAATCGTCGTAGGGTCAAAGCCCCCGTGGACGCCACTTTGCATATGCTCAAGGACTTTGCTGACGGAACTAACCGAGGCGAAAACAACTTTCTAATAAAAAAGTCGACCGTCGATTAAATTTCTGATTTAATTTTCTTTCGATAAACTTCTCGTTTTCGATATCGCTGCAAAAGAATGGAGCTGCCAGAACCAGTTAACTGCCCGCCTGCCAAGAATTCAGTTCGTAGCGTATTAGCTCTGAAGGTCATCGGCTTTACAGCTCTCAAAGTACTTGCAAGGGGGCGTGGCATTTAACTTGGACTTCAACTAACTGCAACGCAACCTACGCCATATCATTTGTCTAACATCATTTGTTACACTGCTCTTGACTTGTGTCTGTTTGTGTGTGTGTGTGTCTGTGTGTGTGTGTGTTTGTCTTGTAGGTGTTGCCGACTTAAGTTGGAATTGAAATTATCTGCGCTTTTGGGCCGCACACAATTGCAGTGAGCAATTACCAAGCGGATCTCTTGCTTGCACTTAATTGGACTGAAATAATTTTGTAGGGTTTAATTATAACGAATTAAATAGCACAAGAATGCAGCACAGCGATTAAATATTATTATGAAAAATGCACTACAAACAAGCTACTTCAACAAATGGCAGCCAAGGCTTTAGCGCTGTTTAAGGTTCTGAACGAAAATTTATTTTATTTTTGATCGTTTGCGGGTACCGAAATTGTTATTAAAATCTATTTAAGAAGTATTTCTGAGGGGTCTAATTTTTGTGTCAAAAATCATACCCGAATTGGGAAAAATATTTGATATGCAAAGTTCCTGAATCCATATAAAATACTCTTCCCAGACTTTGAACCCCAATAACTTTGCCAAAACTAAACTGATTTTCATGTTTTAAACCATTTTGTTTATAGTCTGTCCTATTTCATGAATATATTTAATTTTTCCTGATTTTTTTTTTTTTATTTTTTTCGACTTTTTCTGAAAAAAACACTATACTTCCCCTTGTGAAATTTCGAAAAAAAAATTTTAAATCTTCTGAATTTATTTTTAATCGATTGCGGATAGCAAAATTAGTATAAAAATCAATTTTAAAAGTTTCTCTGAGGTGGTCTAATTTTTTGTGATAAATCATGCCAAAATTGGGAAAAAAAATTGACTTGTAAGCTTCTCAAATCCCATATAAAGTACTTCTCCCGAAACTCAAACTCCAATAACTTAGCCAAAACTTAACTTTTTATGTTCGAGACCATTTTGTTTATAGTTTGATTCTACATCTAAAGTTTTTTTTTGTTTTAGTATTTTTGGACTTTTTTTTGGATTAAAATCATGTACTGTATATTAAAATATCTATATAAATATATTCACAATGAGCATTCAATATGAGTACTTCAAAGTATCATCGTAGTTTAAACACATTAACCTTTCATTATTCACTCTTACAACTTTATATAATGTGTAACATTTATTATAAAAAACTAACTGAAAGTAATACATTTTTTAACAACAAGCATTTTATTATAATAAAAATATATATACACCAGCTTCAAATATTGCCGCAGTCTGTTACAGAAACAGTTACAGGCTCGTCTCATATATCAGTCTTATAAAATAAACGTAAATTGAGTAATATGAGCACTTAATTTCCTTAAATACATTTTATTTTTTCGCATATTCCTGCACTCGATGTCCAATTAATCAGCTTGGCTCCATTAAAACACATAAATTGGCCATAAATTAAAATGAAGTCGAGGGTATCTTCGCATAGGAACTGCGCCTGATTTCTCTGCATGGATAATTTCAGCATTTACGCAATGGAATTGAAATTGTAACCAAAGGCCACCCAAAAAGCCAAAAGCGCTGCGAACACAACCAACAAATTGCGACAATCTTCGGCAGGGCAATTAAAGCCATAATTTTTTAAAATTTTTTTTTGGTTATAGGAGGGGCGTGGGAGGACGTACGCATATTTGTTAAAAACTAATTAATTGCCACAAAATGACAGAGACAACAGCGACAAATGAAAAAAACTCTGAAATGTAATTTTTCGCAATTTAAGTTTTTTTTTTTGTTTGTTTTTTTTTTGGTCTTTGTTTTTGCTTTTGTATTTGCTGAGAAAGACGTTGCACATTTTGCAAACGCGACTTTTGCTCTAATGAGCGACAAAGCGAGCAGCGAGCTGATCTAGACAGCGACGTTTTGGAGGTCATCGCTGTCGCCAGCGACGACGTCGCCAACTTGTCCATCCAATTGCAGCTAAATGTGTTAGAGCTGCTGTTACAGTTGTTGTTGTTGTTGTTGCGATTGCGAAATGCGTTTTGGCTACGTTTTTGGCCAAAAAAATGCAACGACAAATGCATCGTCGTCAGTTTGGCAGCCAAAACGACCAAAGCTACAAGTTGCACCAGTTTCGACCAAAATGAATAAAAGCAACACAAAAAATACATAAAAAATAAAAACTCGAAACGATACCAAAATGTTAAAAACGTAATCGAAATCAGCCTCCGCAAAAGCATTTGCTGCAATTCCGTTGCCCACCTCCGAGTCAAGTGAAGCAGCAAGCAAGCGGCAGCAAAATGTGGCAATCTGGAAATCCCTGCTTTGAACCCTCCCCCCACCCACCGCCTTCTCCTACTCCTCTACCTTATAACACATGTGTATCGTCTTTGAGATTCTTTTTTGGCTTTATGCTTCGACGAGCGCAGTTAACAGACTTTTTATGTTTTATCGTCAGTTTATGGAGCAATTGAAGTCATTGACATGACAAAATGCCACAAAAGTTGAACTCTGAATTTATATATTATTAATTGGATTACATTTTGCAATAGCTAAAAACCAATTAGCTGACATATCCTTGAATACCCTAAATACGTTATGGATTTAGTCTAGATAATATCTTGTTAGCTCTCTTTTTTTTTTAGTTTCCTTTTTCTGTCTTTGTCATAATTTAAATCACTTGTGAATCATTTTGCTTGGTTTATTTCCCTGTTTTTCAATGTCTCGCAATTTGATAAGTGACCTCTTAGCGGCCATCCAAAAATCACGCACGACTAACGAATTATGCGCAACTATCGGCTATCGAGCGTGGCGCACATCGCATCAAAGCTTCAATTTCTCATCGCATGCATTCAAATTGCAACAATTAAATTAGCCATAAAAGCTACCGCATCGCATCGCAGCTTGACTATTATGCAATTGTTTCGGCCATTTGGATTTGGCCACCGTCCGTTCCATTTGATCCCGCTGCGAAAAAAAAAACGAACTTTTCCTTTGCACATTATCCCCGCCATGGAATATGAATTATGGCGCCAAATTGCATTGAACGCCACAGTTTTCAACTGGGGTGTGTCTGTCCATGTACGTAAGTGTAACTGAGCCACACACACACACAAACACACAGAGGCAGGCACGCGGACACTCGGCCACACACATTTGCCGGCTGTGATCCTTTCACCTGCTGCTCAAAACAAAAGACTTAGGCAACGAACTCGATTTGGCATTTGGTTTGTTGATTTCCGTATTGAAAGTGTTTTATATTTAAGTTTTCTTTCTTTTGTATTAGACACTCCTTCAAGTTCTTTATCTAAGCGCTTAAATAATTGTCATTTGTACGCCTTTTCAGGGCATGCCCAAGCACAGTAGCAACAACAACAACAACTGCAACAAGCACTTGCAGAGTAATTGAATGCGACATATCTCAAAAACATCTCTGGCTAAACTCAACATAAATAGCCTGGCGAACGGTTGCAGCTTCCCAAATGTGGCGAACATTTGACTCTTGACTACCAAATGCTGAGGCTGCAACTGTATAGTTGCTGCACCACCAGCAGCAGCAGCAGCAGCAGCAACAACTTTGCCACTGGCAGCAGCTGCTGTCCGCATCGCAAAATGTTGCATAATTTGAGTTTTCTTTGACTTCGTGGCATAGTTGAAGTTGTTGTTGTTGCTGTTGTTGTTGCTTTGGAAGTCACCCAGTTAGTGTGTCACTGTGGCATTTGAGTTGCCCAGTTGCTGTTGTTGTTGTTGTTATTGTTATGGCTGCTTGTGTTGCTTTTGTTTTTTTTTTTTGGGCCTTTTGTGTGGCAAAATTTGGTTATTAGTAATTTGATATTTCACATTGTCATGCATATTGTTTTTGTTGTTAGTGTTGAGCAAATCAAATCAAATAAAGCCTTAATTTACATTAATTTGCCCATTTGGGCGTGGCTGCATTTTGAAGCTGAGAACCGATTTGAAAATCAGTTTTGACTACAAGTTTGTCTAAGTGAATTTAAATAAGCAACTTAATATAAAAAAAAAGCATTTAAATAAAATCAAAGACAAAATAAAAGATTCTGTTTTGTTTTTTTTTTTCTAAATATATATCAAGATTAAACGTTTTTTAAAGCGGAATTTCCAAGTGAAGTGTTAAAAAAATACGCAGACAGACAGGCTTGTTTTCTGCAGTAGTCAGTAAATAATTAAGATTATTCCGTGCAGATATCAGCAAGTATTTTAAGCTCAAGATGATATCACAAAGCCCTTGAATTAGTTGATGATCTACGCCCAGCTCGACTAAACCATTTGGCATTTATATATAATTTTAAATTAAAAAAAGAAAAAATAAACGCTTTTAAACGTTTCCATCGCGTTTTGATTTTATTGAACTACCTGAATTGCTTCGCTCGAGTTGAACTATAAATATGTGATTTTTATTGCGGTGACTTTTTATTTAGTAGCCTATCTTGAATTGGATTTGATTTCACTCAGTTTTCTAGTCTATGCTATGCAATTGTTGCTCTTCATTCAGTTGCACCATAGAGACATAAATTTAAATTTCAAATTACGCCAACTTGGATGCTAATACATAATAACAACAGTTGTCTCTGTCTGCGGTTCACACACACCTCATAAGCATATACATACATATACATATATAACACTCTCACACGACAAAAGTCGAACAAACGACATAATTCCCATGCCTGGGACTTTGTTTTGTTTAGCGTTTGTTGTTGTTGTTGTTGTTTTTTTTTTTTGCTATTTTTGTCGTTGTTTTTTTTTTTAATCCAATTCCTTTTTTTCGTGATCTTATTGTTTCAGTTTTGCGTTAATTGCTGTGCGGTTTTCTTGACATGGACAAGAAACAGAAACAACAACAACAACAACACAACTCCATAATACACAAAATGATTTATGCATTACTAAAGATTGCCAAACATGTGTTAAATAATAAATGACGAAGGCACTTTAAAGGAAGAGTTGACTATATAGGGTTCTATATAATAAATAAATAAGAAATATCCCACACATAATAATAGAAGATTTTTTATTTATCGAATGTTTTTAATATATTAAAATATTTAAATTTATATATAATAATCCACAAGCTTTTCGCTTCAACAAATTACAATTATATAATATCCAAAAATAGCCTATTTCAAGTTTAAAGATGTTTTCTTTTTGCTTTGTTTTCATTCACTTTGATTTTGCTTTCTAAATTTGTTGAACATTTCAATTCGAATGAATTGAAACAATGTGGTTTGAATATTTATTGAATTGTTTGTTTGTTTCGCTTTGCATCTTTTTTATTTGTGCAATTTCAATTTTTATTCAAATTTCCCACTTATGTTATAATTTACAATTAAAAACGAATTAATAAAAAAAACGTTACTTTTATCTATATTTAATCAGTTATTTTAAGCAGCGCTTTCGATAAATTACATTAAAAATTGCAATTTGATGTCAAGTTTATTTGCCAGCACTTAAAACCTGCCCCAAACAAATCTTTATTTAATTTGTGTTTACTTTTTATTTATTTCTATTTTTTTTTTTGTATTTTGCTAAAACTCGTTGGCAATTGAAGTGCCTTCGCTTTAAGCGTGTTCAAATGTGGGCGGGTCCGAATGGAGGCGTGTTAGCCAGTTCTTAAATGCAGTTGCCACAACTCGCCGCAAGTTCTCTGGTTCCGTGTGGCAAGCCTGGCATTGTCTGCAACGACTGGCTGCTCATTTCAAGGTCTTTTCGAGCCGTGCCTCTCTTAGCCAAATGTCAAATGGACAACAACCAACAACAACAACCACAAAAAATTGCCCATTTTCCACAAAAGCATTAGACGAAGATTTAAGTGCGAAAAGTGTTTGCCGCCTAAGGTCAGCTGCTGCCGTTTGTTATCGCGGGTGTTGAGGTCACAATTATAAATAAATAACAGAAAGAAAAAAAACATCGCGTTATAATAACGGTAATAACAACAAACAAATGGGTTAACAGTGGCATAAAACAATGAAATGGTTGGAATTAAAAAATTTTACTCGCGTGACCTTTTCGCGCAATTATCAAAAAAAAAATTGAAGAGAAAAAAAATAGTTGCTTTAAATTGTAGTTGTTTTTTTTTTTATGTTAACAACTTCTCTTTTTTTTTTTGTTTTTTTGATTTTGTTGTAGCTGGCAAGTAAAACGTGCACAGTTCAAAATGTGGCCAAATTAAATGTCGAAGGTTTTGCACGATTGTCTCGCGAGACTTTGGCTGCAGTCAATTGACAAATAGTATCCGTACCTACCTCAACTTCAACCTCGACACAATCTTAAGTCCGGCACGAAATGCGCTTACCGAAGAAATCTTTTGCCACAAAATTTGGGCCAAATTGTGTCGCGCTGAGCGTCTTTAACTGCTTTTTCATAAATTTTACTGATCTCTTTAAAACTGATTAACGCAACGACCCTGATGCCAACTGCTGCAATTAAATGCGGCTCAACTCAATCAGACGCATTTGTTTACACTCAAAACAGTTGCCTTTTAACCCGAACTGATGATGTTTAATTAAGTTGAATTTATAGCCCGTAATAAATAATATTAACAACTATTGCCTGCAAGTTTTCGTTCTTCCTCGATAATCAAGTTTAAAACCAACTTTAGCTGCAATTAGTTGGCTAAGCAAAAAAAAAAGTTAAAATTGTTAAATTAATCACTTTTTCAACATAGTTTCACGTTTGTTGTGCACTGAAAAATGTTCGGCATTCGATTGCAAAGATCAAAACATATATATATATCGGAATAAAAAACTGTAAACGATTGGCAAATGTGAAGCATCTGAAAAGTAGAGCACTTGCAATGAGCGATTATAGCTGAAAAAAAATTATTGCCCCTCTCATCGATTAAATGGCAAATGACAAATGTTTGCCCAGTGCCAATAAATCTGTTGCTCTCCAAAAACAAAAAAGCCATCTATTTTTTGTACTCCTCTTAATGTTGTAGACTACTTAGCACAGGCTATAAATATATAAACATGTATTTAAAGAATATAAATCGAGAGTTAAAAATTCCTTAAGAATGTTAAAAATTTATTTGCTAACTCATTCGCTTAATTGCATTTTTAACTTAGCTAAATATTAAAGCTGTCGCACTTATTTTATCTATAAACATATTTTACAGAGTATCTGTTGGTTTATGTGGTCTCTCTTTTAATTGCTTACCAATAAACAATGGTTGACCAAATTTGAATACATTTTTTTGGCGCGACTTTAATTTATTGCCCCCTGACACGTAAAACACGTTAAGTGTTTTTTATTCGCGGCAAAGTAATTCCTTTTAAAATTTGTGCAACATTTTTGAAGCTTAATTAACTTGATTTTGCTTTTGGACTAGTTTAAATCATTCTTTGACAGTGTAATAAACTGACTTCTCAATGTTCTTTAACGAAAGAATAATG
This sequence comes from Drosophila lacertosa, assembly GCA_004143845.1. NCBI lineage: Eukaryota > Metazoa > Arthropoda > Insecta > Diptera > Drosophilidae > Drosophila > Drosophila lacertosa. The sequence goes on from SCDZ01000135.1 coordinate 120,370, forward strand.
CTTATAAAGTTTTGATTTAATAATTAATTAATTGCTGGCTTTGCTTTGACAACTAATTATTATTATAAGCTTGTAAATTTATACACAAATAATTTAATATTATATTTTATTTATATTCTCTTCTATACAAACTTTAATAAATCATTGCTATTAAAAAAAAAACAAAAATAACTTCGCAACTAGCTTTTTTCACAGCAGCTTCTTCTCATTTGCATTTCCAATATCATGTTATATAATATTATGCCAAACAAATCTGCCAAATGTTTCAATTTATGCGAGGCGAACAACAACAAATTCTAAAGCTAAAGAAATGCTCATAGAAAAAATTAAAACAAAACTAACAAAAGTTGAGAATTAAATTTTGAACAAAAATCAAATTAAAGTAAAATAAAAATAAATAAAAAAACAGTTTAAATTTGTTTGTCTTTAGAACTGGTTCACCTTAACGCCGCCGCGAGGCATTAATTATAAAACAAAAAAAAAAAAAAAAAACAACAAAAACAGCTTTTTAGATCTCGACAAGATGCCGAATAAATATAATATGAATCTAACTTTGATTTGATTAGCTAATGGCCCGTTGATATTTTATGCAAATGCCGTGCTCTGCATTTGGACAGAGCCTGACTAGATATACATAATTGGATGTTTGCATAATCGGATAGACGTCATTAGAATCTCTATAAATTTTGGTTGAAAACACAAATATAATAATGCAAAATCAAAATCAGAAACTTGCGAAAAAATGCAAAATGCTGTGCAAAATAAAAAGTTTCTTCGTATTTTTTATTTTCTTAATTTGATTGTCAAGCTATTGTCAATATTCAATGCATTTGACAAACAAATTTATTGTTTTTTTTTTCTGCTCATCTACATTATATGATAGCTAAGCTGCATTAGCTGCAAAAATAAAAGTTGAGATTATAAAAACTTCGATGGAGATTATAATAACTTCGATTTGCATAGGTTGAGGGGATTTTTTTTTAAATAAATAAATTTATTTTTGTTTTTATTAAACTAGAATGTTGGCTCTCAACTAGAATATTTTGTTTCTTTTTTATTTATATGACGCTTGTTGATTCGACGGCACGTGTATGAAATGAAAGTTTAACTAATGAAAAAAAAGATTAAAAATAATAAAAAGAAGAAGAAGAAGTAGCCAACGCACATAAACTTGAACTTGAATTTAATGTTGGGCCTTAACCGCTATGTTTCCCTTCACTTTGCATGTTTATTATATAGCCACAATCTACAGTTTGTGTTTTTTATATTTCACTGATCGCTTCTTTTTTATCTTGTTGGTTGTTTAAAATGTTTGAATTGTTGTTTGTTTTTGGGGTCATCAACGCGTTGCAGCGTTCTTTATGTGCCTTGTGTCTGGCCACAAAAGAGGCCCACAACAAAAAAAAAGAAAAAAAACAAACAACAAAGGCCGCATTTAAGATCCGTACGATAAAGTAGTTCAACTCAACCTAATGCCCAAATGCCTAATGATAATGATAATGCTGATGACAGCCGACGACCTTCGCCTTCAGACTGCACATTACAATGCACAGCCACAATGATCTAATGAAATGAAATAAATATATATGTATATATATATAGAGATATATATTCGTTGATTTAACATTTGTGTTCTCTAACTCTTTGTTCACACGTTCCATTTACATGGCCATTGGACGATTCGACTCGTAGTACCCATTGATTTAACTATATATATATATGTAAACTTATATATATCTTGTGTATTTTCTATGCACATTAAAATGTCAAATCACACACACACACTCGTAGTATTCAATCATTGCACCCACAGCTTAAATTTACTTCGCTCCGCCGAAAATCTAAGATCAAAAGTTCAGTCACGAACGAACCCAACAACCAAACCCCAAACTGTAGAACTCGCAGACCGATTGGCGCATGTTTTTCTCAAAAAATTACACAAGAAAATTTACCCAGGCTAATGCTAAATAAAAATGAAAATGCAACCGAATTCGCTTAAAGCCAAAAACACAAAAAATAAATAAGCAAAATCAACCAAGGGTTTCTTATATCTTGATTAGGCCAGTTTTTTTTTTTTTTTTTTTTTTTTTTTTTTTTTTTTTTTTTTTTTTTTTTTTTTTTTTTTTCTTTTTTTTATTTTTGTTGAACAATCTAAATAAACTATTCAATAAGTAGAAATCTATATTGATTATTTCCTCTTCCTCTTAAATTCAAAAATATATTTTTTAAAAGTAACGTATGTAGAAGAAACCTAAAAACTGATACCCTCTAAAGAACAATTATAAATAATAGCTAATAGATAACCTTTAACTTAAAACTGAACATCTTATTCAAATTGTGAAAAGATTCCTATTAATCACTTTTTTTTAAAAAAATTCAATTTGTATCCTTAAATTTATTTATTTTTTACTAAAAATTAAATTGGAATCAATAATTTTAATTATTTTAAAATGATATCGACTTAAATTTAGAATTTCTGAGCGTCCATTGCATATTTTTTATGTTATTTTAAACTGTTCATAAATAAACTCGTTGTTCATTTGAAAATATAAACATTTTTTATTTAACTAATTTTATTATTAAGTTTTTTCTTAAACTTTTTCTATTATTATTATTTTTTTTTTATTATATCATATTTGGCATTTTAGTATTTTTATATATTTATTTTATTTATTGAAGTTGTGGCTTTTCATTGTTTTTATGAAAACCATTGTCTTATAAATTTTGTAAAGAAAATATTTTTGGAGAGCTTTTTTTAAATTATATTTATTGGCAATTAAAAATTGAACATATCAATTTTATTTTAAATATTTCACAGAATTTATAAATAAACAATATGCAAAAGTGAAGATGCTTAAGATGTTTAGAATATTATTGCCGGCAATTATAATGTTGAATCAGATATTTAAATGTTTAAAACAATAAACTTTTAGTTTTTTAAAGTTCCCTATTTTTAAAAAATTTTAAATTAATTAATAGAAACTCTTTTAACACTTGAGCACACTTTGTACGCTGTGAAATGTTTTTTACTATCTAGTGCCCCCAGTTGTCCACTAAGTACTTGGTTCCCGTAACTAGCTAACCGAGCTGCAAACTGCCGTCAAGGCACACACAACACACACACACACGCACACACATGCAGGTGGGCTCACACGGATTGCGTTTATACACGTACAGTGTCCGTGTGAGCCGAAAGCTTTTCTGTTTCCTTTTGAAGCGGAGAGCCAAGAAGGCAAAGACAGAGATAGAGAGAGAGAGAGAGAGTGCGATCGAATGACAGAGAGAGAGGGAACGATTGAGAGCGAGCTTTTGGCGGCTGCGTCAAAGATCGACGTCGCCGACAGCCATTGCAGAAACCAGCGAACAGCATCAGCCATGGTCGGCATCGGCATATAAAAGCTCGCAATGTCTGTGCGAAATTATTCAGTTAACAGTTGCGGGTTGGTTGAGACATACAATCCCCTGCCAAGTTGTTGAGTGCGCCTGTCTAGAAGTTAAAACTAAGTGCAAAATGAAATCCATGGTATGTTGTGTTCAAGCGTACTATTCACCAGCAAGCCAGAAAATAAACATAAATCCAATCAAATAAATAATACAAATACGATCTGAAGAAAAGAAAAAAACAATTTAAGTTCGCAAAGTGTCTGCTTTTAACTATTCACATCACATCGCAGCAATGGAAAAGTTTTGTGTGCCTTAAAATTTAAACTTTAGTTTTGTGAAGATTGTCTTTTAGATTTTATAAATGTGCACAAGTTTAATAGAATTTAAATCACTTCTAAAAACATATTTTAACTGCCTTAAAAAGGAGATTTAAGTTAAAAATCTTTAGAAATATTTTCAAAAATTTAGAAGTAGCAATAAATACCATTTTTATAATTTTATTTATTTACTGCAGTAGGAATATTAAATTTTTTGAAACCCTTTTAAATTTAAGATATGAAAAAAACTTCAAGCGAAACTTTAAAGAATTAAGAACTAACAAGACTTTTAGGCAATTAACTTCTGTTGATGGAATTTTCTATTTTAAAGTTTTTTTTTTTAGAATATTATCACAACATTTTTTTATAAATATTTAATTCTAGATAACAAAGCAGCGAACATTCGTTTAAAATGAAATACTTTTTCTTAATGCCAAAATTATTAATTTAAAGTTAAAAAAAAAAAAAATTCCTTTTATATTTCACATGGCTAAATTTAAATAAAAAGTCAACACAAAACAAAGCCAAATATTTGCAAGTCAAATTTCCGACAGTTTCAATGCGAGAAACTTTCGTGATTACATATAAAAAAATATTGCGCATACGCCGCTTTGGCAAGTTCTTGCACATATCACGTATGCGCCGCGTTGCCAATCAATGCAGTCAATTGTTGGTACCATTGAACTTGGCGCGCCGCCAAGTCGACCGCTTCACTTGGCCAATTGCATAATTGTCATATTTAAAAAAGAAATAAATTATGGAGCGACTGCCGCAACGCACTTCCGTCAACAGATTATATAATAATAATAATAATAATAATAATAGTAATAAATAAGTTGAATAAGACGGCTAACCCAGTTTGGAAACTCTTTCGTTAAATTGCAGCTCATTTTTGGCCTGTTGGCTATGTGCGTGTTGGCGGCCAGCGCCAGCGAGCAGGCGGCCAAGAAGGTGGAGGTCGAGAGCAGCGCGACCGCCGAGAAGAAGCAGGAGAAGCGCGGCATTGACTATTCCGGCTACGGCTATGGCGGCTCCAGCTACGGCGTCTCAGGTCTCGGTGGCGGTGCCATCCTTGGCGGCGGACATGCCGCCTATGCCGCACCCATTGCCCATGTGGCGCCGGTTGTCTCGCAGCTGCCCACACAGGTGCACACGAACACCGTGGTGAGGACCGTGCAGGTGCCCTACCAGGTGGAGCGTCGCGTGCCTTATCCCGTTGAGAAGACCGTCACGTATCCCGTGAAGGTGCCCGTGCCACAGCCCTACCCCGTCGAGAAGGTCGTCCAGTATCCCGTGAAGGAGATCATCAAGGTGCCCGTCCATGTGCCACAGCCCTATCCCGTTGAGAAGATCGTCAAGGTGCCCGTCAAGATTCCCGTCGATCGTCCCTACACCGTCCATGTGCCCAAGCCATACCCCGTGCCCGTCGAGAAGCCCGTGCCCTACACCGTCGAGAAGCGCGTCATCCAGAAGGTCCCCGTCCATGTCGATCGCCCCGTGCCCTATGAGGTGAAGGTGCCCGTCAACGTGCACGTCGAGAGCCATGTCCAGCCTGCCATTTCTGTCACCCACACCGTCACCAAGACCGAGGGTGCACCCATCATTAGCGCTCCCATCGTTGGACACGGCTACTCCGGTCATGGCATCTCCGGCCATGGCATCTCTGCTCATGGCATCTCTGGACCCGCCATCGCTGTCGGACACGGCATCTCCTCGTACGGCGGCCATGGTGGCATCATCTCTGGCCATGGACTCTCTGGCCATGGTGTCTCCGGTCACGGTGTCTCCTCGTACGGCGTCTCCGGACACGGCGGTTACCTCCACAAAAAGTAGATCAATTTAACGCTAACGAGGGCCAAAACAGCAATTGAAATCGGGTCATGTCGAAATATTCCAATAATTCCCAAGCATACAAGAAACACGAAAGCAAAAACAAACAAACTCAACTGGAATCCCTTTAAAACCCGCAACCTGCAACCCTCAAAAAAAGTACGACTTACAATTTAGTTTTAGTTTGTGATACCAACCGAAATTCTGGGAGGAAGCAACAACAATCGCCCAACGGGAAGATCGCCAAATGCGGTATTTCGAGGAGTGGCTCCGTGGACGGAACACTCTGGAAACTTGCCAGCAACCAGTCCTGCCTTTAAAAAAAGAATCCTTTTTTTTTTTAATGAATATCTTAGTCGCATTCGCTTGTCCTGTTCGTTGCGTGTTGTGTCATCCGCCTCCTCCTATGTACAGTTCTTTCTAGACAGGAAACCAAACAAAAACCTAAAAATCAGTTGCTCCTTCGACTTTTTTTCTCGGCTATTTCTATTCTATGAAATGTTTGTACATATTTAAATAATGTAAATAAAAAGAAAGTTAAAAAAAAATTCAGCTCACAATTTTTTTTTTATCGGGAGGAATGGTAATTTAACAATAAAAAAGGGGTATTTATAAAAATGGTCACAAGAAAAAAATTGGTTTGAAACAAATAAAATTCACTAAATAGAATTTGATTTATTTTCAATACCTAAACGTTTTTATACTAAATTGGTTTTCATTAAAATCTATAAAATATTTTAAACTCTCTAGACCGCAATGTAATTTTATTCCTGATATAGAATATTATTATATAATATGTAAAAAAATTAAATATTTAGAGATACATAAATACTTTAATTAGTCTATAAGAAGAATTTTATGCTATGATATAGGACAAATATTATTTCTTTTAAGCTTGTTAAGAGCAAGTATTTAACTATACAATAATAAAAATGTGGCAAAAAAAATTTAAATAAAAATCCTCTTAAGAAAAATTCGAAATTTAAGTGTTGTTAAAGTTTTTCTGTTAGGGTCAATATTATTCATAAAAATGTATTTTATTAGCTCTGAACTAATTTTATAATGAGAGCTTTTGAAAAACTGAATCATGTTTAATTTCCCAACTAGGTCGCATATAAAAAGCTAAACCTTTTACGAGCTTATATTGTAAGATCAAAAGCTCTTAGCTGAAGTTCAGCTTTAGCTTGGAAACATTTATAAATCGGAGCTTTATCTTGATTGGACAATAGACAAATGCTCAAAGTATGCTAGACATTTCGAATATATAACCGATTTACAGTTAATTTTAAAGTGCCTAAGCCCAAGACTATGCAACTTATTATGAACTATTATCATAATTTATACACATATAAACAAAAGTATATATATGTATAAATTTGTGTGTACTTTTCATGGATAGTATAGCCTCTTAAAGTATTACTCACTACTTATGATATTATGGAATCGTACACAAACAGAACTCATTTTAAATATAGCATCAGGAAACAAGTCACAAATTCAGTTCAGCTTTAAGCGCCTCTCGGGAAAGATCGCGTTCTGTTTTAAAATACATTTTAATTTCACAATGTGGCAGTTATTTTATATTTTACTATTTATTCTGGTGCCACAAGCGCTTCTCCAAACTGAAGAGGCTCAACTAGTGTCTCCAACCGAGGATCCTCGCCCGATCCACAATTCAACCGAAGATCCACATCTCTGTGTGGTGGAAACAATTGTCACTTATTCCATAACGGAACCAACGCCATTGCTGGAGTATGGAATATTTGCAAAACATTTTAGAAAACTAAATATAACGGGCACAATGCGTACGAGGGTAGGTTGAAGAACTGTGGAAACTAAAGAGATAGCATGTAATAAATTACAATTATATCTAAATAGATTAAAACCAAAATGGAACGAAGGCAAGTTTGCTGTCCGGGCTATCAAATGGCCGACAATCAAAATACAGGCTGTCAACTTGCAACAACAACAACAACAACAACAACAGAGAAGTTTATTGTCGAGAACTCAACTGTGGCCAATATAAATCAGAGCTTATCAATTGAATCCGACGCGAATTCATTCGAATATATTACATGGCTGATCTACGGCTCGGTGCTTGTACTGATCCTGATCTTGGTAGTCGGTTCTATATATGGCTTTTACTATATACGCAGAAGAAGAGTTTTGGCAATACATCGAATGCAAGTTGGCAACGAGCTCGAAGCACGCACCGATTTGTTTAGTGACTTGAGTTAATAAATAAACTTAATATTCATTTCTTACACAAAAATAAAAGTATATAAAGTATTTGTGAAGTATTCAAAGATTAATCCTAGGGCAATTATTGCCAAATAAACAGCTTTAAAAATAAATACATATATTTATATATATATATATTTGCTGACTCATAAGAACTTTTTGGGCATAAGTCGCACAAAGATAAGAGTTTCGTTCAAATTTTAATAAAAAAAACACACACACATACACACACACACACTTTTGTGATATGAAGCATACGCAAAAAAAATATGTATATAAATGTTGATTACGAATATTGAACATATATTGTTCTGTTGGGATAAATACAAGATTTAGTTACGTTCTGAACGTGTTCCTGCAATCATCCTGCAATTGAAAATGTCAAAGATTTTTGTGCTAATTTTAATTTTCTGCGCTTTTGGCTTTGGCAATTGCGGAAATGTCAACAAGTTTGCTACGGAATTAAAGACTGAGCCTGAACCTGAAAACGTTATCCTCGGGGCTTGGCATAACTTAGTAAGTATTTTGTTGAGTGCGGAGCAAAAAGTAAAGGTAGCTACATAATAATTATAAATATATCATACGCAGGTTGAATTCGTTTTTCCCACACCCCGTGGCTATGGCTACAAACTTTCGGACAATCCTAAAGAGGGCAGCATATCTGAAGATTCCACAACTGTTGGCGACTTCGACGTGACAACTTCGTCAACGGATTCTTCTGAGCCGACATCTTCAGAGCCGACCCCAACAGAGGTTGTTCCCAAAGAGGATTCGGAAGTGTCAACTGCAGCGCCAGAATCCTTGAAGCTAACCTCAACTTCATCGGCGGATACCTATAAGCTCAATCGCAGCTCCTGCATATTGGAGTTGATCGTACTCTGGGCGATAGCACATTACTTGGAGGGATAAAATCCGACCCCATATGCAACTTTTATATATATTATTATATATTATATTATATTATGTGAAACTTGACAAAAATGAAATGAGAAAACGTTTTGTACTTTTTATCTTTCACAATAATAAATATGCACATTTTGAGGCTAATCGCTCAAGTTCTGGTTTTTATTTTCAATTATCCGAATAACGCATAATGCATATGCTTATATATATTATATATATATGTAATACAAATTTTGCTGAAAACGTTTACTCATTGAAAGTATTTACCCCGTTTAAGATTTACCATTGCATACCCTGTAAACATGAAAACCGAAGCCTTAAAACTTTCTTAATTTTTCGATCAATTAGAATCTAGAATATAGTTATATATAAACAGTTTTAAATATCTCTGATTAATGTAAGAATATTTGTGTGTTTTGGTAAAAAAAGATTATTATCCGATACAGGGTATTTCATAGTGAACAATTTAACTTGCTTATTTGCAAGCAATTAAAATAAATAAAATTGAATTCCACATGTTTCTTGAGTTGCGATAGGACTGGCTTATCTATATATATATATATTAATATATATAATATAAGTTTCCCTTACGGCCTTTAAATTGCGTGCAAGTCCCTGCGGAATCTTAGTTTCATTCGGAAAGTGGTCCGATTCAGTTGAGAATAAACTAGAAAGAGTTTAAGTTGAACCCATTTATCATGGCTTGGACTCGCGGTCAATTATTGTTACTGTTAATCCTTGCCACTAGCTGTGCATTTGTCAGGACAACACAGTTGAAAAACACATGCAAAAAGAATAATCAAAATATCAGCTCTGACCATAATATTAATTTATTAAAACTTCTAAAAGAACTAATGGTAAGTTTAGAGGAAATTTCAGTTCGTTTAATAGGAACTGATTAACTGCATTTTAATTGCACAATACGTCATAAGTCTGAGATTAGAAAAGAAAAATAAAATAAACCCCAAAAGCATTTATCTTCAACTTTCCGAAAGCGGAAGTGAATTATTTAGAGCAGAAATTCGAGTGCTTTTTCTTGGCATTGAAATTGAAATAAAAAAAATAACGACGTCATCTGGAAACATATGCCCTTATGTACTTTTGTGGAATACATTGTGATTTTGGAACGAATTTCAAATCTCAAGTGTAATATTAATTGTTGCCAGCAGAAAATCAAAATGTGAAGATTGTCAGAGTTGATAAATGATTTCATTGAATTATTTTTATGTTGCGTGGCAGACTTTTATTTTGTCGTAGATAAGTGCTATAAATTATGTTGAAGTCACGTATTTAGTTTTTATAATCTTATATAAAATAAAGTAACTTTTTGGCTACTTTACTTCGTTCCCATCTGAACAGATTGAGTCTGAGTCTCCGGGTTTGCCCGACGTTGAGTGCTGTCCGGGCTTTAAAGGTCCCATCGATAATTGCCAACCGATTTGCCCCGAAGACTGCGGTGTCAACAGCTTTTGTCGTACGCCGGAGAAATGCGATTGTTTGGATGGATATCGGCTGGACGCGGATGGGGTTTGTGTGCCCAAGTGTTCGGGCTGCGGTCCCAATGCCTACTGCAAATGGCCCGAGGTCTGCATGTGTCTACAGGATCATGAACATGTCGACGCTGGCGGCTGTCAGTTAAGGCCAAATCTACATTTATGCAGGCAGCCAGAGACTCAATCAACAGATAATGTGGTAAGTGAACTTTTGGCCATCTAAAGTTAACCAAATAAAATAACAACTATTTAAAGACCTCACTGACAAATGGAACAATTGAAGTCTGCTGCGAGGGCTACGAGCGACAGAATGATACGGAGCCCTGTTTGCCCAAATTGAAGGCCCACGAATGCACGAAGCCTTTTCAAGTGCCGATAACTATCGATGGTGTTTGGGAATGGACAGTTTGGTCAATAAAAACGAATAATCTCAATTTAATAAGGGTAAAGTAAAGTGCAACAATTGTTATTAGAGTCTTTTTATTTTAATGATAATCTGGTTTTTTGGTGGATAGCCCCGCACACAAACCGAAATTCTGCGCGTTTGCTGCGACGGCTACGAGCGATTAAACGAGGAATCGCCCTGCCTGCCCAAGGATTCGATTGAAAACATCTCGGGTTGGAGCCAATTGCGAAAAGAGTTTGAAAAATTAAAAATTCCCTTTCCCGAAGATCTGTTTGTAAGTAAAGAAACGACTGAGTAAAATCGACAGCTTTCAGTTAACCCATTGTTAATTTAAACAGAAGAAAATGAATTGTAAAGAAAATAAGGAGGAGGAAATAAACACAACCGAAGCGCCAATTGAGGATCCTAATTTATGTGCAATAGAAATCTCCGACAGCGATGAAAAAGAAGAGGCGATTAGAAAAGAATTTGAAAAACTTGGAAATACTTTTTACCCAGCTAATTTTGTAAGTATGGAAACAATTTAAAACAAAGATATTTTCTAAGAACTTTTTATGAGATCTCGATAATCTGTCTGCCAAGGATATATAGATAAAATATAAAATAAAGATATAACAAAAACATTTAGAGATTAAAATAATTTGCTAAAAAGAATTTGAAAAAACTTGGCCATACTTTTTATCCAGCTAATTTTGTAAGTTTGGAAACAATTAAAAACAAAGAAAAATAATTAAGAACTTTTTAGGAGATCTCGGTAATCTGTCTGTCAAATTCTATATAACTAAATTTTAAGCAGAATATATAGATAAAAGATAGATTAAAGATAAAGCAAAGAAATAATTGATATATATATATAGAATGTATTTAAAGTAGAAATTTTAACACTCTTGACTGGGAAAACCAAATATTACTTATTCAATTTTATGGATTGTTCCATTTGATTCCATTCTATATATGCTTCATTTTTTTTAGCCAAAACCAAACCAAATCAGAAAAGTTTGTTGCGAGGGCTACACGAGGGAATCGGAGGAGCAGCTTTGCCAACCCGTCAGCGAACCAAAGTGCGACGAGGGCTACACGATGGACGCCAACGATTTGTGCCAGCCCAAGTGCGAGGACTCGCTGCCCGAGCATAGCAGCTGTGTGCGTCCAGGTGAATGGGAATGCGACGAGGGCTACATTAAGCTGAGAACTGAGGACGGGCAGGGGTACTCGTGTCAGCCGCACTGTCAGCAGAGCTGCTCCATCTATGGCCAGTGTGTGGCGCCCAATGTCTGCCAGTGCCTGCCCGGCTATCGGTCAGATCTCGTTGCTCTCGGCCCTAATCGCTTTGTTAAGGACTGTGTGTCAAAGGAGAAGGCAGACAACCAAATTGACGAATATGCTCAGATACAATTTAGATCATCAGCATAGTTACCAAAAGGGGGAAGGATTAAAGTGAATGCTAAATAAAAGCATTCGAAGGTCCAGTTCAAAAAATGGTTAAAAAAATTAATATGTAAACCATAAAAACTTAGTTAAATATGTAAATCAAGATAATTTGTTAACTCTTCTTTCTTACTATTGTCAACTCTTGCCTTTTATATATAATTTAATTCTTCCTCAAACACGTTTCCAGCAAATCATTTATGTAATTTTTGATATACGCAAAAAAAAAAAGTAAATCCCCAAAGTTGCAGGCAGCCAAAACTAATCGCTAAATATAAAAACGAAAAGAGAAAAACCAACTGGACTGGCTTCTTACACACACGCACACACACACACACTCAGTTTACTTTCGCACAAAATCTCGAATACTTAAAAGCGACTTTGCCCGATTGGCGAGCAAAAAAAAAAAATTACGGTAAATTATGCAAGATTTAATGCAGGCGGAGAGCATTGAAAGTAATTGAAAGCAAAATCAACCAAACCAAACGAATCAACGCCCAAATGCAGCATAATTAATTGCAATGACAAATGGTGTCGAAAAAAAAATTCAAGTTCGTTGCCTAAGTCTTTCGATTTTAGTGGGCAGCCGCCAGAACCTGTTGGCCAGTTGACCAACGCACAACATTGATCTTGTGCTAAGCTAGTGGGAATTGAACTCAGTTCATGTGCGCTAAATGTGTGTGTGTGCATGTGTGTTTGTGTGGCATGTGGCATGTGGCAACGGAGAATGGCACGACCCAAAAACAGAAAACACACAGAAAATAGCAACAAAGCCAGAAAAGCGCTGGAGCCGAAGCAAAGTGAATGCAACAACTGCGTCGCGAAGCCGCAATCAATTAGCGCTATGCGATGACGTCGACGTCGTCGTTGACGTTGACGTCGACGCTGGCGTTGCTGCCACATGTGGCGGTTGCGTCATGGCGCCAAGCAGACCGTCTAGCGGTAATTGACTTGCAATTTCTTTTGCAGCAACATTTCGGTTGCAAAGAAATTTGCCAAAAAAAAAAAAAAAATGTTGCAATCGTTGCCAAATGTGTTAGACAGAGACAGACTGAGACCAGCTGTAATTTATCATAGAGTATTTCTTTTTAAATCGTTAAATATAAGTGAACAGTAAGAGGACAATTATTAATGTATATATATTATATTTTAATTTTTATATGTGCTATTTAGGAAGAGGTTTAAATAATAAAAATATATTAATACAAGTCACATAAATCTCTAATTTTTCTTAATTTTTTTCCACTTTACATATTGCAATTTTTTAAATTTGTTTTAAATGTTGCTCTCTTTATTAAACAGCGCAATAAATTTGCGGTGTTGCCAGTTCATTGATTTTAATTACAGGTCTGTTCGTAATATTTCTCTTTAATTCGCCCCGTTGGCCTGTTTTCCTATCATTTGCGAAATCGTCTGTTTGCAGCTCGATGCCAATTTTAATGCATTTTTAATGTAATCCAAATTTTCTTTCATTTCTTTACTTTGCTTTGCTTATTTGCTAGGAAGTCTTAACTCAAGTTTTTTTTGCAAGCAACATTTCATGTTTGTTTGGACATAGGAAAAGCCATAAATTTGAATAGACGTCCATTGCGGTATAATTTGTTTTATTTACGCGCAAACACTTTGTAAATAATGAGACAATTAACACACATTCTGAAGTTGTTTGGCAATTTTGCTTTAGTTTTCCATGTCTTCTATGTTAAATCGTTGGCTGCAAACCAAAAAATTGTTGCTGTTGCTTGGGCAATAGCTTAATTATTTTATGTTTTATTTGTGCTTTTGTTAATTTACGAACGTTTTAGTGCTGCCTAATTACAGTTCGCTCTATATGTTGTATTTTTTTGTTTTAAGTTGCGTGGGTTGTTCAAAAGGTTGTTAGGCTATTAATAAAAATATATAAAAAAAGTTTTATACTAATGCATCCATGAATAACGTATAGTAGACTGATATTTAGATATATATAAGATTATTTGTTTAAGGAATACATCAGAATATTTTATTTATATTTTTCAAACTCCATATGATATGGATATGTATCTAAAATACGTGCATCTTTTTTATAAGATACAAATTTTAATAAATAATTTCTATTTAGTTTCATGTTTTTATCATTAATATCAATCATTAATATGGTCCAAAAATATTTTTTTTTGATTTAACTGCATTCTTTTTATATGGTCTTTTTCTTTTATTTTAACTCTTCAAATACATCTCGTTTCTACGAAAACCCAAAGCAAACTTTATCTACGCCTCAGTGCGGCCAAAAATCCAAACTGAGGCAGTCAAGAAACGAAAAAGAAAAAGAAACAAGACCGAAAAACAAAGGCTACCAAATAGATTTACAAAATGTACAGCTAGAGTCGACTTCAAAGCATAATGTTTATTCAATTTACGCAATTTACACCAAAAGCAGCAACAACAACAACAACGACAACAACAACATCGCCTGGCATTTGATTGCCAACTATTTGTGTGTGTTTTCTGGTATTGTTGTAATTATGAGCCCAAAAATGAAAAACCCAAAATACAAAAACAAAATAAAAAAGAGGAAAACACAATAAACCTAGGTGCATATTTAAAGATAATTTTTTTTGGCCAGCAAATGAACGAAACTAAAACGAAAACAAACCAAAATGAGGGCAGCGCAATCGAATGAATAATCTGAAGTTTGGTTTAAAATTTATCTTCTAGTTTTTATGCAAATTGCATGACGACTAAGTCAATGGGTCAAAAATACCCGGAAAGCAGCCGCAACTGCTGCTGGCAGCTCCAGCTCCAGCTCCAACTCCAGAGGCGGAATTACTTATAATGTTAATAAATTGTCTTTGACTGGTTTTACAGGCTATTTTCAATATTTTTCTTTTTCTTTTTCGTTTTTATTTATTTTTTTTTCTTTTGCACAAAATTTGCATAGATTTGCAGCTCTGGGATTAGGCCAATGGTCGGTTGCACACTTCCTCATTTATTGAGCTGCCAGCCGCAATTTGATTAAGTGCCTGCCACGCCCCCCGCCGCAGCACGCCCAGCATCTCGGGCTAAGCCAGTTGGTCGATCAATTGGGCGCAGCATTCAACGGCGCGTGACAATTTGGCCAAGTTAACAACAAAGCCAACGAGACGCTCATAAAAATTGTTATTTTTCTTTTTCTTCTATATTTTTTTTTTTGTTTTTCGATTTTTGTAAATCTCGTAAAAGACGCGCCACAAGAGTTCAAATGCTTTTGCCATTGACCTCTTTTCGTCGAGCTGCGTGCAGGGGGCGACTTGAGTTATGCGGCAATTCAATTGCCATGATTATCACTTTCAAATCAAATCAACGAACGGCTTTTACATGCGTCAATGTCATGAAAAGGCAGCTGATTGAAAGGGCTGCGATTGCAGTTTACAATTTAGCCTGCTCTGGTCAGTCTACCTGGTTAACCTGGCTGGGCGCATTTGTCTTACAGGTTTTTCTCGAGACATTCGCTCTGACCGTAAACGCATTTTAAACGTTAATTTGTTTTTTTTTTATATATTTTTAATGCAAATCATTACGAAAATTTAAATTGTACACTGAGATCTGTAATCGAACATTTTTCTTGAACAAATCTTACTCAATATGAAATAGATTTTCTTTAGAAATAAAGTCTTTCAATATAACATTTAGGCATAATTTATATCAGTCAAACATATTAAAGGCATTAAAAATTCGGATATAAAAGAGTTATTATGCTTTTTTATAAAAACTTTGAAAACTTGTGAGTATAAATTTAAATGCACATAAAATACTAAAATATATTTAAAAAGAAAGCTTCGCAAAGATTCCTTAGAAGTTTTAGTGTGGAAAGATTTCTTAGAACGTTTTCCTTTTCACAATGTGTTTCATCATCATTTCTAGTTCATATAAATATAAATATAAATAAAATATAAATTCTCTGAATATATATTAAAAGCTTTTCAATTGTTTCTTGGGTAAACATAAGTTTGCTTTAGTCTGTCAGCAAACAAATATTTCTATTTTTTTAAAAAACAATTAGACAAATTAAAGCTTTGTCTAGAAATCCATTAAGCTCCCTACTTTTTTTCCGCCTGTTACTTTTTTTTTTAAATAAGCATATGTAAAAGTAGTTTTTTGTGTATCTAGTTATCTGTCAAAAAAAAAACACAGTCACAGTTACTTGGTCGCTTTTTTTCGTATTTTTCCTCAGTCAGTTAACTTTGCTAACTGCCGCAAACGACCTTGACCAGAAACGCAATGAACCCTCAACTGTCTGCCCAAAACAAAAAAAATAAATGTGTTAAATACAAAAAAATATATATGTACATAAAATATACTACCGAAACTGAAACCGTTAAAGGTTTGGGCGAAACAGAGCTTAAAAAATAAGACTTTTGTAAGTGTCACATAAAATGTCATAACTGTCAGTTGGAGAGCTCAGCTTTTAGCCTCGTGCGCGATGGGCTGCCAACAATTGGAACGAAATGGAAATGGAATGTTAAATCACATGCCAAATCGAACACAATAAATTGTTACACAAATCAAAAAGACAAGCCAAAGAAATAAATAAAGAAAGACAAATGCAAATGCAAATGCAAAATGCAAATGTGATTTGAAGACGCCGCCAAAAGATGATTAATCGACAGCTGCTTCAGATTTGACGCTTTTGTTGACAACGCGATTTATAAACTAAACGAAACTATACAAAAAAAAAAAAAAAAAAGAAATTTATGTAAAGCTGCGTTTAACTTCATAAAAATAAATATAGATATAGATATATATATATGTAAGACAAGGTTAGGTCAAGCTATAAACGAAATTCATAAATAGATAATATATATTTATATATATATTTATATGGTTACAATGTGTTTTCTATGGCTTGTAATTAATTCAAGGAAGTGTGTAATTGTTGTGTTGGATTTAAGACAATGGCGCTTATAAGCACTCGCAGCTGTCTATCAAAAGCAAACAAACAAACAAACAAACAAACAAACAAACACTTGGCGCCCCCATGCAAAAATTATGACATAAGCAACTGGCAGCCTCCAATCGCGCTCTTTCACTCGCACTCATACTTTCTCTCTCTCTCTCTTTCTCTTTGGTTGCGACTCGTTGCAAGCATATCGAACAACAATATGTGGTCAAGACATGCAAGCAATGCGAATAAAACTAAATCGAAAGTTGCATGCAACACACAACAGCAACAACAACAAGAAGTTAGACCATATTTGTTAAGAATGCATGACTAAGAGATACCCTGTACTTCGCTGTCTGACAATACTATAAGTTTGGCTTACTTTAAATTTAATAAAACTTGCCTATGCTTTAATTCACATCATTATACCCCTTATGTGTATACCCTATTCGTACTGGGTATTATTGCAGACCTGCTCGTAACAGCTGTGCGAGTATGTGAGACCCATTGACATAATAACGAGGAAGGTAACCAAAGTATGACATCCAATCCAACTGGGGCGTCAATTACAGCGACCCACAATGTGAAATTGAAACGAGTTGTTGTTGTTGTTGTTGTTGTTGTTGCTGCCTCAAACTTGTTGCCAGTGGGTTAGGTTATGGTTGCTGACCGCATGTGGCACAATGACACAACAACAACAACAACAACACAGACCAAATGACCGAGTGACACAGTCACTCTCTCTTCCCCTGATGGATGTTTTGTGGCCAGCTGCTAAGTTGGCGCTTAGCCTGTTTATTGTGGGCCTGGTCAAGTGAATGGCCCGCTGCAGGTTGCAAAAGTAAAAGGTCCGCAATTGGCATCACAATTCCAATTGGAATTGGTCTTTGGCCACAAATGACAGTTGACAAGCCGCATTCGCGATGCATCGTGAGCTCAAACTGAGGCCCAAAGCGAAATGTAAAACGGGAAGGATTTTCAGCCATGAGACAAGATTTAGCTGAGTTAATGCCGAATTCGACTCTATAACATATGCAAGGTTATATAGCATGAATAAATTAAAGAAAGTAATCTATGGAAATTCAGCGGAGCTTAACTCAACTTGCTACAAGATTAAATAATTTATGAAGAGAAAAACTTTAACTTAAACTTTTTTACTTCTATCAATATATATTTCTTCAACTCTTTAAAAGAATATATAATGCATATATGTATATAAATATCATAGATACATATTTTTTAACATATTTTTAAATACATATATTCTTATTTCCTTTTAACAGAATTTAATAAATATTCTTTGTAACCATTTGATTTAATATTATATTTATTATTTGTATTTTATTATATGTATATTCGCTCCAATTTAATATTTATATTTTATATTATTCCACTTATAATATTCATGTTTTTTCTATTGAAAACATTTAAATTAAAACAGCTTCTTCCTGTTTATGTGATCTATAAAAATCTGGGTCAAAATTGAGATGCTAGTATTAAAAAAAAACTAATAATAATAATAGATGTCATTCTGATCCTTTATAATTCACACGAAGGCCACAATAAATACATATCAATAAATTTAACGGATTGCCAATTAGCATTAAAATCAATACAAATAAAATTTTAAACAAATTTTGAGCTGATTTTGAAGATGTTGCAGGCTGACGTTGCTATTATTCAATTACTCACAAAGCCAAATAAAATACTGTTGTAAAAGGCTTGAGAAACAAACACAGCAACAACAACAACATGCGGCAGCTGTCGGTAGTCGCATTAAACAGCAAAATGGCACGCATCCATAGAGCTGCCTAACTGCTCCTCAACACCCTCCTCACCCCTCCCCCTCCCCCCCCCCCCCCCCCCCCCCCCCCCCCCCCCCCCCCCCCCCCCTTTTCCATACTTGCAATTGCTGCATTTTGGCGGCGTCGCTTGCCACTTGGCTGCGTCGAGTTCGCGCCTCCAAAAAGAAACAAAAAAAAAAAAGAAAAAAAAATAAAGAAATAAGATACAGCCAAACAAGCAACCAGCCAAAACCGACAACGCGACTTGGCCACGACGTGAACCATTCACCATTCGCTGCATGTGTTTTTGGCGATTGCGATTATGATTATACTATAGCATAGTATTATAATTGTTGTTGTTGTTGTTGCTGTTGTTGTTAGACTTCGGGTTCGGTTTCAGCGTCGTCGTCGCTGTTTCATTCATTCGCCTAGCGCTTGACGGTTAGTTAGAGTATAAAAGTTCGGGCTGGCGCTGCAGTTGGCATCATTAAACCGTTAACCATCGAACAGTGCAGAGTGGTACGGAACGTGTGTAGAGTTGAGAGATCGAGTCCGAGTTCGATTCACCCTCAAAATCAAAATAAAAAAAATCACCTTTTAATCGAATTCAGCGTGCGACATTTAACGGGACAGTTCGACGGATAACCAACAAAAAAAAACATCCCCAAAAAGGATATTTTTACGCCAGCAACATGAAGTTGATGGTATGTATAAGGATCAGCAAAGTGCAGTGTTGTGAAGTGCCACAAAAGAACATTAAAGATCAATTGATCAAGAGATATGAAAGAGAATCTAAAGAATATAGTTAAACAAATTCCTTCTTCAAAGCTGATCTAAATAGAACTTTTAAGTTAACTTTCTAAATCGATTTCAACTAGAACTTTTTTGAGCTCAACTCTTCAGTTTGAGTAAAGAACATTTCTTTCTGGTTTGACTTTGCAGCGTACAGCGACAACGCTGGCTCTGGTGCTGCTGGTGGCCACCAGCTATGTCCAGGCTGGCGAGGAGAAGAGCGAAGCTGCTGAGAAGACCGCCGCTGAGCCGGCAGAGACAAAGGCCGAGGAAGCGGCTGTCGATGATACCACAAAATCGAAACGTGGCCTGCATCATTATGAGGATTATCATCATCATCATGTGCCGCATTTCCCCGTGCACGAGGAGAAGACACTGACGGTGATCAAGAAGGTGCCAGTGCCCGTGCCCATCGAGAAGATCGTCCATGTGCCGGTTGAGAAGCACATTCATGTGCCCGTTAAGGTCAAGGTGCCCAAGCCCTATCCCGTTGTCAAGCATGTGCCCTACGAGGTGAAGGAGATCGTCAAGGTGCCCTACGAGGTGCCAGCGCCATATCCCGTCGAGAAGAAGATACCCGTTGCCGTCCATGTGCCCTACGATCGTCCAGTGCCCGTCAAGGTATGGCAAAAGCCGAGCTCAGCTGAAGGGAGTAAACTAACTGTTGATTCTGGGCATCCTTTAGGTACATGTGCCCGCACCCTATCCCGTTGAGAAGAAGGTCCATGTGCCCGTCAAGGTCCATGTGCCCGCACCGTATCCCGTCGAGAAGATCGTCCACTACAACGTAGAGAAGCACGTGCATGTCGACAAGCCCTATCCCGTCGAGAAGATCGTTCACTATGCCGTCAAGGTGCCCGTCGAGAAGCCAGTGCCCTACCATGTGGACAAGCCAGTGCCCCACTACGTTGACAAGCCCGTGCCCGTGCCCGTTATCAAGAAGGTGCCGGTGCCCGTCCATGTGCCCTATGATCGTCCCGTGCCCGTCCATGTCGAGAAGCCAGTGCCCTATGAGGTCAAAATCCATGTGCCCGCACCCTATCCAGTGATCAAGGAAGTGCCTGTGAAGGTTGAGAAACACGTTCCGTACCCCGTCAAGATTCCGGTTGAGAAGCCCGTCCATGTTCATATTGAGAAGCACGTGCCCGAATACCATGAGAAGCATGTCACCTACAAGGAGCCCGAGTTTGTCCACAAGCACATCGAGGAGGAGCACCATCATCACCATGAGCCCATCCAGCATCATCATTCATCCTATTCGGCACCCATTGAGGAGCATCATGAGCAAGAGCATGAGGTGGAGCATCATTTTAATGACTATCATGATTATCATTCATATCACGGTTACTAAAATTTGGTGAAATGAACTCTTCTTTCTCTCTCTCTCTCTCTCTTTCTTCTCACTCTTTCTTTGCAGCATTGAAAAAATCGGTTATGAACGGTAACGGTTATGAATGGATTTAAAGCAAAACTGGCAAAAACAAAAAAATACAAAAAGAAATTCTTCCATCACATAATGATATCAAAAAAAAAAAAACATAGAAACATTTAGAAAAAAAAACCAAACCAAAAAAAACATATCCAATTCCATATCATACCCAAATGCCCAACATTCCAATTCCACAATTGCTATATAGAACGTGATAACGATCGAGATTCTCTGATAACAATTTTTAAAATGTGACTCGAAACGAACTTACTTAGTTTTATACAGAACTCAACGAACTCTCTTCTAGCTTAAGCCATACAAAAAAAAAAACAAAACAAACAAAAACAAAAAAAAAAAGACGACCAAGAAACGTTGACGAAAACATCCCGTGAGAATTGTTATGAGAAAATTGAAGACGATTTAAGTAGACTTTAAGAAACAAGATATAAAACACATTTGGGTTGCAACAGCCCACACATAAAGAACAAACAAGAACAAGAACATGACCCCCAACAACAACAACAACAAGAACAACAAGAACAACAACAACAACACATACACAATCTGAGACCTCAACGTGATCAAACTATGGATGTGTTGTTGGACTTGGCTACATTGGGTACATTTGACGTGGTTGCTGCTGCTGTATTTGTCCTCCAGCTGCGGCTTCTCCTCCTTCTGCTCTGGTCCACCGACTTGTGCACCCGGTTCGGTTCGGTTCAGTTCAATAAGATATATATATGTATATATAAAATGATGCGATCTGATTTGCGTTGTAAGCGTGTGATAAGACTTCTGTTTAGCGTTTAAGTGTTATTACTCTAGATAAGGCAGGCAGCCGTGCTAAGTGCCTAATTAAGTCAGTTTGTAAACGAACAACGTATTGTATTATTTGTAATATTTTTTGCTATCTAGTTTTTAATACCATCTACCATCTATCTATAGTTTTGCTTAATGTTAAAAGCAGTTGAAACGGATTTATAAAAAGTACTTAATTTACCAAATATTTTTTTTGTCTCTGTAAACAAAATCAAAACACCAACACCAACAACAACAACGACTATGATAATGAAGCTGATGAAAGTAAAATAATAAAAACGAGAAGAACAAAGTGATCAAAACTAAAACAAACAATTGTGTTATTTCTTTAATTATCTTATTTAAAAAGGTGCCAAAAAAAATAGTTTCATTTCAGTTCAGCAAACAAACTAATAAATATTTGATTTTATTTTTAGAATTTTAAAAATTTAAATCAAATATTTATTAACATCTTGACCTCAGTTTTTATTTTAATTCAATAAAAATTCACTGAATTTATAAAAGTGATAAATAAAAAAAAGTTATTTAATTGCATTTAACTTTGTTATGAAAAATTTAAATAAAAATGTTAGTTCAAAGTTTTCAATTCAAAAAATTTGCAAGATTTGTTTTACTTTTTAATTTAGTTTGTTTAAAAAAAGCTGAAAACAATGTTGGATTATTGTCAGTTTGTTAAGTAACCCCAAAAAATGTTTAAATGAAGCAAAGGAAACCTTAAAATACATTTTTATAAAAGATTGAAATATATCAGCTCTACACACAAATAATTTACTCAGCAATTTAAAATAAAAAATGAGCTTTTAAATATTTTTCAAACATTTTTATTGACTATTTCTTGTTGAAAGAATTATCTTAGTAACAGAAATTAATTTATATAGTTTATGAACTATATTTGGCATTTAGCTAATTATTATTAACGCCTTTTTGGATTCTCAACTATTTGAACTAAAAGAAAACCTTCTTATCTTTCGGCTTTCCTTACACAAGCCAACCTTACTTAGCCTATGTCAATATCACAAGTTGCCCAAGTTGGCCAAGTTGCTTTTGCACAACGTTTTGGGCAGGTGAAAAGTGCAATTTTAAGGCCCGCACTGAAATCAAGTCATTTTGCATAAACCGTAAACGGCTTATCTAATTTTCAAATGAGGTAAACACCGCTTGGCATTCATAATTGCATATTCAGAGTGTCTCTCGCCCACTGAGCGGGATGACAGAGAGGTGGCATGCAACATGTTTATTACATTTGCCACACTATATATTTTTATCATTACGCTGTACATGCCACAAACAGCAACAGCAACAACTATAGTAACAACAACAACAACAACAACGACAACTCGCTGACGCCACTCGCGTCCATTTCCTGGCGTTTATTTTGCGGCCTGGCATTACTTTTTATTAGCACCGCCGATTTGTGTGTGGCTGTCAGTTAATATACCCTGTACAATATATTAAAGTGTGTTTATGTTTGCTATAGTAAACAAATCATACGATTATGGCTATAGTCTATAACATTGTTTTAACTATTTAACATAAACTAAAAAGTTGCTGAATAAACTTTAATCTAACTCCGATCATAATTTTAAATTGTAAATATTGCTTAAATCTTAGTATAAGCATATATAAAATGTAAGCTGCTTTCTACAGGGTATTAACTAGTCAGAGGTTAAGTCTATTACTTTTCCAGCTTAGCTTAGCCTGCGGCTCGTCGTCTGTGTGTTGGCGGGTAGCATAAAGATTAGGTTTCAATTTGCATTTCGGCTCCATTGAAGCCATGCTGCAATTGCAGTCGACTAAGTGGGCCACGGATTAATCACGTTTTCCTTAGTCGGTTTGTAGGACATGTGCTCCTAACCGATATTTGAGACAAAAGCACATACAGAAACCAAACGTGTTGTGAAACGAAACTGAATGAAATGAAAAGTGTTTTTCAGAGATCTAAACAACTTTGGCTGGATTGCCGCTGACTGTGGCACTGTTGTATTTATTACCATATCGAGGCTAGCTTTAGCTCTCTTGGTGGTTAGCTGATTTCTGGTAGCTTTTGTTTATGTAACTGTTGCTCTAACTGTAGCATTTGCAGTTTATGGATTATGCAATAAATAATCAACACACAATAGCCAAAGTGGCTGTTGCTGTTGTTGCTGCTTGTTTTGTAATTCCCCCTCAATAGAATGGGCAGCCATAAAATCTGGCTAATGGCTTTTAGCCGGACCACAATTTAAGTGTTGGCTACACCAACGATCAAGATATATTAGCTAAAAGTACATTTAAATGATTTAAAATTATATAAATATTATTTTATTATTATTTAGTTAATAACTTGCACTACACCTTGAAAGAACTCAACCACACTAAACATGTTGGTTAGCCAAAAAAAACCAAAATGAAACCTTATGCAATCTGCACCACTGTGGTTGGTTGGCTGTCATAATACTCAGCGCCTTGTCTTACATTTAAATAGGCGCACAATAAAATAATAATAATAAAAAAAAAAAGAAACAAAGCGAAAACCACACAAAACATTGCCCCAGCATGGTCAGCTCTAATGGGCAGTCATTGACACCACCATTTTCACTCTCGGGTGGTGCCATCCATTGCACCACGCGGCATTTGGCTTTGTTTGGCGACGGCAACAACAAAAAATTTGCATTTGCATGCGCCGGAAAAATTGAGTTTCAGTTTCAGTTTCAGTTTCATTTTGATTTGATTTTATTTTGTGTTATTTTCTTTGGTTTAATGGGTCAGTTAGCTAGACAAACGGCCTGCATAAAGCACAACGCGTCGTTCGATATGTGGTTGGTTTGTCGTAACATTTTCTGATTGGGGCTTATTTAAATGATGTCAGAGCCAAAGCCAAAGCCGCCGAGTGGAGTGGAGTGGAGAGCCGGTCCCGCTTTTTAGCAGCAGCCATGTGGAAAGTGAATGCGGGAAACATTCGACGACGACGACGACGACATGCGAGTTTTTCTTTCTTTCTTTCTTTCTATCTGTCTATCTTTCCCACCACCACCAGGCACACGATGTGTGCAAATCCGTCTGGCCGTTCCGTCTACTGGATTGGTCATTATGTGCAGTCAGTGGGCCAACTTGTGGCCGATTGCTGTTTGCCGCTTGCCGCTTGTTGTTTGTTGGGTTTCGGCGAGTTTCGGCGAGTCTTGGCGATCCGAATATTGCAACGCGTAATCGACGCCAATTTAATGAAAAATATTTCAAATATTGTGCGAAAGCGAGAGAGTCTCTCTGTCTATGTGTGTGTGTGTGTATAAATTTTAATCGAAAATAGCTAAATTAATAACTAGCTTTTGTTTGCTTTGAGATTTAATTGCTGCATATGCGTTATGTGGCAAATTAGATAAGAGAAACATTTCGTGCGGTAATGCAACATGTGTTTAATGTGTCTCAAATGAGCTGGAGAGGAAAAATCGCGAGGAATATGCGTATAGCAACATTAAATAAGTCTACAATTAACTATTCAAGGGGATTGCAAAGAAACAATATAAATGAATCATGAAAAACCTAAATTTACAAACTCTTTAAAATGTATTTCTTATTTTAAATAATATATCATAATTAAGTACTCACTTTACATAGGGTATATTTGCTGGTATATGATACTTGGCACCCAAATCGAAGTCCTTTTCCGAGCGCAAAACAGGCGGCTTAATGCCCGAATACTTCTCACTGCAAAAACAAAATTTAAATAAATATAAGTATATGTGTATATAATATAATATATATACCGCAAATTCCAATAATGACAATTCATGACTCTCTTGTTCGTATTGCCGCTGAAGATGTCGTAGCGCCAGTTATCCAAGGCCAAGGCAAAGGGCAGAAAAGCCACCTGTGAAGTTAAGAATAAATATATAAACAAACTAATATAAATAAATAATGTCATCCATTTACCTTATCAATAGCCATGGTAAACAAATAGTTAATATCATAGCTGGATTCATCCAGCGATCGTTGAAGTAAGCCCAAAGTCTGCAAATGCTTTGGTGTCGAGACGGACAGGCCAATAGCATCGCCTACGGCCTGATGAAAAGCGGGATTGGCGCCGTTGCGAAAGATCTTGGGCAGATGGCGATACTGTAGAAAGTATTGAATGTGCGCCATCTCATGATGCACGCTAATTAAGCTGCGCTGATTGATATCCGTGCAGATTTTGACACGAAAGTCATGACGATTGCAGAAATCCCACGCGGAGGGTTCGCACAGAACGCGCCTGTCCAGCGGCTGATCGAACACGGAATTCCTATAGAAATCCGGTCCTACAGCAGACATATTAATCGAGGTAAAGAACTCCTCGGCCAGCTGGAACATCAACAGCGGCGTATATCCCTGCTCGACCATGCGAGGCGTGACATCGATGAGCTTGCGGCCCGGATAGGGTATGAGTATATCGAGTATATTCGACCAGGACTGTCCGTACATGTTGCCCAGTATATGCGAGGGTATTGGCGCAATACGATTAATCCGATCGGGTCCATAGTAATCCCTCAGCTTGCGTCGCACATACGAGTGCAGGCTTTCGTAAAGCGGACGTATTTGCTCCCACACAATATCCATGTCGTTACGAAAGTTACCCGATTCATAGGCCAAATACCAATATTCGCCGCCATTGGTAACATCTGCAAATTGTAGGTTTAAGTGTCAGCTAAATTAGGATTATTAATCTTTGATTTACTCACTGTTCACAGCGGCCACATCCTGCATGACATCCACCAACTGCTCGTAGTTATCGCGCATGCCACGCCCCGCCTTGCGATGATACTCCACCCAGGTGTGCTGCAGCTCATCCCAGTCCCTGCTCTTGGCCATGATATCCTTCAGCTGGGGTATGTAGTGCAAGTCGCATTGAAAGGGCTGCTGATAGGCGCAAATGCTGGCATCGTTGTAAAGGAAAAGCATTTCGTTCAACAAGCGATTGTACTGCAAGGAAGTAATTATTAAATGGGCATCGAAATGGGTTTTAATGTAAGGTTAGACATACCCGATCTAAAACATCGAGTGGTAACGCATTGGGTCCCACTTCCGATTGCAGCATAAGCTGCCTGTAGAGTCGACGATCGAATATGAGATCCTTGTTGATATGCTTCGATTGCTCGGCTGTTATGCGCTGATATTCCACATAGCGCTGTTGAGCATTTAGCTGTGGGGGATTAAAGAGAAATAGATTAAAAGAAACATTAGATAATTTGCATAGAACCAGTTCAATTTGAGCAAACGAAGAGGGCTCCATATATCAATAATATATATATATAAAAACACATTTCGTGACTTTTTAAACTACTTGTCAGGCCTAATAGTCAACTCACATATAATTCTAGTGAATTACTATCTGTTAGGCGTACTCGAGCATATCGAAATTTAGAAGCTTATAGCTTATTAGGTCAGAAATATTATTGCTTTAACCGCGTCAAGTTTTTGGGCCAACAACGTGCTGCTAAAACTCGCAGAGTGCAACAGTTTGACATTGGCATGTCTGGCTGAGAAACTCCTCAGGCAAACGACCTTGACTATGTTGTGTGTGCCAGTGTGTTGTGTGTATATGTATGTATGTATTTATTTTTGTTTGCAATGCCAAGAAAATTGCCAACTTGGGTACGCGTGAATCTCAAGCTGATGAGAATACTCCACACAATTACACACACAGACTGTGATCGCGTGTTGCTCCAGCACAATTCCAATTACAATTTGAAGGGTATGCTACGAACGTGTATACCCTGATAGCACTTACCGCTTCCGTCTGAGTAAAATCGTTAACATTTGTCTCGAAATTCCACTGGGCGGCCACATTTGCGGTGCACTCGAGCGAACCCTTTTGATCGGTTTCGACCAGCAAATTTCGCAGCTTTTCCAGCTCCTGCTGATAGCGACGATCCTGCTGATAGCGCTGACGATCCGCATAGCCCTGATTCAGATTAAATCTATCCTGATTGGACAGATAGGGATTCTCGAAACGATTGCGATTGTTAACGTCCACAAATTCCACATTTGGATTGTTATTGAAGTTGGGATTGTTATTAAAGTTGGGGTTGTTGTAGTTGGGATTGCTTAAGTTGGGATCTCCTGCAGTGTAGGGTGCATTGCGATCAACGGGCTGATCGTTGAAATTGCCGAAGTTGCGATCGGTGCTGCTGGAAGTTGGGCCATAATTGTGATTCGCAAAGCGATTATCTGCACCACGATTACGATTCGGATCAGAACTGAAGGGTGAATCATCTTGGCGATCGGTGAAATTCAGTCGGGGCGTGGGATAGGCGTAGCCCAGTCGCATGCGCTCATCATAGGTCTGACCATACTGCAAATGAGAACGTTAGAAATTTAATTTTCATTAATAATACAGAAGCGATCAATACACACCCTAAAGTCGTCCAATCCATCGTCGCTGCTGCTGCTGCTGGCGGTTCCTCCTGCGCCCCCATCGTCCGAGTAGGGTGGCCCAAAACGCTGGCTGCGATCGCGATCGGCTATCAGCTGGGCGGGCGTTGTGGCCACATTGGGCGTGTAGCCATTGTAGAAGATCTCTGGCTGTGGTGTGGGCAGAGGGAGTTGGGGATTAGCATGGCCTAGACTCCAAATGGCGGAGCATATGATAAAGAGACAATGCCACATATTCGTTTATCATGCAATGAGATCTATTTATATATATATATTTAACACTCTCAAGGTCAACTCGCAGTGCTTATTAAATCTTTCACAAGCAATTAACAATTTTAATTACAGTTTGATGGCATTATCTTTAACGCTGAACTAGCACACGATCGCAAAAAGAAACCTTCAGGGGTTTTCACGGATCACGCAAAAAACAGAGTTTTACGTAAGGAAAAACTTTTGTCGGAGGTTTTTTTAAAATCGCTGATCTTATTTAAAAGATCACTGAACACATAAACAAGACTTTTCTAATTATTTCAAGGACTCTCTGCACTTAACACACATCAGATTAAAATCTGTGGGATTTTCACTTTAAATGATCTTAAGCAAATATCATATGATGATAAAGGATCTTCACTTCAAGTGATCGCCTTAGGCAGATCACAGTATATTTCAAAGGCTTTGATTTTACGGATCGCTCAGTTTTTTGATTATTCCACACTTTCGGATCACTTTCTGTTTTCGGAATTTGTTCAGAGCCCGTACACCCACGTAACGTCACGTAACGCGTCTAAAACTCTACTGACTTGAGTGTAAGAATTTTTTTCGAAATTACTTTGTGACTTTTATTTTTATTTTTTTTTTTGTGTGACTCGAAAATGAATTCAAATTTCAACGCAGCGACAGCGCAGTTGCAATCAGCGTCGCAGTCGCAGTCGCCGTCGCAGTCGACGCTACGTCCCATGTTTCTATATGTTGTGTGAGATAATCGCAATTAGCACTGCGACGAGCTGAGCGTTGACGTCGCTGTTAACGACAACAACAACAACAACAATAAAATCAGCCATAAGCTTGGGAACACAATGGGGTAAATAAACACACACACACACACACTCATACACACAGGTATATATGTAAACTGTATGTAAGTGTTTTTTGCATGCATGTTTGCTATTATAGGGGAGGGTGAGGGCGTACTTACGAGACAACAACGACAACGAGTACTAATCAGTCAAAAAAAGGTTTAACCGCATAATTATAACGAGTGTGAGAAAGTCGCCGACAAACTGCGAGTTTCTACTCAGATTGTCAATGCAATAAGACGCCGGTTCTGAGCCGAGCTTGCACTGAGTGGGCGTAGTTCGAGTGGTAATATGTAATGCCTACCTCAGAGTTGAGCGTTGAGTATTTTTTTCTGGTTTTGAAAAATAATAAAACTTTTAAAAACACTTTTTACCAATTCCCAATCCTTAACTTTTAATGGACAAATGGCGCCATCGGCAGAAAATGATCTCTTAAGTGTGACCAAATTGCAATACAATGTTGTAAATGCATCGCTCTCAATCGTTCTATTTGCATATTTATTAGTTTTGCTGTTTTGAGTACAATCAGGATCGTAGTACCGTAACATTTTTATTACTTTTTGTTATTATAATAAACGTAAATATATATATGTTGTAATATGCCTTATGTTATCAATTAATTTGTTTTCAACGAACGAAAACGGACAAAAATTTGACCAAAAACAAAATAGGCATAAAACGAACCATGAACAACTGAACAAGCTCCTTCGCTCTTTCAATAATTAGATTTATCGATTATCGCCTGCCTTATGCAAGTATGCTTTTGCCATTCACATTAAAAATTCTCGATTACCGATAGTAAGAAAGCATAAAACAAAACGACAGCAAAGCATAAAAATAGCAAAACACATTTTGAGTAATTGTTAACAATTGTTTTTAAGTTTGTATTCGCGGTCGTCGTTAACGTCGCGGTCGGCGTCGCAGTTAATGTCGCTGCTGCGCCGCATGCGTTTAACTGCAATGCAAATCGCCCGCACGGCCCCAGCCACCACTTTGGTGCAAGTGGAATGCACGTTGGTGCCGTTGTTGTTGTTGTTATTATTGTTGTCACTCTTGACCTAGCCGCATGTGAAGAAAACAAAATGTTTTGACTCATCAAGCGGTGTGTTGGGGAGGGGGCGTGAAGTGTTATTAATGAATGCAGCGAAGATCAATTGAAGAGATTAAGGCGAGAAGAGAGTAACGAGCCCCACTAGAAGGTGCCAATTGGAGGGGACACATGAGTAAGACAGATTGACGCCTTGATTACCCCACAGGCATACAAATCAGCAGGTAAGCAAGATTCATACTATGATTCATTTTGTAATTAGTTCGGGATCGAGTCTGGTTTCTGTGTCGCGGAAATGAGCTCATAAATATAAGCGCTAGCTTTCTGATGTGGTTGCGCTAATGTTTTTACAGCTGGAACAGATCTAGTCTTAATTTTATTACCCTTCAGAGAGGGCATTAATGTTAAGTGGGGTATATGTGCAGATACTATTAAGATAATATATTTTGTATACTCCTTTTATTTTTATTGTGGGCGTCGCGGTTCGAACCAAGGCTTTGGTTTTTTTCAGCAAAATTATTCAAGTTTATTAATAAACTCAAAGGGTATTCAATCTTCGTCAATCCACCGACAGATTTTTTCACTTGCTTATATTTATTTTGGAGTACTGAAAGTCAAGGTTACATTTATCTAAAGTACTTCGAGTACTTTTTTTATATATAGTATAAGTTCTAGAATACCAGACACTTAGCCCACAGCAAGCGTGGGAAAATAATTGTTATTACGGTGTCTGTTACTAATTGAACTATGCATATGTTTGAATAATCTTTAAACTAACAACTTACTTGCATTATTTGATTATATTGTAAGCATCAGCTGGCCTGGAGAGTCATCATAATGAATTGCATTTTAATTATAGAGTCGCGTTTATGGGTTTTTTTTTTATTTTCTGATTTAGTTGTATTTTAAATACTTTCCGGTAGCTCCCTTCATTATTTTCAGCATAAAGCGTTTGCTGCGCTTAATGCACAAATTAATTGTATTATTTATAAGCTAAGCTTAATTCACAAGTTGTTTTGGAAGTTTGTAGTGCATGCAAAAATGTTTTAATAATTAGTCGTGTTCAAGTAATTTATAGATAAAGCTTCCTGACATTTTTAAGTCACAGACGATTTAATGAAAAAATTTACTGAGCTTTATTTTTTAGAAAAATTTATCGAAATCAATTTGCAGATGGAAAAAAGAGAGATAGAATAATTTTATTATAAAGGGAGCTTTTTAAGCATTCTTAAATGTCTTAAAAAAAACTTGTCTTTTAATGATCAGTTAACGGCAACCTCATAAATCAAACTCCCCCAAAAATTACTGCATACTATTTCCCAGTCAGTTTTTGGAACAGACTTTTCACAGCATACTTTTAGGCATATGGCTTGACCTTTATAGCCAACCCCCTTCCAAATCATGTGCACGATTCTGTTGCGTTAGCCAATCCTGCAGGGGCTTAAAATAGGTCAATAGTCCATCCATGCTAAGTTCTCGGGTTCCAAGGAGCTGCTGCAACACCTCTTTGTAGTGTAGCGATGAACCCAAGGACATGGCATGCCTCAGACTACTCCCAATCTTATATTGATCCGAGAGATCGCACAAATCCAACGGTTTGTCCACCGAGTCCGCCACAAATTGACCCGTGTTGCTGCAGAAATGCTTATAGAGCTGAAATTGCAGTACGATGCTGAGAAATTGACTGAGGGGAGAGAGAAAATCAAAGAAAAAGAAGAAAATGTATGTAAAGTGGATAAACATATAAAAAATGGATATCAACTGAACCTTGTTTCTATCAGATATTATAAGTAAAACATGGACTTGAATAACTTCCCAAGTAAGATAATGATTTTTAGGGTAAATTTTGGACACCCCACAAATCTTTCTAATAGGTCTCTCTAAACAAAACCTATGGCAAGTCAACTTTAAATATATAAACACACAAGTAATCAAAGAAACATTTAAAATCATTAACAAAAAAAAAACTTAGCTTACCTGGTATATTGATCATCCACCTCCATCAGCAGCTTGGCGGGCACATCGAACTGTTCGTTGCTGCGTCTGCGTGGCGCCACAGCGCCCGTATAAAGTTCCGTTAGACGCCAATAGGCTTCGTTGTCGTCCGCCGCGATGTTGCCGCTGAGCACCTCGACCCGATAGCGGTCCAGGACATAGAAAACGGGCAGCAGAAAAACCACGCGGAGTCCCTGCAAATACAAACGGTTCAGGCGGGCGGGCAAACCGCTCCACTGTGCACCGCGGAGCAGTCCCAGCTTCCGCAGGTAACGCGGCGAGGCGGCGGCCAACGAGAAACATTTGCCGAGCGCATCGCTGAAATTGGGAAAGGGTTCGTCGCGCAGCAGCGTCGGCTGTGCCGAGGAGGCTCGGAAATAATGCAGCTCCAACTGCGCCTCGAACATGCTGAAGAAACGCTCCTCATCGTTGAGCGGACAGTAGGAGAAGTTGCTGGTGGAGAGCGTGTGGAATCGCCAGGCTCTGTGCCAGCAGCTGTCCTCGTTTCCAGCGGCCACGGGCTGGGCAGAGGTCCAAGTGGAACTAAGGAAAGGACAGATTGGAAGAGACTGACAGGCATATTGATGTTATTAGTTACCTCTCCAATTGACTGAGACCCAAACCGCGATAATACTCGGCCACATTCCAGAAGACGCGCTGCGTTGTGCTCAGACCCCGACGATGCAGTGCCTCCGTGATGTTGGGCCAGCCCAGCTCCGGCGCCGGCATGTCCACAAACCAATCGGCACGTGGCCTCCGATAGGCATTGCCCAAGAAAACCTCCGCCAAATGCTGTGGATAAGGTCGTCCACGTGGCATCAGCTCCTGTCCATACATTTTCCGCAGCGATCCTCGCACATGCGCATGAAATTGCAGGAAGAGCGGCTGCAAGGATGCCATCAGATTGTTCAGCAAACTCATCGCCTGCTGACCGTTCAGCTCGAGCTGGCGAAACCAATAATCCTGCGCCTGGTTGTAGCCATTCAACCTGGCCGTCTTTGCGTACAGTTCCATGAACTGAACGAACTGCGGCCGTGCGGCCAAACCCGTGCGCCGGCGCCACTCCAGCCAGTAGTACTCAATCTCCCGGAGATCGCGACTCTGCTGCACCAGCTGCTGCACCTCGGGAATGAGCCGCAGGCTGCAGTTGAGCGGCTGTTTGTAGGCGCATAGCTTCACATTCTGCTGGCTATCGCTCATGTTGGCGGCCAGCTCGTAAATCTGCGCCAGCTCAGCGCCATTGAGCGCCTCATAGCCCAGCTGTGGCATCCGCTGCAGCTGGCGACGCTGCAGTGCGTCCCCCAAACGCAGACGCTTCAACTTGGCCACGCGCCCGCCGATGCTCTTCAGGTAATTCAGTCGCTTCTCGTGCGCCAGCTCCGCCTGCAGCAGGGCAACCAGATCGTTGGGTCCATGCAGCTCGTTCTGCAGCAGCGGCAACTGTTCCTGGTCATAGATCAAGGACAGCTGCGCATTCACGTCGCCCAAAAAGGCAGCCAAGCTGGCATCGGGCGAGGAATTAGCCACAGAGAAAATCAGGCAAAGCTTGAAATAATTTAAATGAAGATATTCTAAAGGAATTTTTATTTTTAAAAATCTTATGCAGATTATTTTTTCGCTTTCATAAATAGATAAATAATAAAGGGAAACCTTTAATTGATTGCCTACTTTTAGTAGGTTAAATCTTGCAACAAAGTTAACTTACTAAAATGAGTATTTTTATAATCATTTTAACGCACTTTCCTCAACTTAAATTCACTTGCTTTATTTTTAAATTAAATTCTCAACACGTTCTCAAATTTTCACACTCAAAAATAACGTTCTGCGTTCGCGCAGCTCTCGAAGGCAACTGGCAAGCGGCTAAGAGCCATGGTCAACACGAGTCTATTGACCAGAATATTTAATTACAATGTGCTCCAGTTAACAAATATAAAATACGAGTTTTGATTTTCAAATGGCTTTTTAATACTGCACATTATCATTGATAAGTATAGAAAAAAAGAATTGTTGCTGCAAAGAACTTCAGAAACTTTAGCCGGACACACATTCTGTGAAAGATTCAAGTAAAATATATGGTTAAGAGCAGCTTAAGTTATATAGAAAGCTATAGCTACTTACTGTCCGACGCTGTCCAGCCGATGTGAACGTTGTTCTTAATGTTCTCCGCCTCGAGCCAAACGCGCAGGGGCTCGAAAAATTCGGCTATGGCTTTGCCGGTCATGATCCGCTCACCGTTAAAGGCCTCCAGTGCATCGGGCCAGGGCTTTGAGGCGCCCAAAGACAACATGTTGCTATCGAAAGGAAATGCATAATAATAAAGATTAAAAATCCTGTTTAAGATTCTGGCCAAGACTCACTGGAAAGCCGCGCCAGCTGCTGCGCTGCCATAGATATCGCAGTTGTCCAAAGGCAGCTCGGGATTGTTGGCGTCATATTGACCCGCCTTGATGCAGGCAGATTTGTAGAATTGGAATTGGATAATGAACGAGACCAAGTATCTGTAAATATATATATAAAAAAAGAATTAGTAAGTTAGTATGAATTAATACTCCCATCAAGTTGAACTCACCTTAGGTATTCCACATCGGCGGACACGTGATATTTGGCTGGTGCATCGAAGTCCTTTTCGCTGCGCACAACTGGCGGCTCAATGCCGGAGTACTCCTCGCGCAGCTTCCAGAATGCACAATTCCAGTTGGCCTTGTCCACCTGGCCGCGGAACAGCGACCAACGGTACTTGTCCATTGTGAAGGCGAAGGGCAAGAAGACGATCTTATCGAGAGCCGTCAGGAAGAGCTGATTGATGCGCGCCTCCTCGTCGAGCACAAAGTTCTTCAGCAGTCCGATCTTCTCCAGATGCTTGGGCGTCGACACCGACAGAGACAGGACATCGCCAACAGCCTCATGGAAACCAGGATTGGCGCCAGTGCGATAAACAAATGGCAAATGCTGGTATTGCAGGAAGTATTGGATATGTCCCAGCTCGTGGTGGACCGTAAACAGCTGGCTCTGGGTCACCTTGGTGCACTGCTTGATGCGCACATCGTTCTGCAGATAGAAATCCCAGGCGCTGGCATGGCAGACCAAGTCACGTCCATCGGTGGGCTTCTCAATTATGGACTTGTCCCAGAATTCCCTATTGGAGAGAAATAGTTGATAGATTGTGTAAGCTGTTTTGGGCGTTCCTTGACTTACTGTGGCAGCTTGGTCAGATTCATGGAGGTAAAGAAATCGTCGCCCATTTGGAACATCTTGAGTGGCGTATAGCCCTGATTGACCATCTCGGCGGAGACATCAACGAGTGGCTTGTCCGGGAACGGCGACACAATGTCGGCAATGTCGGACCATTGTTGGGCCCACATATTGCCCAGCAGATGCATCGGCAGCGGACCCTTCTCGGAGACAACCGCATCGCCATAGTGCTGCCTCAGGCGATAGCGCACATAGCCATGGACCTGTTCGTAGAGCGGACGAATCTCGGCGAATATATCCTCCAGCTGCTGCTCGAACGTGGCGTCCTCGTACTCATCCAGCCAGACCTCAGCGCCCGAGGTGAAGTCTGCCCAAGGATTAAATGAGATTATGTTGACCTAGAATCTTTTATTTATATACTCACTATTCAATTTGGCTGCCTTTGTGTTCAGCTCGACGTAACGCTCGAATTGTGGTCGCACCGCGGTTCCGGCCTTGTCGTAGAACTGTTGCCAATAATACTTGAGTTCCTCGTGATCGCGACTCTTGGTGATCACCTCCTCGATTTCGGGCTCCAGGGCCAGATCGCATTTGGTACTGTCCTTATAATCGCACACCTTGACCTTGGCAAAGTTCGATTCCATGGCCGAAACGGTCTCCAGGAACTCAGCATAGTCGGCCTCGGACAGAGCAGCGTAGCCCAGCTTGGAGAGCGACTTGAACTGACGCTTAATGTCCTCGTTTTGATAGCTGCGCCAATTGAACTTTTGTATGTCGACGGAGACTTCCTTCATGAACTTGGCCAGCTCGGCGGACTTCTCGTTCTTGATCTTCTCGTTCTCATCGTTGATGTTGGAGCCGTACGCCCAGGAAGCCTCCGTCTCGACATTGGTGCGTGTGGCCAGCTCCTTGCTCAGGTTCTCCAAATACTCTTTGGCCACGATCTCCTCCTTGACCAGGGCTTGGGTTAGCTGCAAATGCAAGTGTTGATTAATGATTGAATCGCTCGTCCAGTGTTGGTTAACGTACCGCCAGCGTGGCCAACAGGGCCACCAACAGAAGCTTCATATTTCCAAAATTCTTCGCTGCAAGTAGAAAGCAAACTTTTATACTTTAGAATTTAGAATTTAGATCAGGCTATTAATTTCATTTGAGAATTGAGAATAACAGCTGACGCTGATCGTGAATCGGCAGCGGGGCGAAGATGGAGAAAGTGCTTGAGCTTAATTGATTAAGTTCTCGCCCACAGTTGACCCTGACCCTAAATAAGCGCCCATCTGTGTCTGTTCGATTGCATCTATATTTAGAGTTCGTTATAGCTGTAGACTACTTTTTAATTGCACAATCATCGTCCGCTCCCATTTCCAAGTAATTCTGGATGATAACTTGTCGATAAGCACTAAATCGCCCAACACAAGGGTTTAGTATTTGTGCCGATAAGATTTGCTGACTGATATATTTATATAGGTTTATATATTGTTTTTTAAGTGTGTAGCCAATTTTGAGTTATCTTTAATCTTTCAATTGTCGATAGAAATCAAAGTCTAATCAAAGCTTCTTAACACAACTTTGCTGGAATACGAAAACCGAAAAAAAACTTAATTTATAAATATATATTATATTAACATATTTAAGATTTTGTTTTTGCCTACTTAAAAAAATAACCAGTGAAACCTGTTAGAAAGCTAATACAAGCTCTGAATAATATAACTGTTCTTTTTAATGCCGAAAAAAAAACATTATTTAAACTTTGAAACATTTTAAAACTAAACTAAGAACTTTAAATATGGTCTAGACCTACAATTAACTTCAAGTTGAAATACTATGTTTAGTATAAAAAGAATGCATAAATATAAAATAAATTAAAATACACAAAGCTTATAATTATTTAAACTTTTCCATTTCAACGTAAACAATTATTTTATGTACTGTCCGAGCTCATAAATTGTATAAAAACTAAAATTGAAACCCCAAAAAAGTCAAAGTAATAAATCAAACAATTAAGTTAATTAGTTCCAGTTTTTAGTTGGATTATTTAACAACTGGCGAAAGATATAAAATGTATATATTTCAAAGAGCAATGCAAGGAAATGGGAAATGTTATATAAGCCATTATCAGTGCAGCCCATCGGTCAACAGAACACAATATAAAAATGGTCTGCTGGAAAACTACAAATGCTTACACATTGATAAAGATACTTGAGGAGCAACATGAACTGCCAATATTAGTTTAACACTCGGCTAGAAAACCCAATGGGAATCAACCGTACACATGCACATGTAGGGAAAGATCATAAAGCAAGCGCTGATAAGCTGAGCTAACTACCGACTAGATATCTTTAAATTATTTATGACACGCTGGACTCTAGGCGAGATATTGCATGAAAGTGCAGATTAGATTTGTGCGCGGATTAGGATGAAAAGTGAAAAATTAATTGGAACCGAAACCGAAACAAACAGTTGAATTAGGTATTATCAACAGATTATATATAATTATACATATTATATATATATATGTATATGTATATATACTAAATACGAATGTCAAGGCGAAATGCAATAAAATCGCTTTAATTAACTGAAATTTAAAATTAATTAATTACAAAAACGATTTAAGCCAGTGCAACGACTCGTTTCAAGTTTTTTGAACAAACAGAAATAAACAATGTTGAGAAACTTACGTATAAATTAAATGCCGATCGAACCGCAGCGAACTTGAGCGTCTCGCACGCGAATTGAAACTGAAAATGTTTGAATGTCGTTGCGTGAGTTTTATAGAGGTTCGAGGTTCGGGGTTCTCTTCTCACTTCTCGCCTCGCGATCGGGGCGAGTACGACGTGACCGGGCGCTAATGCGTTGCCTGTTTCTGACGTACCAAATCATTAAACCCGATCAATATTTATTGTCAGACAGGAATCGGCATCGACGCCCACGCGGAGACGAAAGCTAAGCCGTCTTCCCATCTCATTAATATGCCTGACACACTTCTTTTGGGTATTTATTGAGCAAAGCCGATGAAAGGTGATAAGTATTTGTGAATATAACAAAACAAAAATAAATAAATATGCATATAAACTTCTTGATTTGCCTAAATTGCCACAAATCTTCTCTAAAAATATGTCAATCGTTACGCTCCGTCCATAGAAAGGAGAAAAAAGTCATTTTATAGCACATTTAGCATTTCCTACGTAGTTACACATTGCTTTTACTTCAGTTTTGTTCGATTTTTAGACACACACACATAATTATTCACAACACACATTTAAAAAGCGCGCGCACCAATCAGCTGCTCTGCGAAATCGATATATATATCACGTACGTATATCGATATAAAGTAAATGAGCGAATCGCGCGTTTTACAACTGCTCAAGTTTCGCATTATCGCTACGATTATACGTGAGAATTGCATGACGGAGCGCAATATATGCCAGCTTAAGTGACCGCCATCTTGCATAGGTATGTGTCTTTAAATTGAAAATAATACAGAATTAAGTGTGCCTTGGTAAACGAAAATCTTTAGCTTAGGAAATACACAATTATATACTGGTAAACACGTAGTAGTCAAACTACACAACAAACATTCTCACAACACAGGCCGGCTGTGAACTAGTTCGTGAACATAAACGTACCGCATTATTTGTATAGTCTGAACGTGCATGCGCCACTTTGTTGTTAACAAAGAAGGGAAAAGCAACGCAAAACGTGAACTGTGCAGAGTTAAAGCAATATAAAACTGATAAAGGTAATGAAAAAAAAAAGCTCCTTAATTTAATTACCAATAAGCAATCAACAGCTGCGCATACAACAGCAACAAATACAAAACAAGTGCGTGAAAGTGCAAAATAAATTTCACAAGCTAAATTGGCTGCCCTGTATAGAAAATGCCAGAGCAGTAGAAGCGCAGCGCAGCAGCAGCGGCAGCAGCCATCCGCAATGTAATTGATTATTCAATACGCAATACACACACATACACATGTATAGAATTATGTAGATTGCGTCTGCGTGTGTTTGGGTTTGTGTTTGTGTGCGTGTGAACGCGCGTTGTCAGCTTTTTCTTATGACAACAAAAACAACATCATAAAAATACGTGAAGCTGCAAATTTCTGTGCAAATAAAATTCGTCAGCACATATAAAAAAAAAAATTTCTAGCAAAAAAAAACCACGTATAGTACAAGAAGAAGAAAAACACTTTCGAGAAACAGCTGCAAAGTTCCACGCTTGTTGCTTTGTTATGGTCGCTTACTTATATTCGCATATATGTGCGTGTGCATTTGTGTGCGCGTTCCGTTTGCTTTGCATTTTGCAGTGTCTCACACTTTGACCATGGAGTCAACACTTAGTTCCGGCGGCTCGAACGCATCCAGCGAATGCGCCGTCGACGGGGGCGGCAGCGCCGGTGGCGGCAGCAAAGGTCGCTGCCGCAATTTGGACGCAACGCTTTGCGGCGTCAACAACAACAATGGCATGCAAACGAATAACGGTACCTCAAACCTCAGTCAGGAGGTTAAGGATCTATATCGGTAAGTCTCAGCTCCGATGGAAGAATATTGATTAACTAAATTATTAACCCTTTAATTGTAATTGCTTTAGCGCTTTGTACACCGTCTCCAAGCAACTGGACGATGCGAAGCGCAATGTGCAGAATATTGGACAACTGTTCCAACATGATATCGAGGAAAAACGCGCTAATCTCGTACAGCTGTGCAAGCAAATTATATTCAAGGTAATTGGAATGAAGTCCGAGGTATATATATATAAAGTACATATTAAACTTGCTTTAAATATTTTATGACATTGGTAGTTTCTTTTTTTTTTTTTAATAATACCAAATAAAAAACAATATTATCTTCGGACTACCGAAGAATATACTTAAAATGTTTGATTATTAGTTAATTTTTCGTTAAGCCTTAAATTATATATTAGTTAGAAAAAGTTTTTCTTTAGTTATTTAGTAAACAGAATCGAAGTCCATACTCGAACCCATTATAATTAAATAATATATGATACCGTGGTCCGATGTTAATATTAAATTGTTTTAATCAATTCCCAACTATAGTTTTTACTATCTAAAGCTGTAATTTTTGAATAATGTATCATTTATATGCATATGGTGAAATTATTTGCTCAATGCTGTTTATTAAAATAGTTTTAAGAAAACAAACACTTTTGAAACCATACATATATATAGAATATAAAGAATGTATAATTAATCTGAGTCATCTATTTGTACTAAAAACCCAAACGATGACATAGCATTTCTTACATTTAAATCAAACAAAACCAATCAATGATTGTATTATTTACTTGAATATCAAACTTATTCGTTATGATTCTATACTAATCCGCTTTCGTTGCAGGACTATCAATCGGTGGGTAAGAAGGTGCGTGAGGTGATGTGGCGTCGGGGCTACTACGAGTTCATAGCCTTTGTGAAGAAGCAGTCGCACAAGCAGGGCATCGATGCGGATCACATGCAGAAACTGGAGCGCTTTCTTTGCGCCGGCATCTTCAACTATAAGCGGCTGTCCGCCCGAATGGAGGAGATTTACGATCTGGACTTAAAATATCTAATTGATTTTACCATTATAAGCGAGGGTTACATAAGCGACTTCATTAGCGATCCGGCAGCTGGCACTGAACAGGAGCCATCGCAGGCCGCTGTGGACAAGAGCCTGGAGGCGGTGTCCTTCGCACTGGACACTATACACTCGTCGCTCTTGAGCTTGGGCGATTTGCATCGCTATTTTCTGGACTTTCGCATTGACAGCCAGCTGAGCCTGAGCATCAGCAAGGAACAGGTGGCCAAGTACTATCTGGAGGCGTTCAAGCTGAATCCAGCCATTGGCATGGCCCAGAATCAGCTGGGCACACTGTACTATGGCCAGAACTTTGACCTGGACTCAACCTATCACTATCTGTACTCCCTGGTGTGCATCATTCCTTTCGAGCTGAGCGAGAACAATTTGAACAAACTGTTCGCCAAGCATACGGAATATTTGGAGCAAATGGATCCGGCCAAACTGGAATTTAATATTGAGGATTTCTATGCTCGCTTCTATCTGATTGTGGACATTTTCTTCTTTGACAAGGAGGTGCCCGATTTTAATTCTCTTTGTCACTGCGTCCTCATCGATCTGCGCAAGATTCTGTGCGCCCAGCAACTGCGCGTGCCCGAGTCGAGCATCTTCAAGATTATCTCCATTCTGTTCTTCTGTCTGTCCAAGCTCAAGATGATCAACTCACCCAAGGTTTACTCGCTGCACGCCTTTCTCGTGGCCGCCTGCTCGGATCTGATGGACGCCTGCATTGTCAACATTGAGCAAACGATTTTGGCCCGCGCCGCGGACAACGAACGTTTCCAAGCGGACTACGAACAGTGCTTCATGGAGTTTGACACCACGGTGCGCAAGTCACGCAACGAGTACAAGAACTGGCTGGCCGCAGTCGGCGAGTTCGAGCGCAAGGACAAGAAGCTAATGGCCCGGCCGCATTCGCTGAAGGACTTTAGCTCCGATTCACGCGAGAGCCAACACTCGGCGGACGATGCCTGTGCCAAGGCGCAGGAAGCGCTCGAAATGGACAAACTGGGCGCCGCCGAGCCCATCTCCACGCGCTCCAGCGACGAGGCCAAGGAGAGCGACCTGAAGACACCGCTCTCCTGCAAGAGCAAGCGTCGCGGCATGCGTCTCCGTCGGCGTCGTCGCAAGATTGCCCAGTCGGACGACAGTTCCTGCTACGACAGCGAGAGCGACATGGACACGGACTTCTACAGCGACGAGGAGGATTACACAGACTTGAGCTCCAATTTCGAAACCGATTTCAGCGATGCTGACAACGGCGAACAAGCTGGTGAGTAAATGCAAATACAAATTACAAGTGGGAGAGGTATAAATTTAGAGAGTGTAGGAGCTATTGCTGATACAGACGAATGGGTGGGCAGACAAGCGGGTGAATTGAGAAAGAGGCAAACAGACGTACGAGGAACGGGTGAATAGATAGATGAAAAGATGAACAGATGAGTAAGTGAAAAGACAGATGGATGGACGGACAGAAAGAAGGATAGTTCGCCAGATGAAAGGAGAGATAGACAGATGGGACAGACAAAAGGATGAGTAGACGTCTGGATGGACAGACAGACAGTTAGAAGGGATTGAAAGCTACAAAAAACTGATAGATAGATAGACAGACATACAGACGGATGGATAGTAAGCTATTGACACAGACGAATGCTCAACTAAAATCACAGTATTATTGAACAGACGGGCGGATAAACAGACAATTGAATATATATGAGCAAAGGATATACACCCAAATAGAAGGATAATCAGATGGACAGATAGAGAGCTGGACACGACTAACTTGAATTTTTCGTCCATGCTGTTATCATTGCTTTTGCATGATTTAATTATACATTTAAAGTTAGTAGTAAAGGATTTCTTAAAAAAGTGTCCCCTTCTATAAATGCGCCCTCTAATAAATCCCACATAAATGCCCTTTTTAGGTGGTTATACCAAAAAGGGGCGCACAGTTCGAGTGCCAGCTGGTGGTCATGTTTATTCGGACAACGAGGATGTGGTCATCGAGGAGGAGCGTCTCATCTATCCGGATGCGATGAACCGACGACCCAATTCACAGGACGTGGACTCGGAGGAGCTGTTGCGCAGCTTTGAGGTGCTGCAGGTGAACTTTATGACCGCCGA
Source organism: Drosophila lacertosa (assembly GCA_004143845.1). Classification (NCBI taxonomy): domain Eukaryota; kingdom Metazoa; phylum Arthropoda; class Insecta; order Diptera; family Drosophilidae; genus Drosophila; species Drosophila lacertosa. The sequence continues at coordinate 163,489 of SCDZ01000135.1, forward strand.
AGAGAAGATAATCGCTGCAGCTGCAGCGGCTGCTTCGGCAGCAGCTAATCCCAATGTGCCTGTTGCATCTCTGAGCCTGAATGTGCCGCGCCTCAACATGGCGGAGCCGCCCAAAAAGCTGGTCTATCGCAACAAATACACAAAGATCAATCCCAACATAATTATTGATTGCGTGCACAATGATCCGACCATACGTGCGCTGAAGATGCTGTTCGATTGGCTGCGCATCAATCCAGAGATTCTGATTGGCTGCTACCACTCGAATCCGGAGTTCGTGCACAAGATTATGAAGCTGCTGAACTATTGCAACATCGATGTGTTCACACGCAAGGTATTTTTCGAGCGCGACCTGCTGACCACCAGCAATGTACGCGACGCTCTGGTCGAGCTGTTCGATGTGCGCGCCAATGTGCCGCTGAGCGAGGACTTCGCCTTCAAGAACTTCGACATATTTCAGAGCACACAGATCACGCTCGACTGGGAGACGATAATACGAGAGCGCGTAACGCCGCAGGAGGAGTCCATATTGCGCATCTTCAAGATGGTTGATTTTGGCTTCTTCATTTGCAAGCAAAAGAAGTTCAACTATCGCTTCTGCGTGAAGACACGTCGCTTCACCGAGAACCAGAAGAAGAAGCGCGAGGAGAAGAAGGGCGGCTGCTCGCGTCGTCGCGAACGTCGCACGGCCCCGAAGACAACACGCAAGCGGAACGAGGGACGCACTCGTCGCTACTCGGACCGCAAGAACGGCATCGTGCGCAAGAGCTACACCAGCAACGAGGAGAAGGACACCGTCGAGGAGTGCCGGAAGCTGCCCCGCAAAGGGTATCTGCGCAATCGCAATGCCGAGAAGGCGGCCGCTGTCATTGTCAGCGCCACGAGCGCCTCGATGGCCGGCGGCACCTCGGCCTCGGCGTCGACCACCACGAACAGTGTCATCGAGAAGCTAAATCTGCAGTCGAGCAGCGGCGCCGACGAGGAGCGTTCCGAGGCGATGACCAAATGCGAAATCATGGGCAAACTCTGGCTGCAGAACGAGGTCGAGACACTGGAGGAAGAGCTGCGCGACAGTCCCGCTCACGTGATCATGTCGCCGTTTGTCGTGGTCGATGCCAAGGCGCTGACCGAATACAATGGCATTGTCAAGTCGCTGGTGAGGACCAAAAAGTGCATTGTCCTCATACCCAATGCGGGTAAGTGCTTTTATTATTTGTCCTCCTTATGAAAAAGTAGCTAATCGTTGTGCTCTCCCTAGTGCTAAATGAGCTGGATGAGCTGAAGAAGCGCAGCGAGAATGTGCGTCATGTTATACGCTGGCTGGAGCAGGAGTTTAAGCACGGCAATCGCCATCTGCGCGCACAGCGCGACAATGAAAGTCAGCCGCTGTCGCTGCTTAAGATATCACGCAAAATGGGTACGTAATAAGAGTTTTACCAAATTCAGAAAATAAGAGTATTTAATTCTCGTTTACAACAGATCGCGATGCATCCGTATTTCTGCAAATTGCACAATTCTGCAATCATCTGGTGGCCAATCATGCCGATCCGCATGTTAGCGAGCTGCAAAAGAACGTGGTTACCTATTTGTCGGGCGATAATCTGTATGAGAAGAACAGACAGCAGCAGAATTTTAGTTATACCGGCATACTCGATTCGATACCCGTGCGCTATGCCCAAATCCACAGTTTCTATGCCAAATTTAAGGCGAATAAAAAATGAATGAACCAGAGCGGACGCTAGGTGGCAAATGCAAGGCAACTGCAGATGCAAATTATATGCAAGGATGCAAGCGTGTGTTCCTCTGTACAACCACAAAAAACGACATGGAGTTCCAAGTTAACGAAGTTTCTCTCAGATGCGGCCCGGCGGGCAACGGCAACCAAACTAAAATCAACAGCGATCGCTGCAGCAGCAGCAGCAGCGTCAGGTTGTTAGCTTCTTTGTTGTTGTTGTTTGTAGTTGATATTGTTGTTGCTGTTGCCGTTGTTGTTGTTATGGTGGTGTTTCGTCCCCCATCTCGCGCATATTTGAAACAACATCCAAACAACAAATCATTCAACCAACAGCAGCAGCAACAATCGCTACAACAACTATTGTACAATGGGGTCCGGCTCATACGGCAGCATTGCGTGGAGTTTGCTTGTTGTGTTAGACAAAAAAAAAATGAAAAAGATAAGAGAAGCAATCACAAAAACCACAAAATCTAAAATCAAACCAAACAAAATCGTTCACTTTCAACTCAAATGGCAGCAACGACGACGACTCTCAGCTAACGTATCAATGGACAAATGGCAAGCAATAATCAAATGAAGAAAAAAAAAAACTAATTGAAAGAAAAATATCATTAACCAAAAAAATGAAAACAATAAGGAAATTGAAAGCGTTCCCAATTCAAGTTTAACCCAAACACATTAATAAACCCCGAGTTTAGCAAAAAAAAAGTGTTTGCGATCCCCAAGGAGCCACCTCCTGAATGTGGCCCACCCTTAGCGTGTATCCCTTATTCGGCGCATAGAAACTTGGCTATTTGGTAGAGCTCATCTCTAAACAATCCACCCTGTAGCTGTACCACCTGAAGAAGCACCACCACTTGATCGGTTCGTTTGGTCCCATTTCGTCGTATCCTCTATTCTGATGGCACATATTCTTCGTGGGAAACATCTCGTCTTTTGAAGCTATGGTCAAGCAGCCCTTCATGTTCCCATTTTGTTTTCTTTTCTCTGTTAACCTTTCCCCGTCAGAGTATTCCGATTTTGCCCGAGCCTAATCATACAATTTACAAAATTATATAATACATATATAAAACATAATCTTAACATTCATAAAAGCAAAACAAAAAAAAATTCAATTGTCGGTCTTGTGAAATACTATAGAAAAAATAAGAGTATTAAGATCTTTATTACCACATATATTTTAACAAATTCTATATACTTTAAAATCTTTTGAAAAACTGTAAGTGTAATAATCTTCCTGTTTTAATGAAATAAAGAAGTCCGGCAAGAAAAATTAATTATTTTATATTCTCAATTTTAGATCATTGTCGATAAGAAAAATAACATTTTAAAATGTTTATTCAATTTTTATTTAATGTTTTCTTTTGTGTTCGTATTGTTTTCTTTGTGCATGTTGCCTTTTTATCCAATTAGATTGAGTTTTGTCACCTTTTGTTGTGTGTTTTGCGTGTATGTTTTAAAGTGGTACAAATAGCGTACACAATAAAGGGGGGTGTATACATATAAATATATAATTTGTTAACTCTGTTCACTGAGTGTTAAATATACGGAAAACTGCGTTCGCAATTGATAGGTGAAAAACATCCTATATCCTATATTTTCCAAGGACATGGTAAGTTAGAATAGCAAGGGAGAACTCTATCGATAGGCATCAAAAATCATATGAGCTCATCTAAAAATCCGATAAGGTAGTCATTGAAATGGACAAGTGAAGGTCGAATTTTTGCATTATCACAAAATTATTGTGTATATTTTACAAATTTACTTGGTGGTATTTAAAATATCTATGAATGCCAATTATGCCTCTAAGATTGTAATTTTTAGAAAATTTAGAATTACTTAGCCATATCCATGCGGATTTTCATTAAAAAATTATAGGTTCATTTCAGAATCGGATACTTGGAAAATGTCTGACACCAACTTAGTTACTGTTACAGTTTGAAGGACACTGTTGTTAGGTTACAATAAAATGGAGACCGTTTTCTAGTTACACTGTGAACAGATAGTTGCGCAGTCGGTCACAGCCGACTGCAAGATTCTAACTTGTTACATATAGAACTTTATAACTATATTGTATAATTGGTTTGAAATACTTTCAAGTGTTTGCTACAGATATAGTATATCATATAGTATATAATAATTTGTCATTTCGTTCTAACTGTTCCGATTCTTATACAATCATCCACACGTCTTTAATAATTAATTATTTTTTTTAAATTTATTTTATTTTGGAATTTTGACAGCAAAGTTTTTGTTTTTGTTGGGTTTGTCTGTTTGGCTTGTTTTGCGCAAACTACAAGTTAAGCGTGTTTTAACCGATTATCAAGCAATTTCAACTTTGTATATATAGATTTTTTTTATATTTTTGTGTATAGATATAGTGTAGTAAGTTGTTTTTGGCTTTAGTCTTAGATTCACTATGTTTTTACGTATATATATATATTTATATATATATATGTGGTTTTATCATCAGTTATTCGTAGGCGTATTATATTTGTATATATTTACTGATGACAAACAAGAGCTCTTTCTAAATACTAAAATATTAATTAAAAAGCAAATTACATAATTACTTAATTTGTTGTTTTGCAAACGACATTAAAAAACCTGCACACATATATAAAAACAATAATAATAATAATAATAATAATAATGATAATAGTTATAATAATACGAAAATAATAAATTAATTAAAAACTTGAGATTACAACAAGACTGTACATTTTGTGCCTAGAAGCTAAGCGTATTTAAAAAACAAATTAAAACCGTAAAACAAAAAAATTGTACGTTTTTGTGAATTTTCATTCAACGCGAACCAAAATAATTAATTTGCACATTTTCAATTGTTTTGTTTTTCTTCAATTTTACGAACTAACAAACTAAGCGTCATTTAAAACATTCCCGATACGCTTTCTATAATACACAGAGAGAAATTTACGCGTATTGCTAAAAACTAATTACGAACAACAGATCAAACATATTTCTATGCATTTTACAATTAATACAATTAACCGATTTTTATCTTATGAAATTCAACTATGCGCATTATTTTCATTTTTCTTAATTCAATTTCTTTTTTTTCTTTTTGTTTTTTTTTTAAATGACGCCCGAAACGGATTTCTCGTAGGGCGTGCCGAGCGTATCGCGACGCCGCGGCAAAGTGCCGCTAGCCGTCAGCGGCGCCGACTCCGGACAACCGAGCCCGACGAGCAGCTCAACCAGAGCCGTCGTATCCTCCACATTGTACTGGGGCGCCGGAATGCCGCCATTGGCTGCCGCCGATGACGCCGACGTTGGCGGCGGAGCGGGCGCCGGAGCTGGCGTGCCGGCGGCCAATGCGGCGGCGGCCTTCAGCGACTTGGCCGTGGCCAGCGACTGGGCGGCTCGCGCGTAGGCCAAACAGGTGCGACCCTCGTGATCCGTGTGCTTGATATTCGCGCCGTTCTGTGAGAAGCAAGCGGAGGCAACAATTAATACAAATTGAGTATGTGGAAGAAGGATCTGTTAACTCACCCAGACAAGCAGCTGGGCAATGGCCAGATTGCCAATGGCGCAGGCCAGCAGCAGCGGCGTGCGCACATCTCGCGCGCTCACATTCGCATTGGTCACCTCCGACTGACAGTTGGCCAGTATGGACACAATTGACTTGATGTCCGCCCGGATGACAGCCTCGATCAGTTGCTGGCCCGGCGAGGCGGCAATCACATGATTACCGCTGCCCAATGGCGTTAAAAACTCCTTCGCCTCGTACTTGCTGCGTATCCAGCGCTCCTTCTCCTCGTGACTGGCCAAAGCGGTGGGCTTAATGCGTTGTCGCGTATTCGATTCCCACACCGAGTTGGCCAAACTGTTGCCAATGGCCAGCATAACGCTCAAATGAGGCGCACTAAAAAAAGAGAAAGGAGTTTTAATAAAGGTTATATTTTTGATTTTGTTTTTACTTACGGCCAATCGTCCAGGCCCAAAGAGCGCACCTTGGAGATGTGCGAGCCGAGATTGCGATGGATGCCCGAGCACTCAATGCACATGAGCACGCCCAGATTGAGACTGGCCCATTCGGGATCTGTTCAATTAGAAAGGAATTAAATATTTTATTTATGATTAAGACAGGGATTTAAATTTGAATCCTTACTTGGCGCTGCACAGTCGACGCAATGTCCGTTGCCAGGCACACGTTGCCTGATGGCCACCATGGCGGCCAGTTCGGTGCTGGTCGCCGGCTTTGTTTTGCTGCCCTGCAGGCTCTTAAAGATCTCCTGCTCGACGGCGGCGACCCATTCGTCGCGCTCCTCCGAATTGGCCGCCTCGAAGTGCCATTGCTTGGCGTCCAACGAGACAATATAGAACTCGTAGCCATCGTTGTCGTCCGCCTCGTTCGCCTTGACGCTGCTGCTCTTCATGCGGCGATGGCGTTTCTTGACGTTGGGCGTCTGCGCCTCCAGCTTGCTGGCGGCCGCCTCGCCGGCGATGAATGTCTGCGAATTGGAATTGGACATGGCGATGCCCTCGTCGCCGCTGGTCTGCTGCGAGCTGTTCGACTTGAGCGGCTCGATGCCCGGCATGGCGCCATTGGCGCCAGCATTGGCTGCGCCCAGCAGAGTCAGCTTCTCGCTGAGCTTGCGCTGATTGTCCTTGGCCAGGGTGAGGCAACCGATGCCCTCGCTCAAAGTGCCCTGCGCCCGCTGGCCATTAGCCAGCAGCGAGCTGGTCAGCGCACTGTTCGTGATGATGGACTTGGAGCCGCGCGGCTTCTGGCCGGGCACCTTGACCGTGACGCAGTGCAGCGGTATCTCCTTGCCGTGCACATCGTCCATGTAGTCGTGCAGCGAGGGATGATACGTCAGCCTGCCGTCGTCGCAGAGCGTCACGTACTTCTTCTTCCACTCCTTGTTGAGGGACTTGCTCGAACGCTTGTACAGATAGCCCTGCTTGATGGGTATGGAACGACCGCTGCCCAGTTCGCTGCTCTTCGGCTCCTTGTCGCTCTTCTTCGAGGACGAGGGTATGAACAGATTCGAGCGCCGGCGGCTCTTGCGACTTGTCGTCGGTGTCGATGTCGGCGTGGGCAGCTCCTTGCCAGGCGGCGGTGCCAAGTCTCGAGGATCACGCAACTGAACCTGACCGCAGTCGCTCTGAAGGGAAAGTTGTTGTTGCTGTTGCTGTTGATGTTGCTGCAACTGTTGCTGTTGTTGCTGCTGATGGGCTGTTCCCGGATTATATTTGGTTATGTTGTTGTTCTCATTGGTCGCACCGATCGCGTCCAGCGACCAGAGCTCCTGTTCCGCCTGCACAAAGTCCGAGCTCATCCGCAGCGGCAGCTGCTGCTGCGCCCGCTGCCCGTTGCTGGGCGCCTGGAACGAGGCGAGCCCGAGCCGGGCGCCCTGCGGCGTCGTCGGACGCGTCGCCGGCGGTTGCATAGCTGGCGGCAGCGGCAAACGCTGCGAGAGTATCTTCTGACAGGCTAAACAACAAAAAGAAGAAGCAGGATTATTATTACTCCTTTCAGTTTAACTCATTTACTTACCATCCTGAAAGACGCGCTCCACGTTCAGTCCGTAGGTGGCGCAGGTCTCGTAGTAGGAGCAGCGCTTTAGATCGCTGGCCAGTTTGCGGGCACGCGTGTCATCGATAACACGCGGATTGCGCTCGCTGATGGCATCTGAGGGGAGGAAGGTAGAAGGGAGATAATATTAACAAGTGTGTCAGGCATAAAATAGTCAAACTTAATCATTTATAAGCTTCAGAAAGCAAATAAATAACATCGATAAATTTATCGATATAAAAAAAATGATATTTTTTATATATATTTTATATAAACAACTGAAAAACAACAATTTTGTTAAAATGCTTTTTAAGCAGTAAACTACAAGCTATCAATTTCAATTAACAGATATCGATACATTTATCGAAATGAAATAAATGGGATTTGAATGGCATAAATAAAAGATAAGCAGTTATTATGTATAAATTAATTGACATTTAGCATTCAAAAGCTATATCAATAGCACATAAAAGTTCGATACATTTATCGAAACAGAAAAATGTCTTGAGTTATATAGAAAAAGTGGCATGCATTCATTTTTATGAAATACATTAAAAGGACTTCATAACAAGATATATATAGCTATAAAAATCACAAAAATAAAATTCGATATATTTATCGAAATTAATAAATACTTAAATTCTTTACTTCAAAGCTATTTAAAAACTCACATTTTCTGTGAGTTTACCAGAATGTAATTAAAAAAAATATGAACTCACCCTGTGTGCCGACCAATATCATGGGTATATCCTGTCCGTTGCGAAAGTTCGCCATTTTGGTATAATAATTGTAGACGGTATTGAAGCTGCCCTCGTTCTCCAGGCTAAAAACAAAGATTACCGCATCCACCCAGCCAGCGAACTGAAAGCGAACGAATAAAAATGCCAAAAATTGAAAGAGTTGAAGAAAATCCAAAAACAAAAGCGTAAGCGAAAGAAAAAAAAAATATAATAAATATATATGTATATAAATTTAAAGAAAATAAAACAAAACAAAAAACTTTTGGCCGCGAGTCCTTGACTTTGTGTGCGTGTGTGTCCGAAGGACGCCGCACGTCCTGTAAACAAAAAATATAAAATTGCAGCGTCTGGCGGCGGGCAGGACAAAAGGCGGAAGCGCGCCTAACAATGGACAGCACAACAAACGGGGTTCAGCTAAAAGGAGCACAGTCTCAGGACACACACACACACACACACTTGAGAAAGTCGCTAATGAAGCACTTGAATCCTTGAATCCTTTGGCAGCGTTGGCTGCCGTGTGCTAAAGTTTTAATGATTTTTGTATGCCTTAAACCAACACACACACACACACTCTCACACACACATGTCTACTGGCTGGCAGGATAATGAACTTTTGGCTTGTAAACAGGCGCTTTGTGTTCACTGCGCAGGATTTTCATGTTTGCTTCTCGGCATAAACTATCGATTGTTTGGCCCAAACAATTGTTTTATTAATATCCTTCATCTGTTTACTTAATGGGCAATCGAAAACGTTCTTTTGAATATTGTAAATTAGTTAAAATATGGTTTGAATTTGACTTCATTTATTTACATATCACATGCTCGGCGACAGTTTGAGCAGCACTGCGTTTAACTGAATTAAAATGCCGCCCGCCAGCGACGCCAGTCGAAAAGCAACTGGCAAACTGGCAAACTGACTGTTCGCTGTTGTCCTGGCCTCGTCCTTTTTGGGTGGTGGGTGGTGCTTTTTTCTTTTTTATGATTTGTTGTGAAAATGTGCACAGGAGGAAACAGGAAAGCAAAAAGAAAAATGTAAAAGCAGAGCGACAAAAAACCAATGTTGCTGCAAATGCAACGGCGACAAGGGAAATGCACACACACACACACGCACACACATACAGTATATACACACACACAGCAGCAGACACTTGTGCTTGACAACAAAACAATTCGTTTGGCTGGGGGTTGGAGCTTCCAGGGGGGTGGGGGTTGCCTAACAGTGCTGTCCATGCAGCTAGAGACAACAATGGTTCAAAGTTTTAAACTGGGCTAAAAGCTATTTGAACTAACTAAGGTTGTTCAACTATTTCTATTGTGTCTGCCCTAAAAAGTTATCCTAACTATATAAAAAGATATTTAAATACGGCTGGAATTTTTTATATAAAAAAAATAAAAGAGCAGAGAAGCTTTTCAACACTTTTATAACTATTTAACAGAACTAAAACAAAATTATTTAAAACAAAAAAAATCCTTATTGTTACACTTAAACAACTTTCTTTTATATGTTTCTAAAAAATACATAGTAAAATTGCTGCTCATAAAATAGTACACAATATAAATATAAATATAATATATATTATATAAATATTTATATTTGAAGATATAAACAAAGCTCTTTTCAAAATTTCCTTCTCTAGTTTCTATTAAGATACCCTCGTCTGTTCGAAAGAATCGACAATAGTCGCATGCAATATTGTCGTCTCGTATATGGTAATGATATCCTGCAAAGTCCTTCCTCCCCCAACCCCCCTAAAAATAAGAAGAAGAAGAAGAAGGAAAACAAAATGCGACTGAGTGGCGACGCGACGCCATTTGAGTGATTTTTATACGAACGTATTTGTCAGTTGTTTTTACTTTAGTTTCTAACATACGAGTGCCAAATACCCTGTAAAAAAAAACAGCAATAAGAGTTGTACCAAAGCAAAGCTGTACCCAGCTTAATCTATTTGTTCAAGTATATTTACAGGGTATTTAATTGGTTTGTCATTTGTTTGCTTATGTCTGAGGGGGTGGCTGACTACTTCAGGGGGTGGTTACTGTTCCCTTTCGAGGGTTATTTTATGCCATGAAATATGGTTTATTGTGTTGCATAAAGATGACAGAAGTTAGTCAAGAAATGGACATTAAATTAGTTAAATAGCGGGAGAGAAGCGACAATTTGTGCGGTCAACTGAGAGAGAGAGAGAGAGGGAGGGGGAGAATGGGAGAGCGAGAAAGAAATACAGAGAGAATGGCAACAGACACGATACAGTTTTACAAGCACTGTCAAATGCAATGATTATGCAATTTATGTTAACGAGAAAAAACGTTGCTAAAACAACGAATCCAAAACTGTAAAATGATTGTAAGACTATATAACGTTAGATATATACAAACTATACTATACTATACTAATTAAAAAATAACACTTGTGAATATCTAAAACTGTTACGTGGCTGTCAAACTGTAGAACTATATCAGCTGCATTTATTTAAACGCATTTTCAGCTAACAAATACAATAAATAATTAAAATTAGTTGCCTAACTATTTACACAGTGCATGTTAAACTATGCGAGTGACTGTCAAACTGTAAAGGGTGTAGAAATTCTGCAAACAATTTTACATCACAAAATATTACCATAACATATAGTATACCCCATACATATTTATGCATTATATTTTAAATACTTAATTGCTTTTCAAACTGTAAAGCGCCTGTCAAACTCAATCCGCACGCTTGACTTGCAAAATATTAACAACATATAATTACAACAACGATAAAAAATAGGGAATCTTATTTAAATAAAAAATTTGCTGAGCTGGCGGAATAGTCAATTGCTAAGCCCGGGGATATATCGAGGGTATTATGCGATTTTAAGGGTCACGTCGCGTGGCAGGCACATTTTTTTTTAAATTCTATTTTTTTTTTTTTTATATACTTTCGTTTTGAAGAGCAACCCCTACGTCGAGCCTAGCCCATAAATACCAACCACAAATAAAAAAAATGTATGTTAAAAAGCGAAAGCAGCTTAAAATTTATAATCCACACTTTCACCCTTTAAGCTGGGAGGGCATATATTTTTTTTTTTTTGTTACCCAGAGGGGGGTGGGCTTGTCAAATAAACGGGGTCTATAGAAATGCTTTGCAAATAATCGCGAACGCGAAATCGCAACACAAAAGCTTCTCAAGCTGCGAATCAATGAGTCAAATAATAATAAAATATATAACAAAAAAAAAAAAGAAGAAATTCTCCATAGAAATGTAAATAGCTCGCGGTGTGCTTCCGTTTTGGGATAAATAACTGAAGGAGGGGGAAGGATATATAGGACATATATAGAATGCATATGTGTATTATTTATTTGCCAAGATTGCCAACTGCATTTTCGTTCAATTGTGCAATGAGCTGAATAAAAGAAAAAAATCTGTAACTATTTTTCTAATTTTTTTTTCAATTTTCTGTTGGCCCAAATGAGATTGGCCAGTTGCCGCATCACGTAACGTCCTAATGTGCAAACAGGCCTTTGGCTAGACGCTAACAAAGTGTCGTAAAGACGTCAGTTGGTTTCAGTTAACAGTGTGCGACTATGGGAATACCCTGTAAGTAACTAAACATTTTTTTGATCTAAATAGCTGCAACTTTAAAGTAATAAATGTTAACTATCAAAGTCTTAGCCTTATATACCCCATTTAAGCAATCTAGACTTTGACTGCAGGTCACAAAAAAAGTAACACGACAAACGTAAAATGTTGCAACAGAAATTGGCCACAGGCCAGGCCAAAAAAAAACAGGACGGGCCAGTTGCGATTGTTGCTTGCCAAAGGTCGAAGTTCGATTGAGTGAGTCACAGTCACACAAAAAGGACATCGCAGGGCGGAGAGTGGGGGGAAAGACCGACATGTTTTTCGCCATTGAATGTGAAAGCTGACAGCACAGCACAAAATTCGCAACCTAAGAATAGAAAAAAAAAACAGCAGAGAAAAAAAACAGAACTTGATAATTGGCAAAAACTGCGACAAATGGAAAGTTCTGCAGTCAGTTTGCGCAAACGAAAAAAAAAAGCTTGTGCAATCTGAAAAGATATGCACAAAAACTTGGCTGCCATAAATCACTTTAGATTTATGACTAAATCAGGCAAAAATTTGTTACAGTGTAGCGCAAATAAAAACAGCTAAGCACCTGCAAACGACCCCAGAGAAAAGTTAGCCAGACCGTTTGCCCTCTCGTCCTGTGGCCCCCGCTTGTATCCTTTTCTGAGCCCGAATTGACCTCAATTCAAATATTTACAACATGATAAGAGCAAATTTATTTGTAGAAACACACAAACTTAGACGCCCACTACAAAGTGCTAAAGGTACAAAACAACCCCGGATGGAAAATGGAAAAATATGTGATCGACTAGAAAATACCCTGTGAACTTTTGTTGCAGGCCTGGCTCAAAATGATATTTTAATGGATTATAATAATAATAAAAAAGTTATTCTTAAAGTTTAATATGTTTCAGGTTCGTATATGCAGTGTCGAAAAAATCGATAGTTATCGATAACAAGTTAATAGGCTTGATAAGCATTTAAAAAATTGAAATCAAACTGTTTTGCCTATGTTTGAATCCTATTTTAAACAACTTTCGTATATTGAGATTATATTGATGTGTCGATAAAATCAATAGTTATCGATAAATGGATAATAGGATTATTGACAGTCTGATAATTTAAAATTAAAATCAATAACTAAAGTATCTAAAGTATCTTATAGACCTAGAATGACTTGACTAAGAATATAGGTATGTATATACATTATGGTAACACAAAACCAATATACCCATCTAAACCCATTTAGGATTCAAAGCAAAAAAAACCCACCCACATTTGTCTGGTAATACATCATCTTTGAATTTTCATGCATATATGATGTTAAGTGGGGATTGTGGGTGGGATTGTTGGAATGAGATTGGGAGGTGGAAATTGCCATCTTACCTGCATTTCTGGAGCGCCGCCCTCGTCGCGTATCAGCAGCAAATAGCTTTGTCCGTCGATGAAGACCTCCTTCTTGAAGCGTCCGCCCTCGGGCGACTCCTCCTGCATGTAGGAGCCGGTGAGATAGCGATGAACCAGCGCCGATTTGCCCGAGTTGAGGGAGCCGACAATACCGAGTCGAAGATCGGGCACCGAACGCGATATAGTCCATTCCTGGCTGTTCACAAATGAATCTGAATGAGAGTATAGACAAAAATCAAATAATCATTAGTAAGGGAAATTCTGCTAAACTGAAAACTCGTTGGACACGACGCGTAATTAGCGAGCGGAAAAACTCGTTTGCAACTCGTGACATCTTTTTGACCTAAATGCGAAGCGGCCAAAAGTGTATTTTTTTTCTCTTACTATTTTCTTCCATCTCCTGTGCTCATTAGCAATTCTTCTTATGCAAATGCCGGGAGTATAGCTATACAATCCATATACATATATATACATATATATATCATGTTGTGCCCCGCTTTGATTGACAGTTTAAGAGAGAAAAAAAATATTGTTTGCGCTTCTCAAAAGTTTTCGGCAATTGTTTTGTGCCCTCAAGGGTGCAAAAACGAAGACGAGGAAGGTTTTTTTTTTTGGATTGTCAGTTGCTTGAACACTTTTTTGATTTAAATTAGCTCGGCTCAGTTTTGCGCAATCAAAATTAAAGATCTGCAGTCAGCTGTTGTCTGCCGTCTGGCGTATTTTTTTTTTTCTGATTCAAGGTCAACGCGATAACAGTTGCCAGGCAATTTAACTCAAACAGCTGCTGCGCTTGTATTAGTGAGCTTTCAAAAGCTTCGCTTAAGCGCTGCAGTTAATGTGAAAGCTATTCAAATGCGTGTTTCATGTGTGTGTGAAAGCTAACACTAATACACATACATACTTATTACTCAATGTAATTTGCAAAACCAAAGAAATTAAAATGATATGAAAAACATAACCATTAAAGTGCCAAATAGTCGTAAATCTTTGGCAATGCCCAAAACATTAGACTACGAGTGCCACGATCAATTTCAGACCCAGGGGGCCGTTTGTTGTATGGGTTTTTTCGAAGGAGTGACAATAGAAGTGCTGATCCCTTTTTTAGTCTACTTTTTATTCAGCTGACCAGTTGGCTGTGATGATTTACTGGGCAAGGCAGGCAAGAAGGACACGTGAAAATTGCTCTATTATGAGTTGTTAAGAGCTGGCTGAGTAAACAGTGAAGGGTTCCTCCGACCAAGCTGGACATGGATATGGACATGAGGACATGACGTATAAGAGCATCTCAAGGGTGACACCGAGAACTTGTTTCACAGTCGTTAATCGACTAAGGACTAAGGTCTAAGGACTCTCTCCCAAGACACTAACGAGTTCAACTGGTTTCCGTTCATTTTTTTCTCTGCCCTGACCATAGCGCAAAATTACAAATTAAAACGAAATAAATATGCCTTTTGTTATATAATGCAACCAAATAAAATACAGAAAGATAACAAAAAAAAAACACAACTTCTTTGTGAAACTGATATGCCAGCTAACAATATATCCAAAGAGTGCGAGCGAGGTAAAAAATTAGCGCGGTTTTGCAATTTGCATGGCCATAAAGATGATAAAGAAAATGAAATCAAATCAAATCAAAAATGGCGGCAACTGGTTCCAAATACAGTTCACAGTTCACAGTTTTCAGTTTTCAGTTCAGAGCCTAATTAATGGCCGCCCAAGGCGCTTCAAATACAGTTACATAAACCGCCAGTTACAAATGCGTCTTTAAGTTTGACTAATGATGTCAAACAAGATCGGCTTAGGCGTTAAGTTCAAACCGCCAGACAGACCTCGAGGTGTAAAAAGAGAGATAAGAAAAGCAGTAAGGGAAAATTGAAAATGGGAAAAGTCCCCCCCTTTCTGTATTCAATCATTGCTTACACAGATCTTAACTGATCGTAACTCAAACTCATGTCAAATGTCGCCATCGTTGTCAAAATTCCCAAACTAATTACGTATGCAAACGAGCCACGACCCAAGACATTAGTTTTCCAGCTTTTCCGCGTAGATCCCTAGAGAAAGTGTCCAAAGGGTTGAATTTTTGTTTGTTGTTTGTTTTCTTATTTACCATACACACACACACACAGCCCATTTACGGTTACAATCGCAGCTTGTTACACACAAAAGCAGTTCGGGGATTTGCGTCTTGATGTGGGTTAAGCATTTTAATTAGCTATGATAATAAAAACGCAATAGATGAAATACAACAACAACAAAAAAAGTAAAAAGAATATCTATTTTATTCTTGAAAATTGTTATCATTGACCCGACTGACCCAAAAAGTAAGCACTGTCCACACTTTTATTACAGACAGCTGAGCTATTCCATTTCATATCAGCACTTGAAGCGTGCCATCTAAAAAGGAGATCATAAGGATCACTTTTTGTGGAAAATGTCATAAATTTAAACGAAACATTTTGTGGTTTACGGTTTTACGGTAGTCAGCTATCAACACCATTTAGGTTTTTTATGGGACGCCTCAACAAATGCAGCTTGACTTTACCTTAACTATAAAAAAAAAAAAAAACTAACTTACGTAACTCGGTTACGGTTAAAGCAAACTCAAGGAAACTTGAGATGTGTGTTCAGAGGGTGTAAATAGAATATTATATGTTATAAACTATAATATGTCTAACCCAGGTAAGATTGTAATAGCAAAAAAGTGAACAAATAATACTTTGGCGACATTTCATTTAACAAGCACTTAAAATGTTTAACATCAGTTAAATGCAGCTTGAGTTGAGATGAAAAAAAGGAAATAAAAACCAGGTATGTATGTGTTAAGGGCAACTGAAGATATCACTAAAGAGCTCTTTTAAATTGCGCCATAATTTAGCTAATAAAAAATTGTATTTTATGACATTTACCTTGGCGGGCATTTGAAATGCAGCCTTGTAACCCAATGCAAATGCATTTACGCTAATTAGAGCCCACAAAATGGCCAGGGAATTTCTATGAACTATAGAAATATATGTTTTGATAGTTGTTGGGGCAATTAATGTGTTTTTAATAAGCCAGGCAAAACGGCATATATGAACATAAATCATATTCAGCAAGTATTTGCATGAGCCTACGATAATATTTAGGTAGGCGCTGGCCAGTAGAAAAAACAACAATAAATCAGGCCAGGAAGCGACCGCTGATGAGACTACGGCTAAGGCTAAGGTTGAGGATGCTGCTGCTGTTGAATTTCTTTCTATTTTACTTTTCTCTTTTGCGTAGGCTGCACATCTGCTCCAAAATCTGATTTACTTTCTTTGTGTGTGTGAAGAGATCAGTGAAAAAAGATCAACGAAACTGGTGGCAAAAGCAAGCAAAATGAAAAAAATTGCAGTAGACGAGAGGAATTTATTTCATGTCTTCACTCCCAGAAGGCGAGACAAAGGCAACGAAAATTAGCCAAAGCCCAGCAAACAATAAGAACAGAAACAAAAAAGGAGCAAAGGGCGATCGCACAAACAAGATTAAAACGGGGCACACACACACACACACAAAGCGTGTGGGACAGAGAGAAAGCAAGAAGGTAAAATCTGCTCTGTTGCTGTTAACTTAACAGCGTTCTGTTAAATTCGCCAACAGGGAAATGGGACATTTTTTTTTGGTACAATTAGAATGCGGGTTTGAATCTTCAAGTTAAATAGTGTAAATGCAAATTATGGCTGTAAAATGTATCAAAACTAACTGGTTTTGAATAGTTTAACTAATTTTAGCCTGCTATTTGAATATTTACATGTTCTATTAAATGCCAGGCAGTATTTCGCACGTAGCTGTCACTTTGAAGACAAACAAAATAGTTACATCTAGTTATAATTACAATTAAGCACTCTGTAGGATAAATATACCTTATGTGACAGGCAGGGGTATTCAGTGAGGGTTCTTTGGTGTGGGCTGCTCATCCAACTGTTGTCTGCTGCTTATTGGAAAAGTTCTGCACGAATGGCTGGCGACACTTTTGAGGTTCGGTCACGCAACGTATTGTACATATATATACATATATGTATGTGTATATGTATCTGACAGATACGTCACATGTCACGTGCAGGAATTTCATATGAATATTAAATATATTTCTGATGCTAACGCAGCGGGACAGGTAAAGCTGCTTTGAATATTTGCTATGACTTCATCAGCAAATAAATGTTCATGTTATCTTTTTTTCAGAAGCAATTCTGACTGACATAGAAATTTACGCATCATTAGCAAAAATAACCAAAAAAAAAAAAAAAAAAAAATAAACACTGAAAATGTGGTATGAATGAATTGTGAATGTGCGGGTGAATAACATGTGTGTTGGATTTTAATAAATTGAATTGAAGATGCGCCAATTGCCTTTAATTCGTTGTCCAAACACACACAAGCACACACATTCTCTCTCTCTTTCGCACACACATTCTCTTCGCGCTGAAGGTCGCGTTAAGTGGCTCAAGATCCTTGCGCTTGATCCCTAGCGAAAGATCAACACAGACCACGCCCCTTCCCCGGACGCTGTCGCAATTAAGCCAACAGAAAAAAAGGGGTTAATTCTCAAGATGCTCTGTCATTGGTGCAACAAGATTTATGGGTTCAGGTAAAGAGTGTCTACACAAATTTATGCATAGATCTTGAAGGTCTCGTCAGCGCACTCCATTTTTGGCAAACTGGAAATACTAAAAGAGAATACCGAAAAAATAAAAACAGAAAAAATTGTGGAAAACAGCAACAAAACATAAATAAATTAGCTGCCCAAAATGCGCATTAAATAATTCGTTGCTTATTTTTTTTTCACTCTCTGTTCGTTTATCAGTCAACGCTTTGAGCACTTTGTGGGGATTGTTCGTAAATCATTTATCATAAAAGTCGAATGGTTGGAAAAAGTGAATAAAATTGCGAAACACGCGCCTATTAAAGCGGAAACGTAGCAAGTCAAATGTGAGTGGGCGAAGCGTGTAAGACTAAAAGATACCCTGTAAAAGGCACAAATGTTTGATAAACTTGTGGTAAATGCCCTACTACAAATATAAACTTTGACCAGATATCTTAATTTATATTCTATTCTTAACAATAATCTACAAATTTATATATTTTTTAATTCAAAATATTTTATTTAAGATTTTAAGCTGCATTTTATACAATATTTATCTGTCTACAAAGTATTTCTGTATTATTCAATCCCAAGTACATAATAAATTTGTTATAATTTGTAGCCTATTTTAGACATTGTTTATAATGCCTCTCTCTCTATATACATATATATACTGGGTATACAGATATCGAATATAAAGAAAACTTACTTATAAGCTGTCAAAGCCTTTTGCCTATCAGCACTTGAGCACTTTTTTCTTTTTGGTACGGGGCGTTTGCTTATCAGCACTTTGTGTTACGACTTTTCTAACTGCACCCACCCCCTAAATTTCCCTTTTTCCCTCACTCGCCCTAACTCTCCCTCTATTTGCGTATTTTTTTCATAGCAATTAGTTGCAATTAGCAAATGGTTTCAACACGCAAAAAAAAAAAACAAAATAAAATAAAAGTAACTATGCTAAGGAATGCACTCAGAAAAAGTATAAATAATAATAAAAACAAAGTAAAACTATCACTAAAAGTAAAACTATTTCCATCGAGTTGATTAGAAACGCATTTCCAAAGAGTTCTTTTGATAAGCGCAAATTGTGCAATTTCTATGGAATTTCTTTTGGTTGAAAGTACAGAAATTATAAAATCGATGAGTTGCCCGATTTTAATCTAATCGCAATCTATGAAGGATTTCTGGCAAAAGCCAATGACCAGACCTTGCCCAATACCAAACTGAATCAGAGTATTCCCAGAGAAAGAACTTTCTACAGACGATTAAATGTCAAATTTATGACACAGATCAGTTTACAATGATCAAGAAATAAATATATTTCTACCCATTTTTTGTGTTACATTTACTTTTTTTTTTTGACTTTCTCCCAAGAAAACTATGGAGAAAAAAAGGACACCCGGCCCGAGACTTGAGGTGAGTCAATCAAAAAAAAAAGAAGAAAAGTTGACAAAGCAAGTGAGAAGAGCAAGAAGAAGCTGAAAGTCAAAGCAGGCGTTTTTCATCCTGGTGGTTGATTCCCAGTAGCATCCACTGTAGAGCTGAACTCTATTAAATATGACATATTTATGAAGTGCCAGCTGTGCCAAAAGAAAAACACAAAAATGCACAGCAAAAATTGTAGGAAAAGTGCTGCGATTACATTTACCTTAGTTTTCCCTCTCTCTCTCTCTCTCTCTCTCTCTCGCACTCGTGTGTCTTTTATACATTTTCCTGGGATTTGAGTGCACGCGTCTAAAACAGCAGCAGCTGTCCAAATGGCAAACGTATTTATGTTTCTCATATAAATGTACATATATATATATATATATATATATACATTAATATTTTATGATCATCATCTTTTGATTGTCTGCGGTGGTTGCCTTCTTGGGCTTGGCTAACCACAAATTTTTATTTACCATTACGGATTTGACTCATCTTTATCATCTTTAGCTGATATACGCTTAATTTCATTGTAATAACTTTCTTTTAAGGGTTTTTTATGTTATTCGCATTAGCTCTTTAAAATAATATTAGATTGGTTTAAATTCTTAAGATTTACTTGAATAATCTTTAGTGAATATTCAGACTTATACGATCGTTAATTAATATTCTATAAAGATCATTGGTTAATAATTTAATTAGATCTCTTTAATAACTTTTAGTTTAATTTTTTGTGATCTTTATATTTGTTATTTTACTTTAATTATTATTATATATTTTGCACATCCATATATTGATCTTCAGTTGATCTTCAGCTAAATACCCTATATTACTTTATATACACCCATCTTTTATCTTCACGAACTAAACCTAATTAAATTAATCGATTTTCATGGTCAGCGCCTAATTAAAGATCGTCTTGTCGGAATATTCCTTCCCAAATCCTGTGGCAGCTGTGGGGATCGTCGACGATCCTTTAACTGACCAGCTGACTTTTCTCCATGCTTTCAATTCGGAACAGGCGCAACAAATCTGTAAATCGCTTACTTTTACTTTCTTTTACTTTTCTACTTTTCTCCTCTTTCCTCTCTTTCTCTCTCATTCTGTGCGGATCTCTCTTTGAAAGTCCAGCTCGGATCTTATTCCATTTGGTTCGACTGACCTTTTCTATTGAAAACGGAGCGCCTCGTTTACATCTATTGCAAAATTATGAGGTCCATTGTTCTGCTCGGCTCCGTCCATTACATTCTTATTTATGGGCTTGGACCGAGGGCAGGCTCTGTGCCCATAAACAATGTCTTGTGCGAATCGGCTTGTTAGTTAGTTTTTGGCCAACAAAAAAAAAAAACAAATGATTGTCAGTTATCTTGAGATTGAATTAAATTAGCTGGACAAGCACAAACCGATCCCAATAGAGACGTGTTGAGGAGCCGGCTCCATTTGAAATCTCAGTTTAAGACACAATTTTTTTTCGTGCTTTTAAGTCTTTTTACAGTTCAATGACTTAGCGTCCATTACAGTCATTGTTGTTGTTGTTTTGGCACAGCTTACGGAGGCACCTACGAGACAGTAAGTAACTGCTATCAGTCATACGCCAATGCATGTCTGCTGCCGGCCTATTGAATTACACCAGTCAACAAGATTTTGCTACCAAAAAGGGAAGCTGCAAAAAGCAGCTAATAAAAAATAAAAAAGTTTGCGATTGTTTGCTTGGAATGTGAGCGAAAGCTGAGCTTAAGAATATTTATAAAAATATATAACATATTATAGTTATGAGCTATCATTTGATAAGCTTTTGATCTCATTTATATATTAATTAATTTAAATTATATTTATATATAAAATCCTCAATAAGATTTTTAAACACACTTTTTTGAAGTTTTTTTTTTGAAAGCAAATAAAGAAAAAAATTAAAATAAAAACTTGAGTTCTTGTATAGTAACAAAAGTGACTTTAAGTCCTGCAATTAAACAAGATTTCATAAGAAGCCTTTAAAATTTTATTTGCAAACAGCATTAAAAGTCAATTGAAGCCATCATTTTAGAAGATTCGAATTTAGATCTTGGGATCTTTAACTATTAACTATAAAAAAATTAATAAAAATTGCCAACTTAGATACCAGCATAAATGTGCATATATAATTTATATTATATGCAGCTCTTAAACAACAAAAAAACCTTCATATGACACATCAACTTTTTAATACTCCTTTTAGCAATATCTAAAGATTTTGAGTGTGTGATTAAAAAGATGCAATAACAAATTTGATGCCTTACACTCATTAAGCAAGCCCGCAGGATAGTGTAAATATCACACACACACACACACACACACAGTTATAACTGCCCACCGAAAATGCAAAAAGAAACCACTTGAACCGGTTATGTTGTAAGATTCATGTAAGTTCCAGAGAAGAGAATCAGTTGAGTGTGACTGAACCTTAGCCAACACAATATATATATATATATATTTATTTATATATACCCTGTAGCTTAAGCGATGCTTAAGTTAATGATCGGCACTTGGTCGCTTTATGGTTAACAGCCTTGGATAGAATTTTATTAGAGACTCTCGTTTAGTGTTACATGGGGCGTCACATTTGAATTACAATTGAATGGAACCTAAATAATAACTTCCGCTTTTGGACTGTGCCATAAACAGAACGAGATAGAAAGAGAGAGGGAGAAGGGAACTGGAATTTGCTCAATTGGGGAATACAAAACAAAAGCGACCCAAGGGCTTAAGCCCGGGTCCCAGACTCAATATGGGCAACAAGTGACCAAAAGCCTATTCACATATTCACCATTCAACTTTTGATCGTTTTGTGCATGCCGAATAGACAAGACTTCAATAAAAAAAAAAAAAGAGAGAGAATAGGAAAAAAAAAAATACCGGCTTATTTGGCCCGACACTGGAATTGTAACCGAGTGTGGAAAGGCGCATGGAACTGGTGCCGCCTCATACTGCTTTTGGTGGTGGTTTTCTATTTTTTGTTGTTTTTTTGTTGTTTTCTATAAACTTCAAAACAAGTGTCCACCAAAGTTGGTAACGGAAGCGGCGCTTGAAACGTGTCGCCGTGCTGTCAACTCATTTGCATATAGATTCGCCTTTTCCTTCATTTCCCCCCCATTTTCCCTAAGCGATTTTCATATATTAAAAAAAAAGGCTTTTAAATTTCACATATACATTTGACAGGTCTTCTTGACGTCTTCAAATGATTTAATTGAAAAAAATACGCAAAGTATTTGAAAAAGCCAAATTTGAATATTTGAGATGTGTCTGGGAAAATTCTAGCTGAGTTTTCGTCGGTTTTTCTCAGTCTTTATTTTCGTTACACTTGAAAGCGCTGTTTAGCATATGCCATAAAATGTTCGACTAATTGCCTTAAAATTAGCTATGAATTCTTAAAGAAAAACCTTGATGATCAACAGTCTTGTTGGCTTAGTTAAAAGGTTTTTCTCATAGAGGAAATGCCACGCTTCAGCAAACTTGAAGGTTCACACAGTCTAGACTGTAAGTAGTTGAGAATTATAAATGATCTAGAGCTTTTAATAAGTTACAAGAATTTGTTTGCCTTAAAAAAGACTTTAGATTATCTTTAGAACCTTATAGTTAATATTTAATTAAATTGTAAGCATTTTAACAGCTGCATGTGATGAAAATTCATTTAAATAGAACAGCTGAAAATGATCTAATCATATGCAAACAATAAAGCATATCATAGTATCAAGTGTTCTTCTATATTTCTTCTAGTCATATATCATATTTCTAATAATTATGTTGCACTTATCTAAAAAATAAACCTACATCGTTACACTTCTGACTTGCGACCTGAATTTTTCTAGATAAAGACACAAAACCTATTGGTCAACAGCCTATTGAAAAATTATCATATTTCAGTTTAAGGCACGATCGAAAATACAGAAAAACTTCATTAATTACACGGTAGAAGGGAATGTAAAGGAAAATACAATAAAGATAATAACAGACAGGCGTAGATCAAAAGGTGCATTTAAAGGAGAACAAGCGCGTGCCATATAAACATATACATATATATATATATATTTATACATTTATATAATATATATAGAGTTACACTTAGAGCATATTTAACACCATTTGTGACAATCCAAAAAACGTTAAGAGAAGAGAGCATAATAAGAACCGCTGCTCGTTTGTCTTGGCCGTGAAGTCTCGTGAATGATTAATGAACGCTTCTCGACGATTCTCAGGCAACAGTCGCTGCAATCAATCGTTGGACGCGTGTCGCATGATTGACGCCCAACTAACTTGATTCTAGCTCCGTGACTCAAGAGGCTGTTGTGCCCAAAAATGAAGCGAGCACAAAGCGTAGTCAAACTTAAATACAGTCTGCCTTAAAAGGCAAACGCCAGGTCGCGCTTTTTTTTTTTTTTTTATATATTTTTTCTTCTTTTTTGTAGGCGTTTATTTAATTGACGTGGGCTGAACATTAATTCGGCTTAAGTCACAATTTGTACAGACAGTTCTTTATAGAGTTTAATTAAGGGCAAGCAGATTGTGAGTTTCGTGAACTTTTGACGGTCAGTTAGTTAGTTAGTTGATTTAGGAAGTGTTCAAGAATGCGACTTAGTTAATTAAATTTGTGCGCAATTATAATGACATTATCTAAAAGGGAAATGGAAAACGCCAAAGACAAGCACTGATTTCACTTTTTTCGCGTAGATTTTTCCCATGGTTAAGTGAAACTTTTTTTTTTGCCAAAGTTCAGTGTTTTTTTTTTTTTAATTACCATGATCTCATGTCGTACAATGTAAATGACAATGATGAGAGAACTAATGATCTGCACAGCTGCTACTCATATATATACACATATATGTATACATGTATATAAATTATGAATGTACACACTATAAAAGTTTATAGACATCTGCTCTCGAGTCTTGGTTTGTATAATAAGCATAAACAATTGCGTATTATTTTAATTACTTGTGTTTTTTTTCTCTTACTTTTTGGCAACGTTCTATAAAAGCTGCCAAATCCACTTTTTGTTCTTTTTTACTTTTTTTTGCTTGTGTTAAAATTAAATTAAATTTCTGT
The DNA here is from genome assembly GCA_004143845.1 of Drosophila lacertosa. Taxonomy (NCBI): domain Eukaryota; kingdom Metazoa; phylum Arthropoda; class Insecta; order Diptera; family Drosophilidae; genus Drosophila; species Drosophila lacertosa. The sequence goes on from SCDZ01000135.1 coordinate 187,583, forward strand.
TGTTGCAAATAAGATTTGAAGCTTTTGAGCAACAGCAAAAAAGCATTAAAAAAATAAACAGAAAAAGCTATAAAAGAAACGTGTTTAAAAAGAACAACAACAAAAAGAAAAAGTCTCGCTAGCTTTTTAGTGATATCAGCAGACATAGATCAGATCAGATCCCATTCTCATTCCGATTCCCATTCCCATTCCCATGTTAGAACGTCAGCGAAGCGTCAAGGTCTTTGAAAAGTCAACCGAATAGCCGCAGGAAATTGGAGCACAATTCATATATCGAGATACCATATGGAATATACGTATATATATATAATATATATACATATATATATTTGCCTAGTTTTATGGCATTTAAATCTAATCTGAATTGTGGCTTACTTGGGTCTATATTTAATTAGTAAATTTGCAAGTGAATGAACGCAAATAAATAAAAAATACTATAAAATAATACATTCTATAAAATCGAACATATAACAATAAGAAGAAGAAGACAAAGCTTATCTTATCGCCACTGCAAATAGACACAAATACAAAAAAAACTAGACAACAATCTAGTAAAAGGAACATAATGGTATATTATTATTAAATCGAACTATCTATAACTGTATATATGTTTATATAGGAACGTGGCAAATATAGCAAATAATATGTGGGGTTGTCGGAATTTTTGCTTTGCATTGCATTTTGTATTTGTGGAGGTCACATTGAAAATAGATTGTGACATCAGCCAGCTGAGAAATGAGTTTTCTAGTTGGCCACTTTGTAGATTATTCTAATTACACAATTTATTACAAATGTTGCAGGTAAAAATCTGTTGCCAGCCACGAGAATATTTGATTTGATCAAAAGCAAAAGCTGATCGAAGTCGTGAATATAGTTTGTGATTCATAAAAGTTTATGTTTTCTATTCACAATTCAGAATTAATTTATGAATTTAATAAAAATAAATAACGATTTTTTCAATCAGGAATTGTTTTCATATGAAATAGCTTTAAAAAATTATAATAATAAAATAGGTTGCATTATTTATTCATTCATTCAATTGAAATAAATATTTTAAAAAGGCTTTTAAGCTAATATTTAGAATTTTTATACTTTTAAAAAAATATTATAAGTAACTTCATTAATTTATTTTAATATTAAAAATAATTTATTTAAATAAATAATTATTAAAGCGTTTTTAAAATATACTTTAAACTGCATTTGCATTTAATTTACTAAGCAAATATTTCAACCCTACTAAAATCAATAGCTTATTAGTTTAAAATAATCAGTCGCTAAAATCTGCCCTTGGCAGCTTCCCACGCTCATTGTTTATGCCTATTAATATAAACTTAACCCCACCCTGAATAATATCACACTTGAGAATCTCCAGTTCAGCCCTTAACTTGGCCAGCATCAGTTTCCCAAACCACAAACTATTTGTTCTATCTGTCTATCAGTTTCCCCGTCTATCTCTCATCATGGCCACTTAACAAGCCCTTGCATTACCAGATGCGACTAGAGATATGCTTTCCACAGTTTTCCTGCCAATGTTTTCACACATTTCACTTAGTTTTTTCATTTGACGTCACATTAGTTGGCATTGATTGTTGTCTACCTTCATTCTCAAGGCTTTGGCTTTAAAGGCAATTCTCGCCCGCATTATTTGAGAATCGATAATTGCATGTTAAGTGCTTGCTTGGCGCGTTGTCACGGCTACTGTTGGATACGAATGTGAGTCAGTGTTACGGTCAGTCGGGCAACTCTAGGGTGTTATTAGTCCTCCTCAACTTTCGCTTTCGCCCTTTCACTTAAAAAGACAATGCAGACAAAAGCAGTGCAAATTATTTTTTTCTTTTAAATTTTTCTTTATCATTTTCGATTCTCATGCAAATTGTTTTTATTTTTTTTTTTGAGAAACTTTGTCATTTGTTGGCCAAATTTTGACATAACAGCTCGCGGAACTGCGGGAAACTATGTCAAATTGCATTATAATTATATTGTTTTGAGTTTGTTGCCAAACTTTGACACATGACACGCCAAGTGTCATTTTTAATGGGATTTTCTTTTAAAAAAAAAATATATATTATTTTTTTTTTAGTTTTTTGTGCAACTCTTTGGTCGTTTTTAAGTTTTGCGCAAGGTCATCAGCGTTTGTTTAACAAAAGCAATAAAACATTGCATAAATGCGCCAAATGTAATCAACTAATTATAATTGCATTATGTTAAAGTGGAACCTACTTTAAGTTAAGTCCAACAAAATTATAAAAAAGCAAACAATGCTTAAGCTTTTTTGTTCAGGGCTATCAGTTTTAATGGGAAGCCACTGGAAAATGTGTTTACGTCTTATGGACTCTAAACACGAAGAGCTTAAATAGATCTTCGAGCAACTGTTTCACACTCTAATTATTTTAAATGATTTTTATTATTATAAACAATGAAAATATTAAAATGTGACTTATGGGCAGCATATGAAAAATTGTTTGAAGGATAAGCAATGTTTCTAAATGATCATTTTACTTTCAAGAATAATTTTAAGTTAAACTTTTGTTAAAAATATTTTTTTAAACAAAAGAAATAAAAGTAGAGTAGTATAAAAGTAAAGTAGTTTCTTTCAGTCTTTAACTTTAGCTTTGTCAAATTGTGCCAAAATAAATTAGTTAGTCATCAAAGTCACTTAGTCATAAATAAGTAAAAAGTTTCCAAAACAAAGCTTAAGCTACTACAATCCGAAACTACAAAAGAACTAATTGAGAGCTTCCTAGAGTATTCAATATCAAGTGCTTTTTAAAGCTCCCCCCGCTAACTGTTAACCCCTTCTTAAGCTGGTCGCATTCACATCGACACTGTACCTCACCTGATTTGCGTTTCTCGCGATCCGGCACAACTAAGCTTTTGGCGCGCTTGACGCGCAGCGAACGTCGGCGAATGGAACGCAGAAAAGCTTCGGGCATCCTCGAGAACCGTTGCGGCGTCTCTGGTGCTTTGGTGCGCTCCGGCAGAAAAAAGTTCTTCACGGCCAACATGATGTGTAAGTAAGTAACGGTGAACTATGCGCTTTTGCTTATGTTTTTGTTCTTCTTTTCGTTTGTCGCTTATTTTGTTTTGTTTTGTTTTGTTGTTGTTCTTGTTCTTGTTGTGGGTGCTGCGCGTGTTGGCAATGAAAACGTAAAAACTATTTACAGCTTTGTCGCTTGCTATTTTTGCTTTGTGTTTGTGTTTGTTTTCACTTTACTTTCTGCTGTTTGTTTTTGTATAATCCTTTTGTGTGTGTGTTTTTTTTTTATTTTTGTTCTTTGACTGCACTTCTATTGCGTATTTATTTAATACTGAGCCTTGCACTTATTGGCTTCGTTGGCAACATTTTTGCAACTTGTTTGGCTTTTAAGCAGCATCAAATTGTTTTGCATTTTAAAACATTTGATTTATGACTAATGCAGGTTTCTTTTTTTTTTTTTGCTTGTTGCTTTTGTTTAGTCACTTTGCATTTTTGATTTGGCACACCACCTTTTATATTTATATAACTGACGCAATTTGTTAGTCAATGTTTTGGTTAAATACGCGAAAACTACGCGAAATGTACGCGAGACCCTAAAACCGAACAAACGAAGTGCAAAACTGCCGCACCATACGTCTGCAAGTCGCGCTGGTCGAGACTGAACTGATGGGAATTATCAACAGCGAACGCACTCACACCTCAGCAACGTCGGCGATAACAGCGGCAGCAGGCCGCGCTCTCAGGCTGTTATTGCACAGCGGGCCGTTAATGCTCAGCCTATTTAACAGCGGCCACTGTAATAAAAGCCAGTGAGAGCGGCCACTGTTGTGGCATGTAAGTGTACTGTAACTGCACTGAGAGCGGCCGCTTAACATAACAGTGGGCAATTGTCAACGCTGCTACTGTAAGGCTTGGCACTGTGAAGACTACTTTGACTTAGGCAAACAATAACAACAAAACAACTGGCGCTGTGCAGCTGCAGCTGTGGTCTTAGCACGTGCTGTTAACAGCTGCAATTAAACAGCAGAACAGGTAAAAGAAAAAGCTGCAACTGAGATGCATTTTTTTGTCTGCAGCTTTTGCACTTGCGCTTTAAGCGTGTAATCGAATATGCGAACTTCCGCTTCATCAGAAACGGAAACGCCGACAGCTGACAACTTATCAAGCTGTTGCTATTTTCGTATGCAACTTGGCCTGATTCATGGCAATGTCAATAAATGTGTGCTTGTGTCTGTGTACCACTCAAAATTCATTTTAATTTACTTTTTTATCAATTGCAAACCGAACGTCGCATTTCACTGCCGATAAGCGCAACAGTCGCAACAGGCGACTCAACAGACAGTCGCTAACAGAGCGCTGTTAAAATATCCCAACTCACTTGTGGCTGCTGAGAGAGAGAGTGATGAGCCTCGGAGGGGAGATGAGCTGAAGAGGCTGCCTCACTAAAAAACCATACGGAAATCAAAATGCAATAATAAACATTTGCCGACGCATTTGTTGCTGCTGCTGCTGTTGTTGTTGTTGTGCAGAGAGACGCAATAATCAACTGGCTGCTGTACCGTTGATAATAATGATAATATGCGGCAGCGTTGGGGTGTGTGCTCACCCCTCTGCCAGCCCCTTCATTCGGACATATAAAAAAAATAACGACGTCGGCTGCAGGCAGCGGTTGTGGTTATTGTTTTTAGTTGGGGGTTTCGGTTAGTGGGCCGCTTGGGAGCTGCGCAGTGCAAAATGCACTTCCTATTGAGCGAGAAAGAGATAAACACGATTATGTACAATAATTTGTCGACCATTGTAGTTGCTGTAGCTGATTTCCCCCACATTTTTCCAATGAGTTTTTATGCAATACTCATATAATTTACGAAAGTACAGCGGAAAATGCATTTGCATATATGGCAAAAAAAAAAAACAACAATATGTGTAAAATGTCGCATTGATTGAAATCCAATAGGCCCTGATCCGAGTGCTTGTCAAGTGGCAGGGGAAATGGTGGAAAATTAATCTTTGCAACAGACAAATTTTATTACTTATATATATTTAGATAAACACTATGTAGGCCCATTCCTAGAGGAAAGTTGTCTCTATAGATACACTTTATCTAAATGTTTAATAAAGATTTCGCTTAATCACTTGCAATATTTTTACAGTTAAGTATAAAAATCACCAAGTTCTCCAAATTTACAGTTAAAAAGTTCGCAAACTGTTTACCTGGGTAAACAAATGGTAAACAGTTACATGTCAGACAATTAAAGTCAAGCCAAACAAACAGTTATTCGGAATAAAGACTTTATTCACATACACACGGAGAGCATACTAATGTCAGATCTATAAATATATAGACTCTATCAAGATCACTCGAATTTCAGCTGAGAATTATCTAACATTGAACATCTCTAACTTTATAACCGCATTAACATAAATCCATAAACAATCCAAGAGTTTTTATAACAAATGCAAATCTAGAGTTGAATTGCAGATTACAAACGAGAGATATATATGTATGTATATATATGTGTTTGTATATATGGAGTAAGGGGCAATCGGATTGCTTTTTGGTGGACACGTGAACTGCATTATATGGTCGATAATTTGACACGCTCGCCGCACTTATCGAGGACACACGCCGAAAACCAGACGACGCAACGCGACACGAATCCATCCAAAAAAAAAAAAAAAAAAAAAAAAAAAAAAAGGGCAAAAAATAAAAAAAAAAAAAAAAAAAATCTCAGGAAGTAAAATAAAATTTGCAATGGAACTTGAAATTGTCGCGTCGCCAGTTCTGAGACGGGACTCCTTAGCCACCCTCTAAAGGACGCAGGACTGAAGGTTGCTAACCAAATAGATACCCTGTATGCACTTGCTTACCATACAAAAAATATATAAATCTGCTTAAGTTGCATTCTATGAAAAATTTGTAAAAGTTTTAAAGAAATTTTATATTATTTAAAAAGTTGAATATTTTTATAATATATTTAAAAAATAATTCAAAATTTATAATCGATATAATTTGAAAATTTTAAATCTTTTGATCTAAATATTCATAGCCTTTATCACTTTTATTTATTACAGGGTATTAAAGCTGGGCGCGGCTAACGCTCATTTTTATGGAATTTTAATGGAATTTCTAATCAACCTGCGTCCCGAAAAACGTTCAACAGGGCGCGTCGTCTCGTCTGCAGCACACCCTGTTTTACCCCCCAACCCCTCTGTACAGATTTTAGCCTGACAAATGTTGCACGTTGCGTTTCTCAGCGAGGGGTGGCACAACTGAGTGGCACGTCTGGGTGGGTGGGTGGTTTGGGTGGTTGACTCGAGGGCAGTTGCGACACTTTCGCTTTCAATTGCGCTACTTCAGTAGCGACTCCTTTCCTTTTGTTTCTTTCTTCCCTTTATACACTAATTCTCATATGGAAAGAGAGTTTATTCGGTTTTTTCTTTCAAGCAATTTAATTGTTTTATCTTGCTTGGTTTTAAAGCTAGGTAAATCAAGTTTTCTTTAGTTAGATAAGTGAGAATCTCCTTTGAAAAAAATCTCCTTCAGCTTTCAACCTACATATAAAATGTATTCTTGAGTTTGATTACAAACAATCTCCTCTAAAAATTGTGCATACAAAGTTTTTATCCAACTCTAATAAAAATGCTGCTGCACAGAGTATTAAGCTATTGTTCATGCCCGCCTGCAACCTGCTAACTTGATTTATTTTTTCGTTTTCATGGAAATCAACGCGATAAGCGGCACGAATTAAATGAGGTTAATCAAATTCGGAGTTGCTTTTTAAGGGTTAAAAGTTTAATGGAGAGCTGCAACTGAAAAGGCGACAGTAGCAAATACGACTAGCCCTACAATTGCACCCTGCCCAGCCCACACCCCACACCCCACCCCCTGCAACCACCCTCACCCCCCCTTTCTCAGTTTGATGTGCGACTAATTATGTGCACAACTTGACTTGAGGGTGCGCTTGTCGACTTTATAAAGCCAACACTCACACACACACACAACCCACACACACACCTCCTACACCCTCTTGCACAACAAAAACTTCACACTCAGCAAATTAATGGCAAGAAAATTTGGTACTTAAAAGCAAACTGACCTTTTTTAAATGTGAAATAAATACTTTTTAATTTTATAAAAATAAATAAAAGAATAAGTAAAAACAAGATTTAAAATTCAAAATTCAATTTAGAAAAAGTTTTACTACTATTAACAAATATCCTTTTATTTATAAATATAATATATATATTTATAAAAATAAAAAGATTATAAATAAAATATTGAATTTAGAAAAAGTTTTATTTTAAATTAAATGTTTTGTGCTTATTTAAAGAATAAACTAATTAACACACTATTATGTTTTTTTTTTCATTTTATATAATCCTCTATAAGGTTTTGGAGCTTATTTATAAAATATTTATTATATTATATTTATTTTATATGCTAATTTATAAAACAATTATTTTACAAATAATATGCAGCAATGATTAAATCAAGCATAATTTTTATTTTACTCAAGTATCTTTAATTTTTTGTATTTAGTGGCAAAAAAAAGATATTTTGTTTTGCCTTTAAATTTAAGATGTCTTCCAAAACTTCGCCTATTTTTCTCTCAGTGCAGCCTTGGCGAAATTTTAATTGCCATTGCTGTGTGTTAAACAAATTAGGTTTGTCCCCTGAGCTTTCGGTCACTTAAAACCACACGAGGCGTCGGCTAACCACCAACCACCGCCCACTAAACCACCCACTCTCCCACCCCCCTCAGAAGGCAGCCTTTGTTATTCGATACTCTCTTTGGTTATTTTGGCGGGAAACCCGCTTTGGGCTTTATTATTTATTAGTTCATTAGTTGTTAAATTAACGCCTTTTGTGTTTTTTTAGGGGCAACTAAAATTCTAGAGACTTGTGATTTCATTTACTGTTAAAATTTCTTTTATTTAGTTTTATTGCATTTAGCGGAAGTAGCAAAAAAAAAACGCTTCATTTGCATTAACAATTTAAGGGGCGAAAGTTTTCTTTCTAATTCTTTTTTTCTTTTCTTTTGGTGTCAATTCACTTGCGTAGAATGCTTATTCAACAATTATTCAAGTATTCACAACACATCGCGCAGATGATTCACGAGATATTCCAAAATCACATTATGCGTGTCTTATTTTTAGCTGTGAGCAAAGATTTCGAATTTGATGCCGTTAAATTTACATCGCTTTACTTTCTCCGAAAAAAAGTTTTGTTAAAATTTAGAATAAGAATTTTAGAGGTTTTCACTGTGTTTTTTTTTTTGCTGAAAATTATTTTTTATTATTTATTTTTCAAATTTAGAATCTCAAATAAATATTTTTAATAATTTAATAAGTAAAATAAATATGGCAAAAATGTATATTTACATTACTTAGTTCTTAATAAATGTTTTAAATAAATTTATTTATGATTCTTTTCTGAAAATTATTTATTTATTATTTATTTTATTTATTTATTGTAACAAGAAAATATTTTCAAAATTTCGAATCTTAAATTAATATTTTTAATTAATTAGTAAGTTAAAAAACATTATGCAAATTTTTATCTTTATATCATTTACTTCTTAAGAACTGTTTAAAATCTATTTACAACATTGGTTAGCATATCTCTTACATCTATAACCCCCCGACATACCCTTTCACTATACCTTAATTCTAGGGTATTTTAGCAATCTTTTCCCAGCGTCCACTGGAAACTCATTTCGGCTCATTCGTTTCGTTCGAATTGGTTTTATGAGTTCAAATAGCTAATTTCATATTCATAATTTCGCAATTTGCGTTCAGCATTAAAAGTCAGTTGGCTTTGATTCATATGCAGACTCACTTATTCGCATTCATATTCATATTCGTATTCACCCCAAAGCCGGCAATTACAAGCGAATTAGTTCTCACGGCCAAATGCGCTTAGATATGTTCTTTTTTTTACCTTCAAACCCTTTTTTTAATTCATAATTCATAATTTAGCGAAAATTGCCAAGTTGAAATTTTCTGCGTTTTCATCTTTCGACGGGCCGAAGAAATTCATAAAATATTATCGCCAATTTTCGTTGTAATGAAGCGTGAAACGCGCCAAGAAACATGGCAAAAAAAAAGAAGTTACTTTAAATCCATGAAATCGCAAAGGCAGGGAAGGAGAAAGAGGGAGAGAGAGAGAGGGAGAAAGAGAGACCGAAAGAGAGGGAGGGTGATCTTAGACAAGGCGTTGCAATTGTGGAATGTGCAACAATGCAACTTGACATTATTATTAGAGTTTGCAACAAGGCGAAAAGGGGCGCGGGAAATTGCGACAGTAAAATGGACGATATACCTTACTGAATACCCTAGAAAAATGAAGCGAAAAAAAGTCATGTTTATAAAGTATATAGAAATATATTTAAAGGCACTTTCTAAAAACTAATTAATTTGTTTAAGAAACTTCTAAGCAAAAGCTGATTTAATTTTAGCCTTTTTATGGCTACTTTTTGTGAGGCTTTTAAATAAATTTTTACTTAAATGTTGCTTAAAAAAGGTTGATGAAATATATTTATACATATATATTTTTAATATATAAATACATTTATTTATATATATATATTTTAAACTAAAGGGTATTTTTAACATTTTTAACATTAAGTGCTGCTTTTATTTAAAGCAAAATACTTAAAAATTAAATATATTTCAAGCAATTAAAAACAATAAGAAATTAAGATAAATCTGAAAAAATTTTATATTAAAAACATATATAATTAAAATATAAAAAATCAATTAATAGACAAATAACAAGAAAAATTATCAACGAAAAATAAACCCTGAAAAACAAACAATTAAAATTCTACAGGGTAACTTAAAGTTCGTTGCCTGCATTTGTCTTCTACTCTTTTCTTTTATTTAATGCACTTTGCACTTTAAACGCAAATTGAGTTGATTAATTTAAATGTGGAGGGGGGGGGGGGGGGGGGGGTTGGGGAGCAATGGCGGGGGGAATTCGGTGGCCAAAGGGCAAAATTGCAGACGGCAGAAAATCAATAATTTTAATGGCAACCATTCCCAAGCATTTGGGCTACCAATTTATGTATATGTGTCTGCTTGTCAATGCAAATATGTTAAGTACCGACCCAACTCTCCCCCCTCCCCCCCTGCCTACCCTCAGGTGGATTGTCTGTCTCGCTCTAACAGCTGCCCCATTCCCCTTGGCTTGCTGTGCGTGTGACAGCTCCCCAAAGATGGGAGCCCGAGTTTTCTGCTGGGGAGCCGAAGGCGACTTTGCAAGCAGTCAAATTGGATTTAATTTTCAGAAGAGCCTACAAAAAAAATTCAATTTAAATTGTGTCTCTGGGGAGCACGAAGCGCAAATACCCTATACATAAATAAGTGAGCATGAAAATGAACAGAAGAGAACCTAATTTAAATATGTTAATAACAATTTAAAAAATAAATGCATATAAAAATGAAGAGAAAAATGCGCGTTTAAAATGTTGCTAAATTATTTGTAATAAATGGAATGATTTGTTTTAATTTTTGCCTTCTAAAATTAAACATAATTTGTTAAATAAACATGTTAATCTGTCTGTTTACAAAATTTAAAAATATTATTTAATTTAAAAGAATTGGAAATCAACACAGTTGGAAACACTTTTAAAAACATTTTTAAAAAAATATGCTTTGCTTAAATAAATAAAACTTAAATGCCAAATAATAAAGCGAATAAAAATCAAGGCTAAAAAATAATATATTTTATAAATGAGTTAATTTATTATTAAGTTATGATAATTTAAAGTGTATAAAGTATATTTTATGAAACCAAATACAAAAATAATTCAAATTTTTCTAGATAAACACAATTAAATTAAAATAATTAATCCATGTTCTAAAAACAAATCTCTTTATATATGAATAGACCGTAAGACTTCATCCAAATATAAACTTTAATTACACGTTCGTAATACCCTGCTAAGCATACCCTGCAAACTCAAAACGCAATTTTCTTTTTGCTGGCAGCTTTTTTTTCGCCTGCCCCTCGATGAAAATCGCTGGCAAGACGAAAAAAAAAAGAAAAAAAAAATGTAATTATTATGACGAGCATTTTTATCATGAAACAATTAAATTATATGTATTCATTTCTATATGCCGAGAGTAATTATAAAGCTACGTAAAATATAAATCCAAGAACGAAGCTGACGCAAATGAAAATGCGCCCAGAAAGGGAAGGGGCAAGAATAGGGGGCAAGGGGGCAAGGGGGCAGGGGGCCAGTTGAGACCTATAAATTGCCACAGGGTCGGTCAGCAGTGGGTGGAAAATGCTTATTTGTGTTTATTTCTTTTTAGTGCTTAAATAACAACGAACAATTGTTGCGTTACAAAATATTTGAGATTATTGCCGATGGATTTGTGGTCGGAAAAGCGCGGGGAGGGGAAAGCAGGAAAATTCAGCTAGTGTAATTGTGAAATTATGCAATATGCGTCAAATGACATATCAAATAGTTGTTCTTCAATAAGTTTCGAGCATAATTGTCAGTCGATAATTGAGTTAAGCCAATTGCATTTATGAATACTCAATGGAAAAATGTTCAAATGGGTTTATATAAAACTATATTTAGAGAACACTGCAGTAACCCAGATATTATATTTATATTTATCTATAAACTACGCTTTTATTTAGGTCAACTCTTTTTTTTTTATATTAAATATCTACTCAATTTTTTTAAGGGTTGTTTTGGAAAATTGAATTTTCCTCCAGTTCCAATCCCTTCTTCGGCGCACGCTCGAGTAATTTTTACTTTTGCAAGGTCGAAGTTCAACTAAGAAATAACTAACATGTTTTTTCGGCACATAAAGTAAAAATTTGTGCGCACTTTTCTTTTGTGAAGGGGCTGCGAAAATCTTGCAAGGACTTTTCCTAAATGCCGTGCAAAATATTATTTTGAGTATTGATATCATTTTGACATTTTACTGTGACAAAATTGTTGTTTCGCCTTTGCCGTTTGACATTTTTATGATCGCATTACAGCAAATTATCATCCTGTTTTTCCCAGGGCATTTGATGCGCCTGTCACAAAAACAATGAACAAAAATTTGGCTCATTTTTTGCTGGAATTTATGTAAGTTCAACTTTATGGCATGTTCTCAATTTGTTAGGGATAAGAAATTAAAAAAAAATATATTTGGCTACTTGTTAAGAGAAAATATATGCGAGTGGAGCAAGGCATGACTAATGCATACCCTGTAGAGGTATGCTAAGGTAGGCAAAAAGTTGATTGATAGTAGGAGTTATATAAATAAATATATATTACTTTTTTTTTTAATTTTAGAATGTGATATTCATAAAAAAAAATTATATTTATTTTAGATAGCTCTATTAAGAGTTCTTTTGATATTTTAGCTAATTCTTTTTTGGTATGCTTTTAATTTATTTAATACAATTCTTGATATATATACACATATTTTTTTTCGATAATTTTCTTTCTATGTTGTGAATTATGTAAATTATATATCCAATCGAGTTTTCTCTTTAAACATAGTTTTTACAATATTTTCCAGCATCTTTGCAATCCCAATCACTTTATAAATGACGAGTTATTTTGCATTTAATGCAAATACTCATCAGTTAACAAATTTTATGTGCTCATCCTTGAGTCAGCGTTTAATAAAAATGATATCAGAGCCCAAATTGAGCATTCACTAAGTGTACGGATTATATAGTATAGAAAAAGATATATACTTAGTCATTCGATGAACGCAACTTAAGACTGAGTAACTGTTGATGCAATCACGCTTACCTGCAAATAAAAAGAAGGCAAGAAGAGAAAGGTTAGCAAAAAAAAAACTCATTGCAGTTGAATAAGATAATGAGAAGTATAAATAAAGTGAGACTTAGATATACAAAATATACACATAAATCGTCTTTATAAAGCGTTTCTAATTAATTACACAGAAAAATGTAAAAGGCAAATAAATATCTTTGAATAGATCAGAAAAAGTAGCGCAAATTTTCCGACCTAAATCAACAAATCGCAAATTGCAAACAAATTTCGTGCAAAAAGGAAATGCGAAAATAAATGAAAAATTTCTAGCACCAAATCAATCAATGAAGGACGAAGGGGAATGTCCTTTTCTTGCGGCATTTTTCAGTGTCAGGCGTTATCGGCGGATATGGCCGACATTAATCTTGTGGCCAGCCAAGGATTCCACGCAAGGCTAACGCATTTGATTGGCGATAAGGATATGCGATATGAGTATATATATATATATATATTTAAAAAACAAATGGAATACAACCCCCAACAGGGACATGTGACGCGTGTCCTGTGCACATTCTAATTGTTTCTTCCATTTAATTTTTTGGAAGACAAATCGCTGGAAATTAACTAATTATATTCAACCCCACAAAAAAAGGCATAATTAAAATAATTGAAATTGAAATGAAAAATGGAATATGGAAAAGGAGCAAGCCAAAAAAAAAGGACAATTAAACAATCAAATTAATACGGCAATGCAGCAAAACAGCAAAAAAAAAATATGTAAATAAAAAAAAAGTTCTCTTTTTTTTTAATTTCTTGTCCTTTGCTAACCAAACAGGACAATGGATAACTGGGTTCCAGATAAGCCACTCCAAAAAAAAAAACGGGTTGGCTTTGCATTAACCCATTGTTGGACAACCCCCGCGCGGGTATTTTCGCTTATCCAAAATACCCTAACTTTTTTAGAGGGTATGTGGAATTGTGTATTTTAAATGCAGGTGCAACTTTTTTTTCAATTTAAAAATTTATTAAATATGAATTAAATCTAAAAAGTGAGTCACATTTTCGGGACAAGCTAGGACAAAAAGAAAATAATTTATACTATATAAAAATATATATTTATTTTTTTTATAAAATAAGAAATAAGCATTATTTTGGAGCTCATAAAAAAAAACTTTTATACAGTTCACGATTATTTCATTGTATATTTTATATAAAAAGAGGAATAAATATGGAAAAAAAAGAGTTGTAAAAAATCCTCTTTCTGCCTTCAACATATTCGGTCACAGATTCAAAAAGTCAGGCAAAAATCCTTTTTACAGGACTTATAATTAAATTAATATAATTTTCTATAAAATTTGATATCTCTTTTATATAAATCACAATTAGCATTAAAAAAGAGCATTAAAAAGTCGTAAAACTTCGGCTTGTTCCCGCTGCAGTTGTCATTCAGTTCAGTTGATGGACGCACAATGCATGTCCTGCAGCAGGACTCACTTCGACTCACTTCATTAGCGTTGAAAAAAAGAGGAAAAACAAATAGTATTCAGGACTCGCTGCTGGACTTGCTCAAGTGTGCTCATTAGTGGGCAGGGGTTGGACCCGAGTTAGAATCCGAGCACGAATTAGACTGAAAAGGGGGTTGTCTTTTGGCCCACTTCGCATGCAGCGCACGCTTTTGGCTAAGCTGGTGAAAAAAGCCGCCCGGAGGCAATTTCTGGCCACTATCTGATAACAATACAAAGCTCATATCTAGATGTTATGAAATTTTATGAAGATAGGAAAAACCATTTAGCGGCCAAACAGCATCCGTTGTGCCAGGTCCAGTTCCATTTGCACAGTTTTCACAGTTTTCACAATTTTCACAATTTTCCTATTTTTAATTCATGTTTGCATGGACAGCACCTACTTCAAAGTGTTTGCTTGGGTGGTTTTGGGCTTGGATGCTTGTGTGGGCACCTTTTTTGGTTGCTTGCTTGTTTTGTATACCCTGTAAAATTTTCAATGGGGTATGCTCGAATTTTAGAAAGCGTTTGTAACAGGCTGAAAATAATTTGAAATGCCTAGAAATACTATATTATATAGAGGAACTATATACATATTAATACATATAAAATAACTTTATATGTTATTCTCATATATTTAGTCTTATAACAAACGCTAAAGTTACAAATAATAATTTTTTCGTTCAACATTTTTACAGGGTATCAACTGCCTCGAGCACTTACATGGCTTGTTTTTTTTTCTTTCTTTTATTTTGGCTACTCGAATGTGGAACAACGGCAGCTGCTGGGATTAAAGCATCGCCTGTTGTGTGTGTTTGTATGTGTGTGTGTGAAAGTGATGAAAAAAGTTGTCAGATATGATGGGTTAGCTCGTGTTTTCGGTTATTACAGCTGCCGTAGCTGACCAGATAGAGAGGCAGACCCAAGTCGACCCCTTTGGCCGCAGCCACGTGCCCCGTTTGCCGTCAGGTTTAGTCGACTGTAGTCAAATGGGAAAGTAAAAACATGCGTTATGCAAACTAATTGATGGTGGCATAATACACACACACACACACAAACACTCACACACACACACACATATTGGCACACACTCTCTCACACACACATATGGTTTTGATAACTGTAGTTATCATCATAATAACATTTCATGCATGCTAAAATGGATTATGCTTAAATATGATAATATAATATAAAAGTGCTTATGCTAATGGGATCGCTCAGGATCAAGCCAGGATACTTAACAAGTGACCCATTTAACAGTTTATTCTGTTTGGCAGAAAGTAATTGAAGTGTCGGCGAAGTTTTCAGAGAATGAAATTTATGTTAATAACTTATCTTTATAACTATAAAGAAGCTAAAAGATTAAGGAATATAAATTGTTGGTATTGCAAATTTAATTAAGCTTTTAATCGCAAAGATATAAAATTTATGCAAATATAAATAAATCTACAAAGTTATTTAGAAAGGATATTAAATTTTTTTAAAGATAGTTGAGTTTAATTTGTTATTTTGGAATAGTTAGGAGTTGTTTTATATATCTTCATATGTCAGCTAACAAAGTGTTCAAGATTTTAGTCTAAAAATCATTTACGAAATAGAATACAAAAAAAAAAATAAAAAAAATTAAAATAAAAAAATTAAATAAAAACACAAAAATAAAATAAAATATAATAACAATAATAAATATAAAAATAAAAATACTAATCCATCATACTTAATATGACTTTAAGCAAAGACTTTCAAAATGTGTTTTAAACTTTGCTTTGCCTTAAAAAACAATTCGCTAAATGAAAAAAAAAAAATATATATATATATTAGGATATGAATTAATTCTCTTTAGCCTAATAAAATCTAAGTATATCTAATGTTAATAAAATACTCTTAAAGCAGTCACAACCAACTTCATTTAGTTTACATAAATCTTTTGAATACAAAAAAAATGATGAAAAAAGACTGACAAATGAACAGATTGACAAATGAGTTTAGGCCTGATGGTCATTAAATTAAATGCAGTCGGATTCGCGGCCAACACTCGACGGTCAGTTGAGACATCAGTCAGCAGTCAACAATTTTTTGGGGTGGCAAACGGTAAATGAGTTTCAAACAGTTTGAGCCCAAAATGCAACCCTTGGTAACAATTACAGCAGCTCAAGTTGAGAGCTTTAAAAGTCGAATGCAGCAGCGACAAAAGCAACAACAACAAAAACAATAAAAACAACAAGCTGGAAATATTACAAGCGGCTGTAACCAGCCTCAGAATACGCTGTTAAGAGTTTGTTTTATTTAAGCAATAAACTGAACTATTTTTAAATAAAACTAACTTAAATCTTATATTCTTAAGCCAGCCTGGGTTTGAATCTAATGCTCAGTTGTTCAGCTGTTCTTTAGTTTTAATAGTATTTAATATTCAGCACACTTTTATTAAGTGTAAGCTGAATTTTACTTAAAGTAAACTCAGTTTTTAAAGCAGTTAGCCAGAAGATTGGATAGCAGGTTTTTATATCTTAGCTTTTAAAGTAAGGATTAAGTATAAATATATATATTTCTAAAAAGGAATGCCTTGTTTAATATATATGTATATATATATTTAAATTTTTTTTTTGTCATAATTGTATTTATTTTATTTTAAATATATTCTGTATTAATAATTAATTAATTAATAAAAGCCACAAAAATATCTTAATAATCTCTCTGAGCAACTGACTATAAAATCTTTTACAAAATTGTAAATTAATAACTTCAGCCTTTATAATTTCCACATAAACAAATACGCCCCCTTGCACATTTTGTGAACAGTGTATAAATATTTTGACGCCGCAGTTTTTTGGCAGTTGACCGTTGGTCAAGCGCTGGCAGGGTTGCAACCAGCGTTGCAGTGCAACCCTAAAAGCTGAGAGCTGTCTGCGCCTGCGCTTCATGCAAAAAAAAAAAAAAATAAAAGAAATCCTGCCGGGGGGGAATAAAAAGGGACTCGAGTTCATTAAAACGCGAGCTGTAATGAGCAGAATGCAGTGTAATGAAATTAAAGTGAACACGCGACACACACACACACACACACACACTAGCACACACACACACATAGACACACAGACTGCCCGCTGGTTGGCCATGTGCAGTCAAAGTTGCAACTCACACCCTGCCACATGTGGCACATGGCTCGTGCGTCAAGTGCCGCGCTATTTTCGCTGCACCTTGACTTTATGTTATTAATTTTGCTCTTTCCCTATATTAAATGCATTATATAAATACATTTTGCCCGCATAATTGGCAAATTTTGCGCAATGTGGAGCTGGTTCCAGTTGCAAGCGAAAGCGCATTCATTAGTTCGAGTTTGTTTAGCGCGGACAAAAGAAAAATATTATGCAGGACGAATTTGCGGGCAGAGACCTAACCAGACCAGCAGATATCCTGGAAGGCAACTAAAATAAATTAAGGTTTTGCATTACTTGAAAGCAACAAAAGTGCTTTGAAAGTTTTCTTTTTAAGGTTTCTTTTTCATAAATTTATTTTGCCAGCTATTCAGTTTAAATTTTAGTTTAGGAAAATTTTATATTAAGTTGTTTTGGATTAGAGCTTAGGCCACATTTTTAAATCATCATATTATATATTATATTTTATATTAATTTATGATAATATTATTATATTGTTATTATATTATATTATTACATTATTTATTATTTTTTAATTTAATATTTTATTATATTTCCATATTATTATATTAGTAAATTATTATATTATTATTTATTTTTATTACTATATTATTATAAAACTATATTACTAAATTATCATATTATTATATTATATCATTAGCTATATAGAGCTTTTTAATATTCTTACTTCACTAATATTTTATTACTATTTCAATTAACATACTGTTCTTAAAAAAAAGCATAGCAAATTTATTCAATTCTAAAAAAATATTTAGTGTTAAGTTACGATACTAGAAATATCTTAAAGCAGCTTTAAAGTATAGATATATTTTATTTATAAAAAAATAGTTGTAAAAATACTTTTATATAAAGACCAACTTTAATTGCTCTTACCTCTTACAATAATTTCTACCAATAAAAGCTGAGCACAAATAATAATAAATAATAATCAGAAGCCAACGTGTACTTAATTTCATTCCAAAAAACTTTTTACCACTTTCCAACTTAAACTTCTATTAAAATAAACTATTTTAAAATGCAATTTCATATACAAAAACATTTGATCAGATTTGTACAGGGTATATAAAAGAGCTGAGAACAAAGGCAAGCGGTACGTGCCTGCGCTATAAGGACGTGGACTTTGGGCATATCACAAACGATGTGAAGCTTGGAACAATCAAAGTGTCAAATAAAAATGTCAAGTTTACGATCCACAGCGATTGCCGCTAATCTGTCAACAAAGGTGAGAGGAGCTGGCATATCCTGTTTCCTGTTGTTGGACATTACAGGGCTAAGGGGTTGCTCACGGCTGACTTGCTGACCGCTCGAAAGAGCCGAGCACCGAGCCCGGCTGTCATAATTAAAATATGACGCGTGTCCTTGCCAGGACAAAGGCAAACACGCGCCGCAGGGGCAGAAGGCAACTGCGCTAGTTGCCGCCATTCGACACGCGATGCATTCCAGGACATTGGCCAGGACATGTGCCGCAACCTAATGGCCAACAGCAGCGTGCTAAATAAGCATGCAACAATATCTGCATATATATATATATACATATCTATATATATCTATACTATATATCTTTATAGCTGCATTCCTTGCAGTCGGTCATTGTCCTTGGCGGCAGCAACTGTGGCTAATTGCCAGGCATATGCCAATTATACAGTTCCTCCAAAGGAAATTGGCTCAAATCACGTAAGAACAACTGGCAAATTGTTTGCCACTGTTACAAAATGAAGACATGTCCTTGTTAAGAATAATTGGAACAATTTCGGGCATAACAAAAGAAATAAAGCCAGTTTTAAATGGGCAATTTACATGCTACTGCAGAATTGCCTTTAGGCCAGCTAAATGGGTGAAACAGTCAATAAGACTTTAAAATTGGGATTTACCAGCAAAATATATTTATTTAATTATTAAAAAATAAATAGATATAAGTTGTGTATATTTATTAATTTTTTTAAATTTAACTGTACATAGAAAACATTAATATTTATTAACAATCAATATACTTTAAAAAGAAATTAGTTTTCTTGTCTATTTATTAGGCAGCTTTTTTTTAAACAATTTTTTGATATTATAACTAAGCCAATGCACTCTTAATAGTTAATATAATTTAAAAAAAATACCAGATCTAATTTTAAATACGTAAATTTTTAAATAATATTTAAAATAAATTCAATCAACAAAATCTACTTAAAATAGTAGAAATAACCAAACAAAAGAAAGTGTTTAATCATAGGTATAAAAAAGAGAATAATACATTAATAGAAAAGATTTAAAATATTATTATATGAAAAAATATAATATATTAAAATATATTATATGAAAACTTTCTTTACACGTCTTTTCAGCAATTTTCCGTTACACATTTCACACAGCCATTAAAAAGTGATATGATCGAATTTTTACGGATCGTATAAAACTGATCAAGATCAATTAACGGAACGAATCGTTATGCCGATTATCAAATCAACGAAAGGACAGGCAACAGCCGAGGATATTCTTAAGGCCACAATTGAGGGAGTGAATTTATGGCCTAAACGAAGTAGAAGAAGAAGATGGTGAAGAAGAAGAATAAAATCTACTCGTTTAAGCTAATTTGTTGGACGTCAGGATGTGACAGGAGCCGAGTTGAGTTGAGGAGCTGTTTGCCATTGTCAGTTGCATTCATTGAATGGGCTGCGACAGCTTTTGCGACAACAAACCGCCGACCCACTTTATCAAACAGGCACACACAATGTACAGGACATAAAGGACATTCAGGACACGCTGCAGCGTTCATCAATGTAGAGCAAAACTCATTTAGAAGCTGCTGCTGCTGCTGATGTTGACTGTCTGCCGCTGTTATCCTTTTGATGCGAAACCTACTTTTCAGCGACAGTGTTGGCAGCTTTTGATTAGCAAACGAAAAAAAGCTAAAAAAAAGGCTAAAAGATAAATATGCAGTTCTAATAATTAAAAAAGGAAAACAAAATAAAATATACACAAAAAGATTGTTTATAAAAAACAGCCAAATCTGGCCGTAAAAAAGCCAACTGTTGTCAGCACTGACCCCACATGAAATGATGCGCAAACAGGCGGCACATGCAATTTCTCAACATTTCATCAAAGTAGGTTGCAACACACAATTCACAAGAAACTGTTGGCCCGGCCAATAGATTGGCGCAAACGTGGCTGGAACTAGGCGCGAGCC
Organism: Drosophila lacertosa; assembly: GCA_004143845.1. Classification (NCBI taxonomy): domain Eukaryota; kingdom Metazoa; phylum Arthropoda; class Insecta; order Diptera; family Drosophilidae; genus Drosophila; species Drosophila lacertosa. The sequence continues at coordinate 208,141 of SCDZ01000135.1, forward strand.
AGGACCAAACAGGAGCAGCAGCTCGGCAGCAGCTCGGCTGTGTTTGCGCAGGTGTTGGCCTCAATGTGACACACGTTAAATGGCAAATCCTTTTTGGGCCAACAACCAACGCTGACAGCCAACTAATTACTTGCGAAAGCAATGCCTAAAAGGATTTCCTCCTAAAATGGCCAACGCAAGGGAATTTCCCGCAAATCGCTGTAGGCATAGCCAAAAAGAAGAAGAAGAAGAAGAAGAAGAGAGAACAATGTCAAGTCAATGAATGACAGTTGCCGGAGTTGTCAGGTAGACAGCCAACAATAAATCCTCACTCCTGACGTTCTGTCAACGTCAGTCAAAAACAAAATACGCCCAACCTGAAATTCAAACCAAAAATAAAAAAAAATAAAATAAATATTCATCAGGTTATGTGATTTAAAGTTGACAGAAGAAACCAAGAAAAACAGCTAAAAGAATGCATAAATTTTTATGGCCACACATTATTTTATATATATTATATTTACTAAGGAAACCTATACAAAAAACTAGAATATTTTTACTTCCTTTTATTATATATTTTAAAGGTCTAACTTGTTTGCTTAATTCAAAACATTTTTTTCGCACATAACTATAAATTTTGATAATTGTATAACCTGCTAAAAGCCTATTTAATTCTTATAAATTTGATTAATTATAATATTTTTTTAAATAAATATAAAAGGCTTGTTTAAGCGCTTACAGTTATAGATTCATATTTATATATTGATAATGGTAACAAAAATATTTCTAAATTCTGTAAGGAATTTTTTATTAACTAAAACCGATCTATTTAGAATTATAATCAATAACATTGAGAACATAATAAAACTTACAGAAATAATTAAGCAATTAAATTTATTTAAAAATTACATATTAATATAATAAAAATTACTTTTTAAGCTTTAAAGATTTTAATGCAAATCTTTACAAAATATCTTCCTTAACATTTTTTCTATATCCCTAAAAAAAGTCTTCCCAATATCAACGTTAGATTTAGTTATAAGTTGTATGTGCAATAAATAAAGTAAGTAAATAAGAGTTAATTTTAATAGAATTGTGTGACATTTAATGTTTATTTATAGAGCTCTTGCTCAAGTCTGTTATATATATATATATATGTATATATGTATATATATATCCACTTTAGCTGGCCAAAATCCTATAATAACTGTTACAAACAACTCGCAAACAGTTCACACACAAAAACCAGGCAAAGTCCAAAGCAAACAAAATGAAATTCCACAACACAAGAAAATTAAACAGAGAACAAGCTGGCGAATTTTAGGGACTACGAAGGATCTGGGCTACTTTTCGTGACAGAGGCCTAAATAGTTAATCCTTGCGCTACATTAAATTGCCCAAAGGATGCCGAAAGAAATTTGGCAAGCAAGAAGGAAATACAAAATATAAAAAAAAAAGGATGCCCTCTGGTTACGGAACAAGGCTGCGAATTTGTCAAAGAGTTGTGCAAACAACGCAGGGAAGAAGAAGAAAACAGCAACAACAGCAACAAGGACGAAAACAAATCGAATGCAATCAAAATTAAAGCGCTTTAGCTGTGACAACAGTCGGCCCAAAACAATTGAGGGGGGGGGGGGGGGGGGGGGGGGCGCGGGGGGGGGGGGGGACCACACAGAAATCCTTTAGGGGTGGCAGACAAAGGCGCATGTCCTGCTGGCAATTTAAGCGAATTAAAGCAAAAGTTTTCGCAATTTCCAATTGATTTGGGTTTTTAGGCAGACCCGAAAACTGCAAGGACCAGAAACAAGGACAACTGCTGTGCACTAAGAAGCTGCAAGCAGAAGCAAGGCAGGCCGTGTGCGACTAGACTAGATACCCTGGAAAGCCAAAAATATTATTTTAAAAAATTTTATTTATTTTTAAAAAACTTTTGTGTTTTCATGTTATTTTGTATGTTTTAAAAAAGATTTTTATAACATAATTTAGGCCTATTATTTTAAGGGAAAGGTTTTTAAAAATAAAATATATTTTCCTTAAATTGTTTATTAATATTTTTTTTAATATTTATTATTATATATTAATGCAGCTTCCTTTTATAAAAAAGTATTTTCCAGCACATCAAGAAACTTAAATACCCTTCTCAACCCTGCCAATTAGTACAGGGTATGCACAAAAAATGTTGTAAAAATAAAAAGCGGAGCACGACGCGAAAACAAAAACAAAAATACGACACTCGAAGCGTTTAACTTTGGCTTAAGTGTTTGTGAACGGGGACGTGACCCGAGAAGGCGCGTCTTAACCCTTTACCTGACAAACACACACACACACACACACACAGTAGAAATGGTGACATGCAACGCTGCAGCGGAATATCCTTGGGTATCCTGCGGTAGGAAAATCCCTCCAAGTGTCATCGACACTTGTGCCGGCTGCCTTTAAGGGTTGTCCCAGTGCCAAGCAACAGCGTCAGGATGTGGCAAGGATATGCCAGGCAGCAAATGTGTCGCTTAAGTGCTAATAATTGTGCCCCTCGCACAGTTGGCGGTCGAGCAAGAGGTTCTATATAATATATATATATATATAAAACCCTATATACTTTAAAATGGGGACCTGCCTGCGGCTTTTGTGAACGGTTTTGCATTTAAGGCTCTGCAGGAGCTAAACATTTTGAGTGCCCCACCCATTTAATTTGACTAAAAGTTGGCTGCTTTGGGAACTGCAGCAAACTCTGGGAGTTTTCATAATTCGTGGTTAGATTTACATAACTGCATAAACAGGTCAAAATTCAGGAAAGGGTGGACACTAAATATACACAAAGAAAATATCTAAGCACAATTGTCAAAGGCGGAACTGCAAATAAATGGATGGAGATTAGATTGAAGGGAAATTAACAAAAAAAAAAAAAGAATTATTATAAGTAAAGGTGCAATTATTTACTAATAAATCTTAGATGCGCTTTTGTCAGTGGCAAATTTAAGAACTTTATTGCTGGTAGATTCAAGAAAAAGGACAAACTATAATCAAAATTATATCGAACATAAAGATCGGTTGAGTTTTTGCAAAGTTATAGGAGTTAAAATTCTGGGAGGAGTACTTTGTATGGGATTTGAGAAGCTTACATGTCAAATTTTTTCTCAATTTTGGCATGATTTTTGACAAAAAATTGGATCCCCGCAGAAAAACTTTTAAAGTTGATTTTTATACTAATTTTGGTACCCGCAATCGATTAAAAATAAATTCAGAAGATTTCAAATTTTTCAAAAATTTTTTTTTCCTAATTTCATAAGGGGGGAGTACAGTGTTTATTTCGGAAAATTGGCGAAAAAACTAAAATCAAAAAAATCAGGAAAATTTAAATATAGATTCATGAAAGAGGACAAACTATTAACAAAATGGTTTTAAACATGAAAATCGGTCTAGTTTTGGCAAAGTTATTGGGGTTCAAAGTCTGGGAAGAGTATTTTATATGGATTCCGGAACTTTACATGTCAATTTTTTTCCAATTTTTCGGGTGATTTTTGACAAAAAATTAGACTCCCTCAGAAAAACTTTTAAAGTCGATTTTTATACTAATTTTGGTACTCGCAATCGATTAAAAATAAATTCAGAAGATTTAAAATTTTTCAAAATTTTTTTTTTCGAAATTTCACAAGGGGGGAGTACAGTGTTTATTTCGGAAAATTGGCGAAAAAAATAAAATCGAAAAAATAAAGAAACTTTAAATGTAGAATCAAAAAACAGGACAAACTATAAACAAAATAGTCTCGAACATAAAAATCGGTTCAGTTTTGGCAAAGTTATAGGAGTTAAAAATCCGGGAGGAGTACTTTGTATGCGATTTGAGAAGCTTACATGTCAAATTTTTTCTCAATTTTGGCATGATTTTTGACAAAAAATTAGACCCCCGCAGTAAAACTTTTAAAGTTGATTTTTATACAAATTTTGGTACCCGCAATCGATTAAAAATAAATTTAGAAGATTTAAATTTTTTCGAAAATTTTATTTTCGAAATTTCATAAGGGGGGAGTACAGTGTTTTTTTCAGAAAAATGTCGAAAAAAATAAAAACAAAAAAATTGGAAAATTTAGATGTAGAATCAATAAAGAGGACAAACTATGAACTAAATCGTTTTAAACATAAAAATCGGTTAAGTTTTGGCAAAGTTATTGGGGTTCAAAGCGTCACTTTAGAGATGCCCAGGAAGATACCTGAGAATACAATTCATCAAACTTATGCCAATTAGCATAATCAAATCAATTTACAAGATTTGCTCAACTTTCCCACAGTTAAAATTTATGCACATATCAAGTTGAAATAACATCAATTCATGCACATTTCAACTGGAAATATATCAGTTAAAATTTAACAAAAATTGCCCAAAAAATATTGCACACTAATGAGACACGATGGATGATTAATGATTGCGAAATGCGTTTGTCAACTGGGCGAAAGTGTGAACTCGAGTTCAAATCATTGACCACGGCAGGACACGCTAATGGTTGATCCTGCTGGCAAAAAGAAAACTGCGGTTATCCTCATGTTAAACACTTCATTCATTAGTTGCGAGAAAAGAGAGAGAAATCATCATTAGCAGCAGCAGCAGCAGCAGCTTCCTAGGGGCATGATTAATGACTCCTGCGGCAAGGACATGCAACTGTATGTTGCACTTATGTAAGTGCAACAAGCATTTACCGTTACATATAAATCATAGCAAGCGTTGCTTTCACTTTTTGCCCAGACCGCAAATTGATTGAGTTTTGATGACATCTCAAATTGACAATGGTCAAAAAGGGGAATTACATTTTTTTCCTTTGCGGTACAGTTATTTTTTTCTTTCTTCTTTTTTGTCAAGATCATTTACAGTTTTATCTAAATTTTCTATACATTTTTTTTGTGTATGTTCTTTATCAATGTGCTCTCATCTAGGAAATTACTTTCACGTAATTTGACATACAGTTTTTTTTTCCCCCACTTTTCTATGATTTATTTCTCATAAGTGCTGCGAGGGACATTCAAAAACAGATCGATTACTGCTCCTTTTGTTTTAGTTGACAGGACAACAATTGCTTCAAAAATGCTCAAGAAAATGTTTTACGGTTCAGTCAAGCATTCAGATAAAGGCTAACCCCAAGAAACCAAACCACATATCTTTGATCTACAGTTATGATTTTTTTTGGGAAAGAACAAATGTTTATTAAATAAAAGGCTTATATAAAATAAATGTTGCTAACTTTAAAATATTTTTTAAAAAAAATTGCACAGCAAAAATAATAAAAAAAAAATATACAAATAAAGCAAAAATAAAATCAATTACAAAAATTTGTCTGCCAAACTTAAGTCTGTAAAGAAATTTTAGCAATTATTTCAGCTGATTTTAAATATATTAATATATACAAATCCCATCCACATAATTATGCCATCGATAATTAAATTCAATATAAACAATCTTCAGATTGTGCTCAACTCAAAATCCATCGACTCATTCTCAGTTCATTAAACAACTTTCCGATGACAATCAAAAATCTTCAGCGATCAAAAAATAGATCCTCGAGAGAAATTTGCTAAAGCTGAGTTCGAAGGACTTTTAATTAGAGTAATTACTCGAGCGTAACAGACAATCCTGGCAGGACGATTACACAGGCGAGCGACTTTCGGGCTGACGTGTTACAAATCCAGGATTAAACATATGTAGATCACAAAAATAAAAAAAAAAAAAACAGGGTAAGACTTTTTTTCTTGTATTTTTTTTTTTCTTTTGCCTAAACATCAGTCAGGAAGATCAAAGATGTTTGCTGTCCTTCAGCTGGCAGCGGCAACCGCAAGGACAATGCTCGGGCATAAGACAGCATCCTTATGAGATTAAAAATGCAAATCAGCCGAAGGCAGCCGCAGGAAAAATATGATGACGCTGCAGGAAAACTGTTGTAATTGTTGTCTAGCTGTCTGCTAGAGTCCTTCATGTGTGTGTGTGTGTGTGTGTGTGTGTGTTTGCCCAAAACATGACAGCTTCATGTGGCAGCTGCCTGCGTCCTGCGTCCTTTTCAAATCTTGGCGGTTTCTCGCTGTCTAAAATACATTTTTTGTTGCACTTTTTGCATTGATTTTCATTAGCATTTTCCTGTGATTTTCTTTTTTTTTTTTTTTTTAACAGCCGCTTGCATGATTTGACATAATTTTGATGAACGATTTGATTTGGGAGATTTTTTTTTTGGTTGTTGTTTCTATTAAAGTTGACAGCCGTTAATAACTTTATTTCGCTTTGGTTGGCAGTGGAAAATGCGTGTGGAAAGTCGAGTTTTCATTGGATAGTGAGTATATTAAATTAATATATTTTAGACAAATTCATGGGAACATATCAAATGTCAAAAATTATTTAAACAATTTTATTTAATTATTTTTTAAATAGCAATAAAAAAGTTGGTTAAGATTTATAGAAAGAAATTTAAATGAGTTTAGTATAAAAACATTTTAAATAGAATTTATGTGCTATTAAAAACGATTTCATTTAAAATTCCGATTTATGCGCAACAACTGAACCAGAAGATAATAAAAAGAAAATAAATCTGAGACAATAAAAACAAAACTAGAATGAATATATTTTTTTTCTTCAGTTGAATTTTCCGATAAGCCCAAACAAATCCAAACAAATGCCACTAATTAAACATAAAATGAACAAAACAAGCGACAATTGCTGATCCTGTTTCAGATGCAGAATCTGATCCTGGATCAGGAGTAACCCTTGCAGATGCCCGTTGAACAATGGCGGCCAAAGGGTTTAAAGGTGTAAACATTTGACAAAAGTGTCACAGCAGATTCCTTAAGACAGCTGTCCCAGATCCTTGGTGGTGGCTACGCAGGACTTGGCTTTTTGTCATGCTAATGTCCTGCTGCAAGTGTGTCCTCGATATGACTCTGGTTTGACAGCTGTCACAAGTCCAATAAGTCATACACAATATTTGCAGGAGCGCCTTTTGCATAGAGCGCAAGGATTAAACGCGGCCACAGACTGAAGATCGATTGATTGATTGATTGACTGACTGACTGAGGGTCAGCAACAGTTAGTGCTATGTATATATGTATATATATGTGGGTTGTCCTTGATTGGCTTTGGTTTGTTAACGGGTTTTGTCAGCTGCTGCTGGTAGCTGCTTAAAGCGTTATTCTTTCGATTAACGGTTTATGTGGGCAACCCTTTACAACAAAAAATCTTTCTTAAATATAACTAAGTGGAATAAGAGATATTTTTAATGCAGGCGGAGCACAAATATAAACTTTGCTCGTTGTAGGAAACTAAACAAAAAGGATCTGGGTTCAAATCCCAGGCAAAGGGACAAAGATCCAAGTGTTAATTAAAAATTGTAAATTTGTCAACTTATATAAATAAATTATATATATTATATATATGGATATATAGATAAGTTAAAGTTTCGTTGCTATATTTTTTTATTATTTATTTATTATTTTATAATTTATTATTTTGAAATAATCGCTACAATTTTTATGAACAACAATTTTAAAAGATATTTGTGTAAATATATGAAAAACAAGGAGAAGGAGTTTAAATGTAGAAATATGTTAGCGTATAATTTTAATTTTAATAAATTAACTCTTTATAAATTAATTTATAAATATTATAATAAAAAAAAATAAAAGTTTAAATGTATTAACATTTTTCGGTATAATTATGATATCAGTCTAGGCCTTCCAAAAACAGATAATGTGTTAAGATTGGAAGATTGAAAGTATCCCAAAAATAGTTTTAAAAGTGTTGAAATGTGACGCTACTTATTTATTATTTACTAATTTATAAACAAAATTGTATATTTCCTATACTTAAAACAATAGTAAAAGCCAAAGTTCTTAAGGCAAATAATTTACTAAAAAAAAAGGGTCCGGATTCGAATCCTATCCTTAGTCACAAATGTAGATAAAAGTATGAATATGAATAAGATTTTGTTCAAGATTTTTTAAAAATTATCTACAGAAATAACAAGTGTTTTTAATTTTATAAAAAAGTGTCTTCAACACAAGAATATTTCGCACAGCTCTTAAAATACTTATCACAAATGTATTGATTTCCTTACTCAGTTTAATCAGCCGCATTTCAGCTAACAAAGTTGGTTGGCCAGGAATTTCTCAATTAAAGCACGCAGCTGAGCATTAAATTGATTGATAGACAAAAATTCAATCAACGCAGGCAGCTGCCTAACGGGAATAAACCAGCTCAAAGTGAGCAAGGACTCAGGACGAGATATACATATATGCACGATGCAAGTGCCGATCGGTTAAGTGTAATCCTGTTAGGCGCAAGTTGTGCAACTCTCCGCCTCAAAAGGAAAGCGAAGGGAAGAAGAAGAAGTAGAGAAAAAGCAAACCCAATTTTCCACGATTTTCCCCTTACGTAACTCAAATGCGCAATTTTCAGCTTGACTTGTCGCAAGGATACAAATTTGAGAGGCAGGCGCTGCGATTGACGGCACGAAGGACGACCAAGGAGCAGACACATGTCAACCTTAATTGAAAAAAAGCAGAGCACACAGCATCCTTTGGCATCCTTGGCGGCGGCTGTTCATTTACAGGACAACGCACCTATAGAATATATAATAAACAATAAATTGCGCTGCTCAATTACAAGAGAAGCTTAATAAAAAAAAAGGGTTGATCGACCTGATGATACCCTGTAAATTTTATATAAAAAAAGTATCTTAGTTTCAGCTTAGATTATATTCAAACCGCTTTTCATACAGATTACTTTAATTTTCAAGTCTTAGCAACCCCATTGCCCACTAATTACAGGGTATAACAGTGCGCCTACCGCTTCGCCTTCACCGTTGACTTGCTGCGCACAAAAAACAAAAAGGAGTCGCAACTACGTTTCAAATTAAAACTCATTTAATGCGCAACAAGGATAACAAAAAGAAATAAATAAAAAGCATCTTTAAGTAAACAGGAGCCAACAGGAAGACATCCTTTTGCTATCTGCTCCGGCCACGGTTTCAATTTCATTTACGTAGCTAAATTTCGTTACTTTAATTTTTTTTTGGCAAACTTTTGATTTATGTGCAGGGGACAAGGACAAGAGCCTTGCTGGGAGGGTCCTTCCATAATGAATCTTAATTTCTGTGTTTAACAATTCCGCGCTCAAGTGGCGCCTGTCATAAATTCTCAAACTCATTCGCAACCCCTTTTTTTTATGGCTCATAAGTGTACTCAATTTCTCCATGTGGCTTACAAAGGATAAGAAGAGGAGGGAGAAGAAGAAGCATGCAAATATTTGCGAAAAGTTTTCAATTAACTTGGTCGTCAAAAATAAAGTGAAAGTAAAAGAGGCTTAAATGGAAAGCCGCAGGCAAATTAGGCGTGTGACAGAGTTTAAAGGCATTTAAAAATAAAAGAAAAATAAAAGAAATATTTTCTTAAATAAAAAAACCGCTTTTAATGCTTGCCACAAATGAAAAGGATACTTAAACTCTGCAACAGACCTAAGCAAATGTTGCGGTCTAAAGGCAAAAATCGAGGCTAATCAAACTGGGCCAAGTCACAAAGGGCGAGGAGCCTGCTGATTTATGGACATAAAAATTGCATCGTAAATGTCAACAAATGAGAAAGAAAAACAAAAACAAAAACAGAAAAGGAAACTTTTGCTGCCCAGAAGTGGCAAAATGTTCAAGGCTGAATTGGAACAAGGACTAAAGGAAATGTAGACAATGGGGCAGGCTGTTGGTTAGATCGTAAAACTGCATTTGCGGACAATGGGCACGTACTCGTGAAAGGACATACATATCCTGCTTATGACAGGACTTAAAGGACTCATAAATTGCGAATGAATTGAGCCAAAACGAAATTCAAAATCACATTCGACCTGGCTAAGCCATTTAAGCCAAACGCTATTTTGCACTAATTAACAACAAATAATGTTATTAAGAGCACACATATAATAATAATAATAAAAAAGAAGAAGAAGAAGCAGATAGATGATGCAAATAAAAGGAACTCAAAACATCTGCTGCAGTTACATATTTTTTTGTTGTTGTATTTTTTTTTTAACGGGTGTCCTTCAGCCAAAGGAAGTGTTGAACCGTTCGGACCACCCGTGGAACTCCCGCTGCGTGCCAGGACTCGTGCATTGGTTTGAACCAAAGCCGAATAGAGATGTCCTGCTGACGCTCCTCGGCTCACAAATCCGATTATAGATTTTCATTTCTTTCATATTTCCTTTTGTTGTTTTTTGTTTTTTTTTTTGTCGTATTATGACCATAATTTATGGTTGAAACGATTAGAGCGAATTTAAAAACGAGTTGGCAATAAATTGATAAGCTTGTTCCTTACTTACTGCTGAAATGTTTTTGTTTGTGTGTTACTTAAAAACAAATCTAATCGCGCTTACCTGCAATAGAGAGAAAGGTGAAACCAATTTTAGATTAGTTAATGCAGAAACTTAAGAAAGCTAAATAGTTATTAATATAATACTTATAATATAATATAAATTATGCTAAGTATTTGGCATTAACTTAATTTTAATAAATTTTGTAAACAACTTCATCAAAAAAAGTCTTTAAATTTTAGCTTGGTTTATGTAGAAATAAAGATATAGTTATTAAGGAATTTTAAGAAATATAAAAGAGGTAAAGAGTTATTTTAAATAATATATATTGAGTTATAGAATAAAAATAAAATAAAAATATAAATAAAATAAATCTAAAAATATATAATTTTTAGAATATGATTTTCTAAAGAGTTTCAGCATTAAACTTCAACTGAATTTAAGAAAACAATTTTTTGAATTCAAATTTAAGCCCAAGACCAAAAACTTAAGTTCTTTTATTTAATCAATTAAATTGTTATTTAAAGTAGGAATCAAGTTCTCAATAATTGCCTTTAAGCAAGCTTATCTAAACGATAATAAATAATGCCATGAAGAGCAGATAATATTGCATTAAATTGTAATCAGAAGGGGAAGCCCCTCAAAGCCACTTAGCGAATCAAAAGGAGGAAGGAAAAGCGAAGCCAGCGAAAACAAGGAAATCTAAAGATAATAAAAGTATATAAAAAAACTTGTAACTTTTGCAGCACTTTATTCAAAAAAATAAAAAACTGAGTCATTAACAAATTGGCTCAATGGGAATTACGCCCTTGACCAGGCCCAAAATAATCGCCGTTATCTCGTACCAGGCGACATTCTCGAGCAGTCCGTTCAGGGGCGGAACAATCAACTGTTCCATAAACTGAGATATCTCCTGGGGATTATCGTTAATGAGCAGCTCGAGAAACTCTTGCAGTATGTTATTAATGATCTTTGTGATCATTTTATTGCCGCCAATGCCGGTTGTCTGAGAAATAGCCCTGCCCAGCTGCCAGTCGACGTTCCAGCGGGTGAGATGAACGCCATTCGTCAGGCCCGAAGGACGCAGGACGAAGCTGCCATTGGCCCTCAACTCAAACAGTTCCAGATCAAAGTCGCCATCGCAGGCCAAGGGCGTGTCCAGGCCAAAGATTCCACCCAGAACGTCCAGCTTGTAGTTGGAGCTCTTGAGCTGAACGCTCGGCCAGCTCACGTCGAACTTGATGGTGTGAAAGACATTGTTCCACTGCAGCTGATAGAACTCAAACCCGTCCAGACCCACGATGGAGAGATCGGTGAAGTTCCCCCGACAACTGCAAGCAAAGTTCAATTGAACCGGCTCCAAATTTGGTTCCTCTCGCTCACCTAAAGCTGCCCGCGCTCGTGTCCAGCTCCTTGTAGGCCAACTGAGCGGGCGCCAGAATGGGAATACCTCGCTCCGGATAGCCACAGTGCATCTGCAGGCGCAGGAACTCCGTCAGCTCGCGCAGCTCATCGTCGAACAAGTTGCGAGCGGAGCTCAGGGAACAGCAGAGCAGGCAAATAAAAGTCAAATACGAGCAGCGCATGCCGAGAACAACTGGGAAACTAAACTGAAAAAGCAGTTGGGACAGGTGTTGACCAGCAGATTAGGAACTCAAGTGCTTGCGGGTTTGTGATTAGATTGGCGGCTAAACCAGGTGGCGATGGCAAAGGTTGTCGGGCTTTAAGAACTGCCCAAAAGTAGGCTAAACTAGGAATAAAGCGATGACAGAGACTGATGTGCTAAGGGTTACCATGTTGAAGATGTTGAAAAAAAGAGGGGTAACTTGTTTTGCGTTAGACGTAGGAGCATTATTAAAGGGTTTAAAGGTTTTGAGTTTAGAAAGTAATAGATGTAGATGAAAGGTCAGTCTTAATCTATAAGGACTGCAGACTAAGACTGTCGCATTAGTCCCTATAGACAGAGACTAACACTTTATCAATAAAACAAACCATATCCTACACTCATTTCAACAATAAAGAAGCCAATAAATTATACTTTTCTTTAACAAGTTGAAAACCCTTTAGACAAGATAACAAACTAATGAGTTAAGCATATTGAAACCCCAAAGTTTCAGCTAAAAATTTAAATTATAAGCATGGCTTCACTTCAAACTCTCTTAAACTCTCTTTAAAAGAAGCAAATTCACAAATCTAGCGATATAACTTTTAAGGCTTTATTGAAGTTGCGTAGGCTAAAGTTCTTCAGATTTAAGCCCAGGGATCTGCTGGTGGCACGCAATCAACGACAATGGGATCGTCCTCGTTCTCGCCATCGCTGCTGGACAGAATCATATCGACCAGAGTCCAGAAGTCCTTGCCCTTGAGCATCTTGTTGACGCGCGGCACAACGGTATCCTCAATGGTATCGGAAATGGCCTGTTGGTTCTCATTGATGGACTTGACCACAATGTTCTCCAGCTGGTGATTGATGGCCTGATTGATCTTGCCATTGCCCATGAAACCAGTGATGTCCGATTCGACAGCGCCCAGAGCAATGTTGGTCTTCAGCGAGAGGATCTTGGCAGAGCCCCACAAGATCGGGAGTTTGTATTTCAGGGTGCCGCTGACGCGCAGATTGATCAGATCGAAGAGCAGGGAGCCATCGCCCTCATACTCGACAGACAGACCCAGCTGACGCAGAGCATCGATCAGAGTATCGGTTTCGTACTTCTGGGCCGTGGTATCGATATTGTTGAACAGGAAATCGAAGGTGATCTTCGAGGTGATCACATTCAGCTTGAACTTCTTGATCTTGAAGTCATCCAGACCGGCGATCTTCAGGCGGAACACATGATTGATGGTCTCAACGATGCCGCGCTTCAGATTCAAATCAGCCTCATTGATGCGCAGCGGAGCCAACGGAGGAATACCCATATCGGGCCATCCACAAGGCATCTGCTTCTGCATTTTGCGAATCATGCGGCGAACCTGCCACGAGACCACAAACTGTGGCGCAACTAAATAATGGGTAATTAAACTGAATTAACTAAAGATCGAATAGAACAACAAAACCAAGGCTCACCCTCAACACCCTGTTCGGGTTCCGAGTACAACATAATGTCGCCATTCTCGTCGGCAAACTGCAGCAGACGCTGCTCGATCGGATGCGACTGTTGTTTGGGCAAAGTGCCCGCGGCGCAAACGGCCACCAAACTGGCCACAACTAATAGAAAACGCATGCTGATAGTCTTTCGGTAAACCACAACCTGCTACTGTATTGGCCAAATGCGAAGGCAGCCGCTTTTATAGCCGGTAACTAGCGTATAAAGCATTTAACGCTGATAAGACCTTCGATAGATAATGTGTGTAGATATGGCATAATCTAGGGGAGCTGCCAAGTTTTTTCGAAAGCTAATTAAAACGCAGATCGTTGAAACGCTACACCTGCTTTATTGGGCATTATGGGTTGGTGGGTTGTTGAGTGAAGGGTCGCTTCACTGTACGGCCAGCCAGGGCGCCGGTGTGGGCGTGCACTTTCTATTCAAGTTGGGTAGCTGCTTCAGCAAATACCAGACCTTATGACCCTTCATCTTCTCGTTGACCAGCGGCACAAAGATCGCCTCGATCTTGTCGCTGATCTCCTTCTGACGTCCATTCACAAAGGCGGGTACCTGGTACTCGATAATGTCGTTGACCATCTCATTAAAACGACCATTGCCCAGTATACCGCCAATGTGGGAGGTGCAACCGCCGAGAGCAACAACGCACTCGAACTTGTAGATCTTGATTGAGCCAAAGATGAAGGGCATCTTGTACTTGAAGGAACCTTGAATGGACAGATCCTCCAGCGAGAAGGCCAACGGACCAGAGCCCTCGTATTCCACAGACAGACCCAGTTCTTTTAGCAGATCAATCAGCGTATCGGTGTTCAGATAATGGGCGCTAGCTTTTAACTCCTTGAACTTGAAGTGGAACTGAACCTTCTTGCTGAACGTGTAGCTAATCTTCAGCTTCTTAATCTCCATGGTCTCCAGGCCATCGAAACGGAAGCGCAGAAACTGTAGCAGCGAACTAAATGCAAAAGATACCAACTAAGAAAACTCCAGTCGAGATCAGGGAACTAAACTCAACTCACTCAACAACCGATTGCGCCAAATGAATGTTGAGATCGGCATTGGTGTAGGGCGCGAGTGGAGGTACACCGTATTCGGGGAAACCGCAGGGTAGCTGCTCCATCAAGTTCTTCATTGCCTTTTTGGCCTGCGAGTTCAAGATCAGACCATGCTGATCGGGCTTAGCGGCTACGCACAGCAGATAAACAGATTAAACGAATCGCTCTGTGCCATAAATATAACTTACGATTGCGTTCGATAAGGCGATTCCATTGCTCCTCGGTCAAGAGGTCCACCTCGTAGGCCGCTGCACAGGCCACAAGGGTCACAAAACAATATACGAAAGCTTTCATTGTTCGTTGTTAGCTGACGTTAGCTGTCGTTTGTTGGTCAAAGCATTTGGCTTTTATAGCCGCGACTTACACGAATCAAATCGGGGAGGGATTTTTCAAACGACGACCACGCAAACCCTCTTAAACAAGCCCTAATCATAGCGTAGATAAAGTCAGCTCGATTTGCCCATACATTGAATGATAATTTCAATCATAATTTATATCATGCTTTTGAGTTTCATATTTGGTGCGACGGTAATCGCCTCATCGTTATATATAGGGGTAATAAGGAGTGCAAAGCACTTGTCCGACGCCTAATCTTGACACCGAATTGCCCAATCGAATTGTCGCTATGATTTATTTTTCAAATATAAATGACAAACACCATTTTCTATTTTTTTTTTGCTTAGTAAAATTTAAATTTTTTATACTGCGTCAACGATTGTTGTTCGTTGTTCGCAGGTGTTCCCAGTTGCAGGTGTTCCGGATACCTCACAGACAGAACACGATGGTCTGTTAAGGGACTCTTACGACATTTGTAGTAAATTAAAGATTGTAAATTTCTAAAGATAATATTTTGCTTGGCTTTGATTAGTCTGATTCAGCCAACGAAAGGGACTTACCCATAAACAATTAGGGTCTACAAACTATGCTAACGAGTAAACCCCCTTATGCTTCTAAGTAAAGAGGCTGCTTTAAACTAGTTTTCTTATCGTTAACAATTCTAAGCAAAGGAAATAAAACATGTTTTCTTCTTAGTAATACAGGGGATTTATTGAAAGTTCTGTTTAAAAAAAGGTTCCGAGAAGGAGAATGAGACGATCTTAGCCAATTAAACTTGTAAACCTGACCTTACTAAGCTATAAACCTTTTAAGAGACTCTACCTATACTAAATATTTTATTTCTCTTAATTAGAGCTTTAACCATATTGAAGGAGATTCCTTTGCAAACACTTTCTTTCATTTCAATTGCCAATCTAGCGCATTAGATAGTCGCTTTGGCGGCAAGTTTAGTCAAACAATCTAAATACCTATAAATAAATGTTTCAATAAGTGGGCAAAAATAAGATTATAAATCAATAACAAGTCTTCCGTCTAATCCATCTTAAATTCTTTCAACAACACTGATACTGTAAATCACAAAACAGAACTTTGCGCTTACCGTGGGATTAAAAGGATCAATAGATGATAAGGAGTAACCCCACTGAAGAACACAAATAAAAAACCTAACCCAATCAAATATCTTAAGCCATAAGTCTTGAGTTTAACACCTGTGCGTTAGTTCGTTACTCATTTCTCCTTTCGCTCAAGCATGATGAGAACTTGAATCTAGACAAGATAGGGTTCTTAATTAAAAAATGATTTTATTTTTCGCATAGCCAAAATGGACAAATGCACAAATGGCCATATGTTCCGATAAGGCAAATATGGACAATATGGGGGTCCAATACATTCAATACAATTATCAAAACCCGGCAGCTCTTATCACCGTCTATAAAAGCCCGCTGAACGTAACGCAATACGATTAGTATAAATACGGCTGGCAAATCGTTCAGTTTTTTATACGACTCAAGAGTAAATAGAAAAAAATATGAAACTCTTTGTGGCTCTGTTGGCATTCGTTGCCTGCGCAAATGCCGCCGCCGTGGGCGAGGCAATTGGTGAGTAGAAAGAGAGAGAGAGAGAGGGAGAGTTGAAAGAGAGAGAGGGCACTATCATTATCATTTTCCCACCCAATTTAGATACCCATTCCATCTCCAGCGTGGTTGTGGATCTGATTGAGGGCATGAGGGAACAGATGCCGTGTGGTTTTCCCGGCATGGGAATTCCCCCACTTGCCCCACTGAGAATCGACCACAAGAACATCGACATCGATACGGAGGCTGTGAAGATGAAGGGATCCGTCGATCATTTCCGTCTAAACGGTCTCAACGATTTCGATATCGATGAGATGAAAATCAATGCCATTACCAGCAAGGTCACCTACAAGTTCAACTTCCGCGACGTAAACGTGGACACCACCTATGACATGGATCTGCTGCTGAAGAAATACGGTTTCACCATCAAAATGTTTGGCGCCGGTCACGCCAAATTCGCCATCAAGGATATGATCATTTGGGGCACCATGAAATACTCCCTGGGCGTGCTCTCCGGCAAGCTCAAGCTGAAGTCTCTGGAGGTGCGCACCCATCTGGGTGAGGTTCAGTCTGAGATCGAGGGCATGCTCGGCGATGGCAGCGTCAACGAGATGATGAACGAATATCTGGCCGAAGCCGTCGAGATGGTGATCAATGAGAACGAGGATCTGATTGCCGAGACCATCGAGGCTGTGGCTCTGCCCGTGGTCAACAACGTTCTGGACGATGTCAGCATCAGCGATGTCATCGCTGGCGGCGACGGCGAGGGCGGCGAGAAGGAAGTCTGCATTCCCCCAGAGTTGGAATGGTAAACAATGTGAAAGCTTCTTATTCGATTAAAAGTTCTTTTTAATGAAATATAAATGCGTGTATTTTTCGTTGGGCTCAGTTTTGTTTAAATCGCAAAATTCTTTAATAAGAATTTAAACCTATTTTTCATTTGATAAAATTGAAGTAAATAATATTTAGTTGTTTACTTAATCTTCACTTTAATCTCAACTATATTTAATTATCATAGTAATGGACTGATTAAGTCAGACTTAAAATAATATGGAATAAGCCAAATCTGCTTTTTACTTGACTTAACAAATTTTATATAAATTGTGGATTAATCTCGACTTCATTTTAATTGAATGTAGATTATTTTTAACTGCAATAATTTTAATAAATTTAATCTTAAAAATATTTAAATTAAATTATAATTTAAAATATGTCGAGGATTAAATCAAAATACTTTTGATTGTTATACTAAAATTTGCACATTCGTTTTAGCAAAGCTTTACTGTACAAGCTCTGGTAAAAAAGCTCACTAGCTTTTAGCCAATTTGATAAATACCTCCACGCCGGAGATCCCTTTATTAGTTAGCTAATCTTAAGTTGCTGCGACTTATCAGTTGATTGCCATTAATCGCACATAGAAATATTTGGCAAATTATATAGCGATTAAAGACTATATATATATATATATGTGTTAAGCACATTTTAAACACATATATAGTTTATTTTATCTGGGCACTTTTGAAGTGCTATATAAGTGCCGTGGCCCAAAGAGGCGAATGCGCAGTTCGATTCTGGTGCTTGTAGCTAACAACAATTGTTTAAAATGAAGTTCCTGCCGCTGGTTGCGATTATCTTGGCCCTGGCCGCCGTTCAGGCAGCCGAAGTGGCCGAACCTTTGGCTGGTAAGGGCAAATAAATGAGTTTCTTAAGCCCTAAATGCCAATGAAATCTGTCTTGTTTTGTGCCAGCTCAATCGCGTTCCGTGGCCAGCATAATTGTGGATACCCTGGAGGCGTGCAAGCTGAAAATGGAGGTGGGCTGGCCACAATATGGCATCCCACCAATGGCACCGCTGGAAATTGCGCACAAGGACATCAACCTGGAGACGGGGGAGCTGCACTGCACGGGCGCATTGGACGGCATCGTCGTGAGAGGATTGAACGAGTTTGAGATTCGCATCATGGACGTTAATCTCTTGACGAGCCGCATTAAGTTTGAGTTTAATTTCGCCAGCTTGAATCTGACCACGCACTATGAGGCGGATGTCGGGGCTGGCTATCGCATGGCACGCAATGGTGGCGCCTTTTTGGCACTCGAGGATCTGAACCTGTCCGGTTACGTCAGGTACAGCACTGGTCTGTTGGGCAGCAACAGCAATTTGCGCATTAAGGAAATCAAACTGAATATGGTGGCGGAAAATGTTGTTTCCGATATAGAGAATCTGTCCAAGTATCGCATTCTGAACCGCAAACTCAACGAGATTGTCGCCGAGTTCATCAGCCTAACTATCAATGATAATACCGATTTTGTGGCCGATTGGATCGATAGCACTGTGACGCCCATGTGCAATGATCTGATTGGCGATCGTTCCCTTCAGGATATTCTGGGTATCATTAACGGCAGCAGCAATTAAAGTTGCTATTCTAGGCAGGCGTATAATAAATAAAATATCGTTGAGTACTGCAACATTTAATTATAGTTTAGCTAATCTATGCCATAAAATGGTTTGTTTTATAATTTGCCCAAAAGTCCATTGAAAAAGAAAAACAATCGTATAGAACGTTAATCTAATCGTTTAGATTAGCTTCGCTTAAGGGGTTCCAATCGCACGTTTCTACATTTTAACAAAATAATCACAATTTTTGTGGTAAAATGTGACTAAAAAAAATCGATCTTTCATTCATTAGCTTAAACTCAAGGTTAAAATGTTCTTTAAGCTAATATTCTTAAAAAATTAATTAACTGTTTATTGTAAGAAAATGCTTTTAACTTTTGTATATTATATTTTATAAACTTTTTAAGTCAAAGGTGCAACTAAAATTATAAAAATTGTATATAACCATGCTAAAAAGTATGCAATATAAAACTGATCGAGTTGCATTTAAAGTATAGGGCTAAGAATTTCGATTCCCGTTCGAAAGTATGCAACATTTTGTCGTTCACCATATGATTTTGCATGGAAAAGCCATGCATATACATTTTTAAACCAACCAAAAGAAAAATAATTTAAAAATATGTTTATAATAATCGTTAAAAGCACAGCCAAATATATATAAATACAATATACACAAAGCAAATATCACACATTAAAGAGCTAACACAAAGTGCTTCAGTCTGCAGCTTACCCATTAATTTCCCAGAGGAATTATATCGGAACAAAAATATCCCTTCATAAGCACTGCCTACTTTTAAGTGCTGCACATAAATGAATCTACCTCAACGTGCAGAATAGCCCCATAAATTTCCTTTGGGCACACAAATTTCCTCTCAAAAAGCATTGCCTGCTTTTAAGCGTCGCGAGTAATTCCTCAACTCAATTTTATTGAATTTTTACAGTCTTGCGCTTTTTCAACAGTCCAATCAGCAGATTTTTTTGCGCTTGTCTTATCAGATAGGGCAAATCAGACAACCCAAGTGAGGGCAGCGTCTAACCTTGAAAGATCTCACGCCGTCGCTCGCTCGACTGGGCAACTATAACAACAATAAAAGAAACGTGCTGAAACTCGCAACAATTAGTTAATAATTTTCAATGGCTGCGACGTAATTTCAATTGAACAAAAAAAAAGATGCCCGTTAGAAATTAATATTATCAGTTGAATAGTGCGAAAAGTAAATCGTTATCAATTGAAAATGTATTTTTAGTTGCATACCCTGTAAAAGCAATGCAGTTGATCCACTAAATGTATGATGTAATTTAATTATTATACCGATCATAAGAAATTCCCAGTTTAATTATATTGTATTGTTATTGGACTAGAGATTGAAGCGTTAAAGAGCAGATATTTTATTGTGCATTTCCGAAAACCTGAGCATAGTTTATATTTATATATAAGAGCCTATGGTATAAATCAGTCTATCCGATTATATGTTTATTTGCCGAGACTTGGGGATTTGTGGCGCTTTGAAGAGCCCCACAGCGAGCTGATAAGGCTCGTCTCAAACATCAGATGTCTAATGCCAGCTCAGTACGGAATAATCGATCGTTTGCACAAGGCGCACGCAGAGAATTCGCTTGAGAAAAAATGCTATTTAAATGTCTTCCGCTGATATTGCTAATGGCCCAGGTGAGGGATCAGCATTATTTCTATAGAATTCGCATTAACTGATGCAATCTGCAGTGCCTGCTGGCGGCGCCAACAACGGTTAAGCCGACAGATCCGACACAGGCACAGCTGGAGCTGGAGGCCCACAATGAGACAATCAATCTGCTGAACGCGCTTTTCCGGGCGCAGATCGCCTACTTCAGTGGGGTGCGGGAAAAGCTGGCGCCGAGCACGAAACGTGCTCGTGACATTGAGCTCTACGTGGCTCGGCTGAACGAGGCCATTGCCGAGAAGGAGCTGGATAAGAAGGATGCCATGTGGCTGAACATCTTTGAAGAGGTAAGCCCGGTCTTTAGTCAAACTAAAGGATATTAATATCCATTTTTTTCTTTTGCTTTTAGTTCAACAAATCACCGCTGCTGCTGAACAAACCGGAGGAGACGGGACTCAACAACGAGGCCTATCAGAATCTGCTAACGGACAAGAAGCTGCAGGAGATCACCGCCAGCTTTGTGCGTGATGTGAGCACTTACTTCTGGAAAATTGCACAGCTCAGTGGAAAGGTGGTGGAAATGAGCATCGACGAGTACAGGAATGAGAACGAGATCAAAAGGAGCTAATAAAATGTACAAAGTTTAAGCTAAAATGGCGCTTTTTGTAAATGGGTTAGGGTATAAGGATAAACTATCGCTAGCTAGCACAGGCGATAGTTGCGATAGCTGTTATTTTATTTGATGGCTTAAGTTAGGGTATATGATTTAGTATGTTTTTTACTGCTGCCATAATCAGATAAACTCTCAACAGTTTAGAAAGCTCTCATCTATAAAAGAGAACCCAATTTGTCTTCTTTCTTCTTTACTTTTGATAATCAGATTATTTAATAGAAGACTATTGTTACTTCTTTATTATCGTTAAACTGAGAAGTTTTTGCTATCCAGTAAAATATTGCAAAAATATGAATAGTCACCAAATACTTTGATAAGATTAATAATAAACAAATATCTGATTGTCCTCCATATACTCAAGAATCAAGAATACAAAAAACAATATTCTAAAGCTAAATCCAAATATTCTATTGAATATTTTAACTGTTTAAACTATATCAATTTAAACTGTTTTTTAACAAATTTAGGTTTGCGTTGAGAAGAGAAATTCTTTGTAAAATAATCACAAATTCATTAATATCTAATTATAAATATTAATTTTACTTCAATGAAATTAAACTCCTAATTACACATCACATAATCGAGGCACATAATAAAAACGATTAACAATTAATTATCTAGATGAATCGGCATTAACACCTCATTTAAAACTGTTTCGCAACTGTACTGTAAAATTTGAGCAACCCATTAGCGAACTGTAAAGCGTCGTATTATGGCCATATAAAAAATGGGGCTTGCTAAAGTGCGGAAATATATATATATAAAAAAAGCGCTTCAGCCGCTTCATCTGCCCCGCCCACACGTTGTCAACGCGGGCAGCCATTTATGGGCGTACAGCGAGAAAATATATATATAAAATATATATAAATTAAAACAGAAATGTGATAAATTTTTTAAATATGATAAATTTCTATATCCAGCTCATGTCACGATCATCGTGAATCATCGCGTTAAGCAAATATCATTTTTTTTTTGGCGCTTTAATTGCCAACTAGGCAAATTCTTTTCAAGCTATAATTTCTTCAGCTTTTCAATTTCTTTTTTCTCTTTTTCCACTTTAAGCACAAAATGGCAAAAAAAGCTACAATTTCAACAAAATAGCTAAGCTAAGCAAAATATAAGCTGCTTTCTTAATGCAAAATGTGTTAAAAGTGCAATTAAAAAAAAAGAATCATTTTAATGGTGACGAAAAAAAAATAAGCCAATTTATCTAATGGAAGAGCCTTAAAATTTAAGTTTTTGTTTTTAAACTATATTATAATATAAATTTAATGTTGAGTTTAATAAATTGTAATAGCTTCGTAGAAAATCATCTATTAAAAAAACGAAAACAGAATGTTTAAAAAACAAAATAAAAATTGTACTTCCCGAAAGTTTTATGAATATTTAAATATATAACGTAATATAAAGAACCCATTAGTCCTACCAAATGTGTAGAATATGACCTGCTATAATAACTATTTATAGATATCAAAAACATTTCTGGCTTATAAACTGTAAAAACTTGCCATTAAAGCCCTATTGCAATATAATAATACCCTGAGCAAGTGAAGTATAGGAGAAAGGGGGCTTTTTGGGGGCGGCCAGATTGGAGTAGGGGCGTGGCTGTGCCAGACGACGGACACGCATGCCTAAGCTGCTGGCGACGTCGCTGCCAGCGTCGCTGCTGTTGCACACATGTGTCGCAGAAATCAACGCACCGCCCGTTAAGCCCCCACCTTGCCCCTGCGTCCATGCCACATGGCATGTTGCGCATTCGAGCGTGTCGAATAACAACAATTGCCACTTCCGAATGCGCCGCAAACAAAAAGCAACAAACAGCATCAAAAAAGGAGAGATATGCGTTTGGCATTCGCAATAATTTGTTTAAAAAAATAATCCGTTTTTATCAATATTATGGTACATTTAAAAAACAAATAAATAAAGCGCACAATAAAGACAACAAACAAGCGCGATAACAATTGGAGGCGACAAACGAGGAATTAATAAAAGAGGGTGATAAAGCGAGAGGAGAGCAAAAACACAAAGACAACAACAAGTCGCAATCGCAAATATTCTATAAACAATTTAAGGAATTTTTTCTGAAATATTTCTTTTTGCGAGTTTCAAACAAAAATAATTAAGCACAATCGAAATTTGATTTTAAAGCTATTTATTTATTGTAAAATGAGTCTAAGCAAATATGTAAAAAATGTAGGGTGAGGTGAGAATATAAACCAACAGGTAGCAAGTGTACTTAAGTGTATTAAGTTAATAACTTTACTTAACGACAAGTGCTTATGTTAATTAAAAAAAGTGAAACTAGAAAAACTTGATGATTTACACATTCCAACCAGTAAGAAAGTCGCAAGAACTAGAACTTGGACAGAACTAAAACATTTGTGAATCGAGGCTATGGAAAAGCAAATAGAATTAGAAGTACCTTTCAAACTTGTTTTAATAAAGAGGGTTAAGACCCAAAAAAAGTTAATGTTGGTGCGAATAAGGGTTTAGAAATAAAGCCTAGTTTAATGGATTGTTCAAGCTTTCGCTAAAGAAAAGTATTTAGTTTGTTTCCCTGAACTCGACTTAAAAGTTAGGTTACCCTTTATTTGTAAAGGCAAAATAAGTAGGGTATATAAGGGGCTAATTGCAAAAGCATTTGCGATCGCGGCGCCACTGTACAGAGAGATAAGAGAGCAAATTTGTTTTTGGCTGCCGCCTTGGGGCGTTTGCCTTTATTTTTATTGTTGTTGTTGTTGCCATTGGGCTTTTACTATAAGCTAATAGACAAACAAACAGCAATTACAGGTGTACTATAGAAGAGGGCTTAACATTCATTAAACAACGCGGAGAGACACACACACAAAGATCCCATTCATATGCTGATATCATCTGAAACAGAAATAATGTGAATCGATTTCTTTTGTCATTCATTTGGGGAATTTCGAGGTCGTAGAACCTAATAAATTCTATTTTAGTGAATGCCATTTAATGTAAATACAAGATATAACCTTTAGCTGAGCACAAAGCAGAACAGCAAATATTTTGATTATTTCCTATTTATAAAAAATAGCTAAATTCTCTCAGAGTAGCCCTAATGAATATGTATTGATTTTTTTGCAACCTAAAATTAAATTAAGATAAATGAATTAAGAAATGAAAAGGTGTAAATTAAGGTTGTATTCTAAAATAGTTAACTATTTCATAGCTAAGGGAAATATTTAAATAAAAACATATTTTATTTAATTCAAAGATATTAAATATTGTTAATTTTTAAGTAATTGAATTTGATTGCAAATTTACGTCAGCTTTAAGCTTAAGTGTTTTAAAATATAAGCGAACAGTGAACACGTCGAAATATTCACTTCTCAACCAAAAAAATATTTTCTATATATAAAAAAAATGTATAGAAAAACTTTAATTAACAAAGTCAATTCCTAACGACCTTTCTCAAATGCAAATCGCTTTAATTTCGAGCTATTTCAGTCGATGCCCGTGCTCGGGCCATTCAACATTACTTTTACGCTTTTCTCTGCGCTTGGCGTAGTAATATGCACAGTTATTTGACCCCCTTGACTGAGCCGTTATACGCCAAAAAGTTTTGATTAGCAAATTGCCAATTGGAACACGGAATTGCCATCATCCATCAACAAGCAGGCAGGCGCTGCGTTTTCAATGCCAATAAGAAAGTCGCGTGCAGAACGGTTTCTTAGCATATTTATGACAGCCATATACATATATATATTATAATATTCCTGAATTGTTGTTGCTGCAGCAACACGTATCTGTTGCTTGGGTTATTTTTTTTTGCTTTTTGTTTTAGGTATCTGGTTTGACGATAAGCGCACAAAAATCATGTTGAACAACGCGAGCAACAACAACAACAACAACAACCACAACAGAGGCAACAAGAACAACCGAAAAGGCCGACTGACGATTTTGTTTACATTTTTGGTGTTGTTGTTGCCGACAGATTTTCTAATAAACCATTTAAAACCGGTTTTCATTTTCGTTATACTCTGTACCTATTACAAATGGCAAGAGAAAGGGTATATTGCAAGAGTGATTATGTTTAATCTCATACAGTATATAGATTATGTAAATAGTATTATTATAATATATATTTATTATCGTTTTTTATCCCCAGTATGTTTTTAACAAACCAAGATATATTAGAGCTGACACGCAAAGGAACAATTATTATAATTCTTAATAAATTAATATTATTCTTGTTATTTGGACACATTTCAAAAACCATTAAAAAGTATTCCAAGTTTCATAAAAGTCAAGCCATAAACAGAAGAGTTATTAGAGAATTAAATTTTTCGTAGGGTATTTCCTTCTCAATCACTCATAACTCAAGCACTCTTACTTGTTTTTCCTTTTTTTTTGTGAACGGTTTCGGCTTTTGGTTTTTTTTGCTTTTGCTTTGGCCTCACTACCACGGAGAAGAAGCAGCAGCAGCAGATTCGAGAGCATCAAATTTCATGCTGCACACACACACACACAAGCACATACATATATATGTAGAAAAGCTTGTTTTAAACAAAAACGAAGCTCTTTCTTTTTAAAAACAGGAATAGGCTGGCAAGGGTTAGATTTTCGGTCATAGATTAGCATAAAGCACACACACACACAAAGGTAACAAAAGCAAACCACAATGCACAATAACAATAACAATGAGTGCACACACAGAGAGAGAATGAGAGAAGAGGCACAGCAAAGCAAACACGCCTCGCACCTCTTCTCCTGCTTGCACAGCCTTAATAAGCCTTTCCCACTCCCTCGCACACGCACTCACCTTCAATGCAAACGACGTGATCGCGTATCTGTTGGGCAATCTGGGCGTCCGGCATGGGCAGCAAATCGATTAAATCGTAAATAGCATAAATCGATGGATGAACGCTCTCGAAACGCTGTATCTCCTGGCGTATGGCCAGCGAATTGCTTATCAGCGGCTGCGGCGGTTGCGCTACCAAAATCGAGGCAGCAGCAGCGGCAGCAGCCGCAGCGGCTCCCGCGGTGGACGCCAACGCCGACGCCGACTGACACTGGGTGGTTGTGGGCGTATGATTATGACGCTGCTGCTGCTGTATTTGTTGGGGCGGCAGCGTTGCCGTCGTCGCTGTTAACTGTAAATGTGGCGGCGGCGGCGGCAAATGATGATGATGTTGATGATGATGATGATTCTGTTGTAGCTGGTGCTGCAGCTGTAGTTGCTGTAACTGCGACAGCGACCCGTGCGGATAATTGCTCATTGCACACGAAATTTAGCTAACGTTTCTGCTTTTTCTTTAATTAACTTCAATTGCTTAAATGCGTTAGCTTTTGCCCGGGATGCCGATAGAGCGCCTCCCCAAAAAAAAAACAACGTAAACTAAACGCACACACACATACACACACACGCACACGCACAGGGAATGTCACAATTTTCGTCACAAACGTTGTCAGCGCACAACAACATATTTGCTATGCAGCAATTACATGAACGACAACAGTTACGAGTTTAGGCCACGAGTATTGTAAATTGTACACCTGTTTCACACATAAATACCGATTTTTTAAATCGCACTCCAACACTTGCACTGCTCTGGCCCGTGCTTACGCCAAAGTGTGACCAACGGCGGCAGTCCACAAAATGCCTGCACTCTATACAAATTAGAAATGGCAAAAAATACCAACAACTGTCGCAAAGGCATCGAGTACTTGTTCTGTGCCGCAGCGCATGTCGTAATATTAAACACAAACAATTATCACTTAAAAAAGCGAAATCATGGCGCAGAGCAGATTGGAAAAGATTGGCACCATCTTCACCAGGTATGCAAAGGCAGCGGCTGGCTTTAACATATCAGTTTAACAGTGTTTCCATAGGGTTCAGGGCCTGCTGCGCGGCGGTGCTATGAAAGCCGAGGATAAACCCATCTGGTATGACGTCTATGCGGCATTTCCACCCAAACTGGATCCGCGCTTCGACAGGCCCGCACCAAATATTCCTGTACGCAACATATTCTACGCCGAGGATGTGGTGCGTGCGTAAGTCAATAACTAAATTTATTATTTTGCCAAGTCTTAGCCGCTTTTTTGACTCCCCAGGAAACTGCATAAGCAGAATAAACCGACTGAAACGATTTCACTGTTTGATCAGAAGCGTTCCACACAATCACAGCAGTTCGTACAGATCTACGAGAATCTAAAGTCTCAGGGCGCACTGGACGACCAGCGCATATACGAAACTGCGCTCGACTTGCTGGCGGAACAGCGGCAACAGTCGCGTATGGATTTGCCAGACGAAAATCTGATAGCATCTGGCGGCAGCGTAGAGGACGAGGCCAATAGAAGGACGCTACTTCGTGATTTCCAGGAGGCTGGCGAACAGCAGCAGCAGGAGGAGTCGACACGGGCGCCGGGCAGAGCGAAAAAGGAGCCCAGTGCCGGCATAAACATAGGCAACTTGTTCAAGGATTAGACTCGTGTTTTTAATATTATAAACTAAATATACAAAATATTTGTTGTTGAAACCAAATTTAAACCGCAAGCGCATCGTTCTGTGACTCGTGGCTGAGCTGCGTCTGCAGGTTGGACAGTTTGTTCTTAAGCACCTGTACGCCCATTATTACGATGTTCTCGGGCTTCAGGGCACCCGAAGATTCCACGTTGAAAAAGAACTTGTTCGGTTTGGCTTCCCAGTTGTAGGGCGCCTCATATTGATCATCCTCCAGTTCGGTGTGCTCGCTTTTTGGCCACTCATCGGGCTTGGGATAGAGTGTGTGTCGCATGGAGTTGTCCGGATCATATTCGAAGCATACGCCTGCCGTCGGATTCCATTTGGCGTGCTCCTTGCCAAAGCCCTTCTTGGCATAGGCACGCAGCTTCAGTTCCTGGCCCTTGCGCAGTTTGATAATAAGTATTTCATCAGTGCTTTCGCCATACTCATTGTCCTCTTCACCCTGGTTGCGCGATGTCACAGGCAGCACCTTAGCGTTGCTGGACTTCAGATCGGCGGTGGTCACGTGGCGCGTCTGCTCCTCGTTGCACTTCACGTCCAGTGTGAACTCGACGCTGCATTCGGGACAAAAGTCCAGGCATATGCAATCTCGCGTGTATTGCAAGCGTTCCACCACATCGTCAGATATCAGAGGAATGAGGCCAATGCGATGTGCCAAAAACTCGTCCGACAGCACCGTCGAGTTCGCCTCCAGCTGCACCCAGTCAATGGCCAGAGTCGGCGTTTCAGCAATGAAAACACGTCGCAGGCTGTTCGCAACGCTCAGCTCTGTGTCCTCCAGCACAAACTTGACATTATCGTCGGTTAGCTCGGTGATTTGTACAGATGGTTGATTGGCATACGGCATTTTAACCGGTCTTTTTATGAGTAATGATAATAAACACAAAAGAAGTGCTGAGATGCAGCAAAGCAGCCAGAGTTGCAAAGCGATATCGATGAATCGCCTATCGTAAGATTTTCGATGTGATTTGTTTCTAGGTCAGCAGCTAATATTACTAAGTCAATAATAATTTCTTTATATATATATATATATATAAAAGATTTATTAAGTATTTTTTTGTTTTCAAAATAATATTTAAATAGACACAACTGGACGCCAATAGATCCACAACAGACTCCACCGAGCCATAACACGATATATCGAATTGCAATATCGAATTATTTCACAGACATTTTCCAATACTGACATCAGTCGTTTTTTTACACTAGTCATTGAATGAATCGCGCGACAATGTTCCGAATTCCTGCGCGTTTTTATTGCAAAATTGCAACACAAACTAGTCTTAAAGTATCCAAGCCTTCTGGCAGCCACATAAACAAACAACTGGACTTTACGCAGCTCAGCCATCCCACAAAAGTGCCACAGACGCCAGTGCCAAACGGATTTCCGGACACCTCCAACAGCGAAATCGAAATCGACAGCAAAACAATTCAATTGCTAGAGCGCCTATCTCTGGTGGATCTAGACAGCGACCAGGCGCTGGCCACGCTCAAGAGCAGCATACAGTTTGCAGACAAAATAGCCAACATCGATACGCACAAAGTTCGCCCGCTGTACACGGTGCTGGAGCAACAGCAGCTGCAGTTACGCAACGACCAGGTGACGCAGGGCGATTGCCGGGCGGAGCTGTTGCGCAGCGCCAAGGTCACCGACGAGGATTACTACGTGTCGCCCCCGGGCAACATACCGCTGGAGCAGGTCGACAAATAATCACCATGACGACCCGCCTGAGCCGCTGCCTCAAATCACTGGAAACTGCCGGCTTTTTGCGCTGCACAAACGATGCACTTACTCCTAGCATAGATCTGTTGGCACACGGCGCTGCTTATGCCCAACAGTTGCAGCATCAATGGCTTAACATGCGCCAGTTAGCTCTCAATTTAGGCAGCGTGCCCGCCACAGAAACCATTTCCTCCTCGTCCATTCAGCAGCGTTTTTCCTTTGTGCATTCCCAGCAATTCCGTGAGCAGACACAACACCTACGCACATCTCATCCCAGCAAGGCCAAGTGTCCCACGCTGCTAAAACATCAACGCAACTGCGCCGCCCATACACAAAATCACACAATTTTCCAGCATCCCGGTGCTGTCACCCAGTTGATAACCGATTTCTATGTGGAGCCTCATCGCGGACTGGAACACTTTTCTAATGTGCAGCGCGAAAGTAAAATCTGGTGGATGCGCTACTCCTCCAATCCCAGTCGCTATGCCATTGTGCCCTATCAACCGCCGCCGGAGCAAGAGCAGAGCGCGGACTGTCAAGCGATCGACATTCGTGCTGGCTTCGGGGACGCTGGTGGGGTGACTGTGGAGCAGCTTAGCCTGGTGCCGCTGCCGGACGACGAGAGTTTCCAGTTGCCCGATGTGCGCACCGGAAAACTCCTAATGCCTGCAATTATACGCTCTGTCATAGAGCTGGAGCCGGCCACGTGTGCGCTGCTCCTGGACGGCTGTGATCACGGGCGAGAGGCGCGTTCGCTGCTCCTCAATCGCTTGCTGGCGCCTTATCAATGCGCCATTGCCGGCATCCAGCAGACCCAACATGTCTCCGAGGATCTGCGTGATCTGTGCGCGCACATGGCGGACGTACTGCAGCGAGCTCGGCTGCGACTGCAGGGTAACGGCTATGCTCTGGCCGAGAACAGTGTGCAGCTGGCACAGCAGCTGGCGCAGCTTGACTGCCTGGGCGTGCCCTACGCACTGCTCCTGGACGAGAAGGTAACGCTCAGCAATGGGCTGCTCCAGCTGCGCAGTCGAGACACGCAGCTGGCTGAGACTGTGCACATTAGCGACTTGCCCGACTATTTGTTAAATATATTTAGGAACTATTAAATGAACGGTTTAACTTTTTTTACATTGGATTTGGATTTTAACATATAATTCTAATACAATTATAAATAGTTTACATAAAGTCGCAAAGATATTGGCGCACATTGAAGCCGACAACTTTCCCGATATACAGGACAAATTCGAGGCCCACGGTGCACTGCAGCTTGGCAGAGCCATCCATAATGTTTTGCTCGCCGGAGACGAAGCTGAGCAGCTTGAGATGCACCAGCGTGGAGATCTGCGAGAGAAGATTGCAGGTGAGGCCCACTTTTTCGTCGAGAATGGCATAGAAAATGGCCAGCAGGCGATCAATGCTGAAGGATTTGGGGCCCAACGTGGTGGACATCTTATCCGCATTCTGCAACAAATAGAAGAATTGGGAGAAGAGCGTTTGGAATGTTTGTTTGTGGACTGCTTACCTTGGCTCTGGCATTGACCGTCTGCATGCGCTTGCGCTGTTTGCCATGGTGCTTAACAAAGAGTCGCTTATCCTGCTTGGCAGAGTTGTGGCTGGCCAGGAAGGCGGCAATTAGCAGAAATTTGCCATAGAACGGCAGCTCCAGTGACTGGGCGAGTTTGCGCACGCTCTGATCCTCAATCTCCGCCTCGCCCAGCGACTTCTCCACGCGCATATAGATCTGCGTTAGCGCCGCGCGCAATGGACCGGCTATGTGCCGCCAGAGACGCGACACATCCGTGCACTCCACGCTGCCATCGAGCACCGGCTCCATGTATATGCCAAAGCACTTGCGCGCCGTCAGCTGCAGCTCGGGCACATCGCGACACGCCTTGTAGAACACGCTGAGAAACAGATTCAGATAGTTACTGTAGAATTCCGGGGTCAGCGCCTGCTCGCACATGGCCAGACGCTGTGCGTCGCCCGAGAGCTGTTGCTGCTGCAGCAGCTGGCGCTGCATCTGCACGAAATCGCTGCTGAGTATGCGCAGCGTCTCTGCCTTGTTGTACTGTGCCAGGTGCAGGGTGATGGGCTCGCTGAGACCTGTCTTGTTGTAGAACTTCTCGAAGGGCAGCTGCGAGAGCAGCAGCACGCACAGATTGAGCCCGGTCAATTGCTGCAGGCGCAACAGCACCGGCAGCACATTGGCATCCATATCGCGCAGTCGTTCCGCATTGTCGACAGCTATGAGAAAGCCATGCGCGCTGTTTCCGTGCAGGCGACGCAGTTGCTCCACAAAATCCAGCATATTGTCGGCGCGCAGTCCCTCCTCTGCTTCGTCCCTGGGCCGTTGGTGTTCATGTGCCAGCGCGTCCAACACATTTTCCAGCAATATTTTCGTCGTATAACATTCAATGGCGTTCAGCTGAGCAATGCGTACCTTTTGCTGCTGGTGGCATTGCTGCAGGAATGCATTGGTCAGCGAGGTTTTGCCCGTGCCGCTGTGACCGTATATATAAATGGCAGGGGGATAAGCCTCTGAGCAATCGCCAATAAGATCGCCCAATGTTCTAATGGACGCCTCGCGGACGGGGAACTGCGGCTCCAATGCAGCGCAAATCTGATCCATTTGTTTGTTGTGCTTAACAATTGCAGCAGCTGGCATTGCGCGCCAAAAACCAGGGGTGCGAAACAAATTAACGAATGGCCAATCTGTGTTGTAAAGCAACATATATTTAATGCGTATCAATGTGAGTGCCGCGGTAAATTGAAGAAGAAAACATCGCGTACTTTTGAAACAACGCAATATAATAATTTATATGTAAGTTAAATATAGTCGAATTCCGTTGTGCTGTAATGCTTCAAACGTAAATGCATGTATTAATATATACAATTTATGCATAACTACGTTGCGCTGTAGCATTTTTAAAAGTAAATTTATTTATGCTGTGGCGATGTTATGGCATATGGCACGCGGCGATTTTTAAAAACCGATTATTCGATGCATGATTTTTAGGAATTAATGATTCGATCTTCTTTTCTCTAGTACAACAAAAGTTTTCATTGTGACTTGTGCGTTTTCCTTAAACATTTTGTGTAGGTAAACTAAAAGCTATCTTAATCGTGTAGACGGCCCAGAGTCCGCGATTAAAATTAGCACAGCAACGACCAAGCCTTCAACGTCTTTAGAAAGAAATACGTAACTACGTGTGTGGTTGAAATCCTTTGGTGCATTCTAATCAATTTTCCTTTGCAATGGCCGAGAAACACACTTTCGGCAATTCCTTGGCGTCGATAACGTGCCACGCCTGGAACAAGGATCGCAAGCGTAAGTGACGCATTCGTCTGACCAAAATTAACGTTTCAATTAATCTGTGACTCATGTTTGACTCAGAAATTGCGTTATCGCCCAACAACAATGAGATTCATATCTATAGTCACGAAGGCAACAACTGGAAGCAAGTCGATGTGCTAAACCAGCATGATTTGCGCGTCATGGGCATTGATTGGGCGAAGAACACCAATCGGATTGTTAGCTGTGCCGCCGATCGCAATGCGTACGTCTGGACCCAGGGCGACGATGGAAAATGGAAGCCAACTCTGGTTCTATTGCGCATCAATCGGGCGGCAACTTGCGTCAAATGGTCGCCGGCGGAGAACAAGTTTGCCGTTGGCTCGGGTGCCCGCCTTATATCGGTCTGTTACTTTGAGTCGGAGAACGATTGGTGGGTCTCGAAGCACATCAAGAAACCGATACGCTCGACGGTCACGTCGCTAGACTGGCATCCGAATAATGTGCTCTTAGTGGCTGGCTCCACGGATTACAAGGTGCGCGTATTTTCGGCCTTCATCAAGGACATCGAGGAGCCGCCATCGTCAACGCCCTGGGGCAATCGCAAGCCCCTCGGCCAACTGATGGCCGAGCTCAAGAACTCGCTAACATCCGGCGGCGGCTGGATCAATAGTGTCAGCTTCTCCAGCGATGGCAACAAGGTATGCTGGGTGGGCCACGACAGCTGCGTGAGCATTGCGGATGCGACCAATGGCAACACGGTCATACGCTGCCGCACCGGCTATTTACCATTCCTCTCCTGCGAGTGGGTCTCACCCACATCAGTCGTTGTG
This sequence comes from Drosophila lacertosa, assembly GCA_004143845.1. NCBI lineage: Eukaryota > Metazoa > Arthropoda > Insecta > Diptera > Drosophilidae > Drosophila > Drosophila lacertosa. The sequence continues at coordinate 241,553 of SCDZ01000135.1, forward strand.
GCCGGCTACAGCTGCGTACCGCTGCTGTATAGCCTCACCGCGGACAATAAGCTTGTGCTGAGCGGCAAGCTGGACAAATCCCAGAAACGCGAGGCTAGCGGTATCACGGCCATGCACTTTTTCAAGTCTATGGATTGCAATATGCGCACTGAGAACACCGATGTCGTCGTGGATTCCATACACCAGAACGCTATCACCAGCATACGTCTGTACGCCGGCGACAAGGCCAGCGCCACCAAGGTGTCCACGTCGGGCGTCGATGGTCAGCTGGTCATCTGGAAGGTCGAACAGGATGGCATTAATGGTGGCATGCGCAACTTGCAAATCTAATTGCCTCATCGATCCAATTGGAACGCATCGTATTTTCCTGTTTGTTTTGTCTGTTTGTGTATGTCGCTCCCGAAGGGCCTGCAAACGTTTCTTATTTTGTTATAAACAAAATATGAATTGCAGGCTAGGTGCACATGTTTTTTTCGAAAATCGGGTTTTCAATGTTGCACCATATGAAAGCTTTTTATATATATTAATTTTAATGGAAATAACTGCCAATTTATCAGAAATTCTGTGTACGTATTTTAAATTGTTTCTTCTTACCTATAGCAACAAGTATAAATCAAATGAAATCACTTTAAAGGTCGTTTAAATTGCCTTAGTCATCTCTTGATGACTATATACAACCATTTCTCCATTAAATAAGAAGATTATGCTCAGTATGTGAACGTTAACAAATTGATACTGGTAGATCAATGAGTACTTATCCTATGCAATTACAGTCGAATCCCGATTATTTTGAAATGACAATATGATCACATTTTATGCGATTAATCGTGACATCAATTTAACTAGACGCAAAAAAGTGAAAAAGGTTGCGGAAAAAAAACTTGTCTTAGTATCGATGCAGCTGGCATCTAAAGAAATTCCATTATAAAATTGTTATTTATTTAATGTACATACTTGGATAAAACGTAGAATACTGCATTGTTAAAATCAATATAAGCCAAAAAATTGTTCGCCGTGCCCATTTTAGCAACTATCCAAATATACTACAAATAGTCAGTGTCATTCCACTTTCAAAAAGCACACTATTATCGAAACCGGTGGCGGCAAACCGATAACACGTCGATTAAGATAACATTATGTCAATTGCTGTGCGCGCTGAATTCTTGGAGTGTATTTAAAATTATGATTTTTATTAACTTGTAATGCGCCTGCTACGTTGTTATGCCTCTAAAGCCGGTCGAGAACATTACGCCAGTAGCAGCGTAAAGGTCTACCGCAAACTGCCCAGCAAAACAAAACTCAAACCAAAAAATGGGCTGCCGCACACGAAAACCTCATCGCAGCCGGCGCCGGCAAACGTTGAATACGCAGAGAATTTGGTAAAGGTACAGATGATCTCACAGAATCTGCATGGCCAGCTTTTTCCACAGGCCACGCGCAAGTACTCGGAGTCCGAACGCGCCGCTGCCAAGTCATACAATGCTGAATTGCGTCGTCATGGCATCGATGTCGACAGCACTTCGGCCATGCCGGACGTGCAGCTAAAGTTGCCGCCGCTCCGAGGCAACAATATTGAGGAGCACTTCCATGCCATTGCCAAGGAGCAGGTGGCGCCCTATGAGGCGCTCTTGCTGCCACTGGTTGGGTGTCAAACGCTGCCGGCCAAGCCCAAGCGTTGGGCTTTCTATGCCGGTTGGACCGCCTATGATCCCGTGGACGGCAGCGCGACGCCCGTGCCGCAGCCACTGGAGAAGGGCATTATCTTTGATGTGGAGGTGTGCGTACGCGAGGGCAGTGCGCCCGTGCTGGCCACCGCGGTGAGCACCAAACGTTGGTACTGCTGGGTCAGTCCAAAGCTAACCAAGCACCGCTTGAGTGTGCCGCACGTGGAGCCCATCGATGCGGACCAAAACGAGCGACCGCACTACACGCTGGACGAGCTCATACCGCTGGGCCACGACGCACCGGGTCTGGTGGTGGGCCACAATGTGGCCTACGATCGGGCGCGCCTGCGCGAGCAGTATTTGCTAGAGGACACGGGCACACGCTTTGTGGACACCATGTCGCTGCACATGTGCGTGAGCGGCGTCACTAGCTACCAGCGCGCCATGCTCAAGTCCAAGAAGGAGCCAGCCGCAGAGGATTTGGACTGGCTGGAGCAGAGTTCGCTCAACAATCTGGTCGATGTGCATCGTCTGTACTGCGGCGGCGAACCATTGTCCAAGGAACCGCGCAACATCTTCGTCGAGGGCACGCTGGAACAGGTGCGCACACAATTTCAATCCTTGGTCAACTACTGTGCCGGCGACGTGGAGGCCACCCATCGTATTCTCTGCGTGCTTTATCCGATGTATGCGGCGCGTTTTCCCCATCCCGTCACGCTGGCAGGCATGCTGGAGATGGGCTCTGCCTATTTGCCGGTCAACTCCAACTGGGAGCGTTATATACGCGACGCGCAGCTCAGCTTTGAGGATCTGAGCATTGAGGCCAAATACCATCTGGGCCGACGGGCGGAGGAAGCCTGTGCGCTGCTCCACGATGCGCAGTATAGCCAGCACTTGTGGCTCTGGGACGAGGACTGGAGCGTGCAGACGCTCAAGCTGAAACAGCCGCCCAAGCGCCAAGCGCTGCCCACTCTTGCCCTGCCACAGCAACAACAACCGCTGAGTTCCGAGCAGCGTCGCCTGCAGCAAAAGTTCCAACATCTTTACGATCAGCGCGCTCTGTTGCCAGCGCGTCGTCCTCTACTGCCCGGCTATCCGCAATGGTATCGCAAGCTCTGCCAGAAGCCGCCGCCCAGCTACAGCGAGGAGCAGGACGACGACGAACCTTGGTCGCCCAGCGCCAGCGGCATCAGCACGGGCATGCAAATTGCGCCCAAGCTGCTGTCGCTCTGCTGGGAGGGCTATCCGCTGCACTATCAGCGCCAGCATGGCTGGGGCTTCCTCGTGCCCTTTCGCAGCACCGAAGCCAACGGTCGGAACAGCGCTCTGCCCATGGAACAGCTGCTCGCACGCTGTGCCATTCCGGATTTCGCCCTTCAATATGCCGCAGCTGAGTTTGGCGACGCGGCCATGGAAATGTTGCCGCGTCAACTCGACGAACAGCTGGGCAAGCGAGAGTTCTACAAGAAGATCTCACAGCGACAACAGCAGCTGGAGCAGCAATACAAAGGTAAGCACTGAGATAAGGTAAAGATTCTAGCGTTAATTAAATACTTTTAACAGGCTCCGGCGTCTGGTGCAATCAGGTGCTGGACGACTGTTGTTTCTTTCTGAAGCTGCCGCACAAGAACGGACCCTCGTTCCGTGTGGGCAATCCCCTGTCCAAGGACTTCCTGAACAAGTTCTCGGAGCACGCGCTCAGCAGCGGCGATCCCACCTGCCAGGCGGCGGCGCGTGTAATCGAAATCGCACGCATGATGTCATATTGGCGCAACAATCGCGATCGCATCCTCGGCCAGATGGTCGTCTGGCTGCAGTCGGACCAGTTGCCCGAGGAGCTGCGCACGCACGCCCAGCGTCGGGCTTATGGCGCCATTTGTCCGCAGGTTGTGGTGGCGGGCACATTGACGCGTCGCGCCATGGAATCCACCTGGATGACCGCCTCCAATTCGCGCGCTAATCGCATTGGCTCCGAACTGCGCTCCATGGTGCAGGCCCCACCTGGCTATAAGCTCGTCGGCGCCGATGTGGACTCGCAGGAGCTGTGGATAGCCTCAGTGCTGGGCGATGCCTATGCGCATGGCGAGCACGGCGCCACGCCGCTCGGCTGGATGACGCTCAGCGGCAGCAAGTCCAACGGCAGCGACATGCACTCCATAACCGCCAAGGTGGTGGGCATTTCACGTGACCATGCCAAGGTGCTCAACTATGCGCGCATCTATGGCGCTGGCCAGCAGTTTGCCGAGACGCTCCTGCAGCAGTTCAATCCCACGCTCAGCGCCAGCGAGGCCAAGGCCAAGGCCATGAAGATGTTTGGCGCCACCAAGGGCAAGCGTGTATATCGATTGCGTGAATCTTTCCACGACGAACTGGACGATCGAGCGTAGGTGCATACCATAAACAATTGAATCTTCTTTAATCCTTGTTTAATCCTTTACAGTTACAGCAGCTATGAGGCCAATCGGCTGGCGCTGCAGCGCAATCGTCCCGTGCGCGAGGTGTTCTATCGGCCCAGCTGGCAGGGCGGCACCGAGAGCGCCATGTTCAATCGTCTCGAGGAGATTGCGACACGTGAAGAGCCGCAGACGCCGTTTCTTGGCTGTCGACTAAGTCGCGCCTTGGAATCGCATGGCGAAGCGGATCAGGAGCAACGTTTTCTGCCCACCCGCGTCAATTGGGTGGTGCAGAGCGGCGCCGTTGACTTCCTGCATTTAATGCTGGTCAGCATGCGCTGGCTTTTGGGTCCGCATGCGCGCTTCTGCCTGAGCTTTCACGATGAGCTGCGCTACCTGGTCAAGGACGAGCTGGCCGGCAAGGCGGCGCTGGCCATGCACGTGACCAATTTGCTGACGCGCTCCTTTTGCGCCGCTCGCATCGGCCTCTCAGATCTGCCCATGTCCGTGGCCTTCTTCTCCTCCGTCGAGGTGGACACAGTGCTGCGCAAGGAGTGCACCATGGACTGCCAGACGCCCTCCAATCCGCATGGCCTGCAAATTGGCTACGGCATTGCACCAGGCCAGAGTCTGAGCGTAGCCGAGGCTATTCACAAGGCGGGCGGACATGATCTGAGTCAATGGCCCTGGTTAAAGCGGGATAAGAAGTTGAGTTAGTTTTTTGTTTTTGTGGAGGATATGGAAAATGATGTTGAGCAAATTAAATCTTTTATATAATATGTAAACACTGTTAAACAAAGGAGCTGAGACTTAGTCTGGGTAAGTCCTTGGTTTTAAAGCCTCTTCTTATATGATAAATTGTTAATCGAGGACTACATTTTTATTTGTATAACAGGCAGGTAGTCAATATATATTTAGTTAATAGAGTTGAGTAACTAAGTTGTGTCCGTGTGCTTAATTCAGGGAAGAGGAATTTAAGCTTTAATTAGTTTTAACTTAAAGCAGCACAAAAAAAGTATCTTTAATGGCAAACTATTGTAAAGAATTTGTTGCTCTTAAGTTTTCTAATTTACCCATTCCTAAACAATTTCAAATGAACAGTCAAGTTTTTTTTTATCCAAGTACTTCACTTGATCTATATCTTTATTAATTTTATCAGCTTAAAAATAGTAAAACGTTCAATATGTTATATGATATATGATAATCGATAAGCGAGTTAATACCAGTTACAATACCATATATATACACACATATATATATTTATATATATATACATAATATGCCTACGCAGAAGAATGTTCAAAGAACGCGAACCTCGGCAGTTATCACAACTTTTGGCCCAGAGTTTCGATCTCGTTGAGGAAATAGAGCATGTCGGCTTCGTTGAGACAGGAGTTCTGCAGCACCAGGCGGAAGAAGTTGGGCAACTTGCGCAGCGGCTGATAGGTGATCATCATGGAGCCCTTCTTGATCATTGCCTCCTTGATCTTGGGCGCCACCTTGTGCAGCTTGTCGTAGAACTCCTGATTGCGTTCCATCTGCCGCAGACTGGGCGGCACATACCAAAAAGTAATGTTCGTGCATTCGGGACTATCCAGGACCAGCTCGAAGCCGGCACGTTCGCGCACCTTCTCGGTAAAGAACTCGGACATTTCGAAGACCTGCTCGACGTGCGCCTCGAACCCCTTGCTGCCCTTGGCCTTCCACATGAACCAGAACTTAAAGACATCGGCACGACGGCCGCACTGGATGTGCTTGTCGCCGGTGTCGAAGGAGGTGTCGTAGAACTTGTCCTTCTGGAACAGATACGCGGCGTTTGTCGAGTGGCACTGGCCCAGGATCAGGGGATGACGCGTCAGGAAGGTCGAACACTGCTGCGAGGCGGACAACAGCTTGTGTGGATTCCATGTTACCGAATCGGCGCTATTTAAATGGAATTTCTGTTATCTCATCCTGCTCAGTTAGCTTCGCTTTCAATCTTTGCTTACCGTTCGATGCCCGTAAGGAGATGACGATATTTCTTGGACATCAGTGCACCACCGCCCCAGGCGGCATCGACATGCATCCACATATTGTGCTTGCGGCACAGCTCCGAGATGCCCACCAGATCATCGAAGGCGCCCAGAACAGTTGTGCCCGCTGTGGCGGACACCATCAGCGGCTGACAATTGTTGTCCAGGCAGAACTGTATCTGCTCCTCCAAGTCGCTGAGACGCATCTTGCCCACCTCATTGGTGGCGATCTTGCGCACATGCTCGCTGCCAAAGCCCATAAACATGGCCAGTTTCTCCACCGAGTAGTGAGCATCCTCCGATGTGAAGATAATCAAGGGCTTCGCATTAAAAAGGCCATTTTTCTGTGAGGAGGTAAAAATTCGAGTTAAAATATTTAGAATGACTTTAAAAATGCAATAGAAAACTTTTGTATTAAACAAATGAAGTTGGAGACCGTTGACAAAGGAAGGTTTTAAAATTACTTCCAAGAATTTTATTTTTTACGGAGTATGACAGATAGATCCATGACTAATAATTTAAGACGCCACTGTATAGCACTTTGAGTCTTGAAAATGTTGCAATTGAAAGCAACAAAGTCTCACTTATATTACGTATACTTAACACAGCACAAATTATGTATACGCCACATGCGCCCAAACAAGCTTTTGATTTGAAAACAAAAATAACAGTGTTGTAAAACGTTAAGAAATGTGAATGCAGCTTAAATACCAAAAAATCGTTTGACTGTCAGCTGTGACTTATAAATGGGACGCCACTGTATTTAAATGCTGAATTTATATGCCTAACGGTTTTTTTTACTATTTTAAATGGCATATTGAAAAACTCTGTAAGGAATAACGAGTATTGAAAACTTTTTTGGGTGCTTAAACAAGGAAGTAAATGAAAAAGCGGAAGTTAATACGACAAACGAAATCTTGATAACGATTTCCGTTAGTCTCGATCCGTGACTAATAATTTCGCGCGCAACTGTACCATTTGTTGGCGTCTAGGTCGCGTTAATTTCGCTTCCGCTTTGTTGGGTCTCAGTCCACACACACACACAGATACAACCACAAACAAAACGGAACCCAAAAGTGGTTTTGGCATTGGGCATTCGACGCTTACCTTGGACTCGGGCGCATATTTGTAGCGAGCACAGCTGATTGCATAACCGTTGGCAATTGAGCCGCCCGGGCAGAAAATGCCGTCACCATGTCCGTTATCCGGGAAGCCAACGATGCGTCGCATCTCGCCCAGCACCTGCTCCTCCATGAGCGTAAAAACTGGCGCCACCTCATACGTGTAGACGCTGGGATTGAGTGCGTCGGTTAGCCACTGGCCGACCAAAGCGTACGGATCGACGCCCGAATAGAGCTGATTGATGAAATAGGGATGACCCGTCTTCACCGAGTACCGGATGGTTTCGCGCAGCAGCTGACGCAGCTTCTCCGGCGACTCGCCCTTGTCGTGCAGCTGAAAGTCGAACAGTCGTCGCAGCTCGGCGGGCTCGTGCCACTCGACGACCTTCGAGGAGCGATTGGTGCCCTGAAACACGGCCAGCTGGATTATCTCATCGACGCAGGCGCGTATAAAGCCCTCAAACTCCACGGCCGGATGACTGGCCACAAAACTGGCCAAACCGTTGGCGGTGCCATTGTCATTATTATTATTATTATTGCTGTTATTGTTATGTGTTGTGGAGCTGTTGAACATTTTGCTTGGACTGGCGTAGTCAACTGGTGCTTTGGCCGCATTGATCACAGCCGCATCACTCGATGACGACGTGGTTGTTGTCAATGTTTTGGCCACGCTTGCCAAATCCTCAACGTTCGGCCCGCTGGCCCCATTATAGGGCTTATATATAGATTTCTTGAAGTGATGTGTGGGAAATGTCTCACTGGCCAGCATTTTGTTGGCACTGATCTCTTGCTCGGATTTGAACTCTGTTTACTGATCACTTTATTTTGTTTCTTTTTTTTGTTGTTTTTGTTTGCCTGTCTGCCTGATCCTTGGACGGGTGGCGTACACTTGACAATGATTCTGAAGTTCACTACCGAACTGAACAAATTGTTGTGGTTCTTGCTGCTTTTATAAAAGCTGCTTCTGACTGATACACACACACACACACACACACACACACACACTCGCACACACACACATTCATTACGCGACTTACATAAAGACAATGCCGACGCTCTCGCAACAAGATCGCTAAAACCCGCTCGGTTCTCGGTTCTCAGCTTGTTTCTGTTTATTTTTTTTTTTTTGTTCGCTCGTCATTCACTTACAATATGGGAAAGTAATGGCAAACACAACCTGCTGCCCACCCCAAAAGCCAAAACCAAAATCCAATCCAATCCAATCCAACCGTCATAATCATAATTCAAAAAAGCGATCGCGATTTTAACATTTAAAACATTCTGTTTAATTTTAACACACAGTTTTTTTTTTGTGGGCGTGTTCGTCGTTTATCGCATCCTTATTTTGCGTTAATGAGAAATTTACTCTATCTATAAACTTTCGTTTACATTAAGCTTAAGTTCCTTGAAATTGCTATAAAACAAAATGTGTCACAATTCTCATTGGAAAAACCATCAAGATTCGTTTTTCTAGTCTAACTAATTAATGTGGGGAATAAATGTCCAATTATCGCAGTTCACTAAAATCGAAAGGGTTGTGAATGCATTTTAAAGACATTCAGGTATTTTATTGTAAAAATGCCTTCACTTCATTGGAATTTATTTATTACTGATCAGGTTTGATCATGCTCTAAATACTTATATTTTTTTATATTTAAATTAGACAAAAAACTAAACAAAAAAAAATTGTGCTTATTAAAAATGAAAACAATATAAGATAAAAATATAAATTATTACTAAAAAAAAGATATAAACTTGAACTTAATTAAATTAGTTAACAAGATTATAAATATTTTACACATTGCTTCCTATAAAGTGCAGTTAATAACAGTTGCTATTTAATAAAAGAAACAAACTTGTTTTGAACTCATTTCCAAATAGAAAAAAAATAAACGAAAAATTAAAAAACGAGTCATTTGAATAATATTTTATTGGTATAGACAAAAAAAAAAATGTAGTAACAAATTGTTCAACAAAAAAAAATACATTGCTCGCATTTCCTATAAAATGAATGTAAGATGGGTTTTTCTGTTGATTCGATGTTGTTGTTGTTGTTGTTGTTGTTGGTTTGCTAATTGTTTTGCTCATGTAATACAATTATGTAGCTGACCAATTAAAAAGCTAATTATGTGAGACACTTGTTGCCTTCGAAGAGGTAACAAATGTGAATTGTTGCTGTTGTTGTTGTTGTTGGCGCTGATTTCTCTCTCATTAGCCAATTAAATGCAAATTCATTGAGCAATTTTTACAATTGCTGTGGGTGGTTATTTTTTTCCCCTTCTACTCATTTTTATTAATATTTCTTTGCGCAACTGAAACGTGAAACGTGATATGCAAATGGCAAAGTTAAAAGAACTCTATGCTTAAATTATTGCCGTAGGTCGCGTAGATGAATGATGTAGAAGTTGGTCAAGAATTATTGCCAATAAAATTATAAAACGACCTTAAACAAATTTAATCTTGTAATTCAAACAACTTTCTCTCGAGCTGCTAAAACATTTCCTATTAAAATGTTTCTCAAATCATTCAACAATAGATCTATCATTAAATAGCTTTTCATTCTGCAGCCTGCAAACAGTTAAGGAACTGATCTTGGCCAACAGCCTTGACGGTCAGGCCCGTGTGCATAAAATGCATTTTTCAATTTCTCTATAAATAAAAGCGAAAACTCAACAAATGTCTACAAAATGCAAACATTATAATATCGTTATATATACATACATCTACTGTATATATGTATATATATATTTATATTCCTTTGATTACTCAACTGAAAGCCTTTTATGACGTTGGGGGTTTTCTTATTGATCATTTCTGGATCTGACCAGCTTCCGATGCAGTTTTGTGCCACGGTTATTCAACCTGCAATACAAACCCTTTTTATTTTTTAACACGCATCGTTTGCAAACACAAATCGTTTTCTTCATAACCATAAAAATGCAATATAAAACAATGTTTTTAGATCGGTGAATTTTGTATACTCTCATTTTGGGTTTTGCTTACTTCCGTTTTGTTGTTTGCATTTTTTAACTTGATATTATTTTTAAGTTGGAATTAATTTCATGTGTAATAATAATAATAATAATAGAATGATTTGTTTAACTGTTTCAAGGTTTTATGATTTTATTTTATATAAAATATTCTTGATATATTTAAATTGCCCCATCTCGCATATATATAAATGAGCTGGGCTTAGATACCTGCAAATTATATTCGTTGCAGATTTATTTTTATTTTTAAAATACCTTCTGCAAGGGTAAACAAAAATATATAAAAAAAAACCTGCCTTCACGCAATGCTTTGCTAAAATAAATGTCTCTCAAAAAAAAAAATGCATAAAAAACCAGTCATCCAAAATTCAGGAAGCATTTGAGCGACGTCATCAAAAGCACAATCGCTGCCAGAGTTGTTGGGTATCTGAAAAGCGAAAGGAAACGAACAGTTGTTGTTGTTGTTGTTACTGTTGTTGTTGCTGCGCTTTTTAATATGATTTAATTGCAGTGCATAACAGCAACAATTAGCACAATCGAGGCCTCTTTGAAAACCTCTCTAACCAAACTCTATATATGACATGAGGGGCTTTCCTATTTAAGCCAATTAACGATCTCAAGCAATTTGTCTGCGAATGCCTTTCAACTGTTTTGTGGTCCCCATTCGCAGGTGTTCCGGTCAGCTGTTGTTGTTGTAGCCAGTTTGTGGCTAATGGCACAGTTTTGTCTTGGCTTTAATGTGTGTGACGACAAGGCCGTTCGGCCATAGCCATCAAGAATATCATGATGAACATGAGCACTGATAATGAGGCGTGAAAATCGTAAAGAATAAAGAATAGAAACAAGTTTGGCCATTCAACTTGCAGTCACTACAAATGGCGGGAAATATACGGCTGTAAGTTACTCATTAATTGGTTGCATTTGAAAGTTTACTAATTATATATTCCAAACAAAAAAAATCCATTGCATTGCAATACAAAATTCTTTTAACAGTCTAAATATCAAAAGCTAAAAATTAGATTTTATGTTTATTACTATTCCAGTTTAATAAAACCAAAGCCAAAAACCAAACCCACAAATGAACAGAATTCTTTTAGATCAAAATGCAACTAATTCGATCAATGCGAATGTCTAACAATAGTGTTATACTTTATTGTTTTTTACGGTCTACGATCAATACAATGTTCTCGATATTTACAATTGTTTATAATATAATTAATATAATAACATAAATTTCAATTGGTATTTGTTTTTTTGTTTTGTTTTCTCTTCTTTTTTTTTGTTGAGTTTCGAATAATAAAAATCGCATTTAACTCGGTCCATACTATATATCTCATTGAATACACATACATATACATTTTTGTTTTGCTTTTGTTTTATTTTATTTTATTTTTTTTGCTGTTTTACGTTTCACTTTCTCTATTTCTCTGTGGTATTCTCTCGTTTTTATTTCCTATCACACATCGCCTGGCAATAAATATTATTCTTGGTTTGTACTTGGGTAAAGAAACATCGTACCTTTATCTGTGTAAACAATAATATATATATATATATAATTAAATTGAGTTCGATTTTGATTGATTTGTGGGCTTAACACTCACCTGGATTGTTGTAGAAGTTGGCGCTTAGACTAGGTTTTGGTGGAAGTTTGGGTGTGCCCTCGTGGCTCGTGGCAATCGAATAGAATTCCTTTGGGGACGAGCGTCTGTTCGGGTGCTGTGATGGATGTGGTGGGTTCGGATGGGCATGCGAATGCTGATGTGAATGCGAATGATGCTGCTGCTGTTGCTGGTGCTGATGATGATGATGTTGTGCATAAGCCGCTGATTGCTGCAACTGCGGCTGCGCCTGCGTCTGTTGTGGCCTCAACCGTTGCTGCTGCTGCTGCTGCAGTTGGTGCTGATGTTGCTGTTGTTGGTGGTGGTGTTGTTGCGTGTAGCTGCTCGACATTGTGCTGCCGTCTATGGTGCTGGGAATGTACGGGGACATGGGCGTCATGGGTGTCATGGGTGATGTGGTTGTCGATGAGCTCAACGCCGGCGAGATCGATTGCGGTGGCTGCTGTAACAATTGTTGCTGCTGCTGCTGTGGTTCATCGTTGCCCGTCGCGGCCGTTGTTGCTGCAGACTGAACCAGCAGCGTTTGCGTGGCTGCATTATTGTTGTTATTGCTGCTCGCGACAGCGGCCGCATTAACACCCAGCGATGGCTGCTTAGCCGAATTGCGGCGTATCATAATACTGCTCGTGTTGGGCAACAGCAGGCTGCTGCTCTTGCCCACAAACTCCTTTGGCTGGCGCGCAAAGCCACCGGCCGTGGAATGATTGAGTCGGGGCGGTATGGGCGGTGGGCTTAGCTCGCCGTCGCGCGGAGGTAGCTGTAAATAGAAACGAACGAAATGTTAGTTAAACAAATAAAAACGATACTCCAAAATGTAGCCGACAGCTGAAAACTTCTTTGTCTGGTTATATAAAGATAGTTGTACAGGAAACAGACAGACGGACATGTTGGTTTGGACGGGACTGTATTAGTATATAAATTAAGTACAATAATTATGCACTGTTGTCCACTCACTGTGGGTGCATCGGGCGCCTGGCGCTTCTGTGCCATATCCGCGCAGCTTTCCGTGCGCTCTTTGCGTCGCGGCGGCAACGGCGGCGGCACCGCTCGATACTCCAAACTTGCTGCCGTCGGCACATTGACGTGCGGCGATATGGGCACCGCACCTGGAGGCGCCTGGCTCTGATCGCTGCTGTTGTAGTAGAAGCCGCCCAGCTGCGGACTGACATCACCGAAGCCGCCGCTTATAAGCGTCACCGTGCTGGCTATGCTGTGCGTCGGACTGTATTGCGTCTGTGCGGCGCGCACATGGAATGGTGAACGATTGTTGGCGGGCGGCGGCGGCGGCGGTGGTGCCGCCTCGTGACGCGGACTAATCATTAGTTTCGGCAGCGGCGACGGCGGCAGCGCATCACCAGTTGCTGCATCCGACAGCACATAGCAGTCGGACATGTGGCAGCTGCTGACAGACGCAGTTGCTCCAGCTGCAACTCCTGCTGCAGCTGCTGCTGTTGGTAGTTGCTCTGCCGGACTGAACGCATCCGCATTGGTATTGTGGGTCCAGACGTGCGCGGCGGGTTTGCGTGGCAGATGCGGCGCCGGCGCCACATCGCCATTGTCCGTGGCGCGCTGCAGGGCGAGGCCGCTCCAGGTGCTGCCGCCGTTGCGTTCGGGTATGATGACGGGCGCAAATACGGAATACGCATGCGGATTATGCTGCGGACTTTGATCGCCGAGGCTGACGCCAATACTGCTGGCCGTTGTTGATGCCGTCGACGCAGCTGCGGCGGCTGCTGCTGCGGCCGCTGCTGTCACTGCCGGTGGCTCCACGTTAGCGGTGGCATTGCTGGACAACTTGTTGCTGCTGTTGTTTTGGTTCTGACGACGCGGTTTGATGCCCGGCGACTTGAGCGGAATGTTCGGCCATTTGCGAGGCTGCAGTTGGGGAGAAAACGAATTTAGTTAATTGAGAGCATTAGAGGGGAAGTCACAACTTAATGGAACTTACGAATTTGGGCACAGTTTTGCAGGAACGCGGCTCAATGCGCAAGCTCTCGTTGTAGAGATAATCGGACATTTCCTTGTCGGACAGACCATTGAAGGGATCGAGCTGCTCGAAGAAATGCCGTATGGTGGGCTCCTCGTTGAGACAATAGGGCTGATTCTGGTACTGCTGTATTTCGCCAATAATCTCCGACACTTTCCGCCGCTTGGAGAAATTGATCAGCTCCGTATTGGTCAGCAGATCCGGATTGCCCTCCTCGAGATGCAATATGTTTGTCAGATAGCGACCAAAGAATGGCACACAGGGCGGATTGATGGAACGTAAACGCTCTTGGTATTTCTTTAAATGATCCTCGCTCAGCTCTCGGCACTCGTCCAGAAACTTGCGATGCCGCTCCGGCAGTCCATTGAATGTGGCCCGCAGACGAAATACCGCCGCCGTGCCCATGGCAGCCACAATTGAGAGTATCCCATTGAAGTTGTTGAGCTCCAGCATGACCATCATCACCTCAATGGACCGCTGCATAATTGCGAGGCGTTCGTCATAGTTTTCCGCCTCCATGATGGACCTTTCGATCCAGCGCGTCACATTTGTTGTATGCTTCATGATTTTGAGCAGATTGGGACTCTTAAGCTCCTTGTCCTTTTTGGTCCACGGCGAACCGACCAACTCCGATGGCTTAACATTCTTGTACATTTCAAACTCGAGCAGTGTCAGCTGCCGCGCCACTTCCAGCGGATGGAGAGTCAGCAGAGTAATCTCATTATCCCCCAGACTCAAATGGGATTCAATGGGCGGCGGATCGTGGCCATAGGCATAGACGATTTTCTTATTGCTTTGTTTGTTCTGGAAAGAAATAAAACCATAAGTCAAATGTTGTTGGAATATATTGCTTTTAACATTTTTATGTTATGTTAAACTCAACGATAATAGTTGCTTTTTATGTAAAAGACAGCTCATCTTAACATTTGTATGTTATAACTAAATGTTGTTTAAAATGTTAATACTACTGTTAGAAAAAGTGCTAACTGTGATAAGGAAGTGATTAAAAATAGAGATCTGCCAAACATAATACTGTGAATAGTGGAAGTTGTGTGTATTACCTTGCGATCGACAATCTTGCGCACAGAGTCCACCCATTTACGCATGGATTTGCTGTTGACATCGTTGAGAAAGTGCAACAGTCTGTCCAGCAGTGTCGGATCCTTCTCAAAATCGTAGAAATGATGATCCACCCAATGGCGCAGTACGTTTAGTACACGAAATTGTACTGGTTGAACAAATTCCTTGCGATAGCGTTTCCAATCCTCGCGCTGCGAGTTCTTCAGCATTTTATCGCTGTCCGCCGTTGAGGCTGTTGACATGGCATCCTTGTCGAGATCAGTGCCAGTGCCGCCGCCAATATTATTTGACTGCTGCTCCTGGTAAACCAGGCTGGGCTCAGGTATTTCAAAGCGTTCGATTAACAGCGTCAGTAGCTGTTGAGGCGAGCAAAAATACCGATATGTGGTGAGAAATGTGCGCACAAACGTCGGATCCGCATAGATGTGATAGGTGAGCCGCTCGATTAGCTTGCACAGCGTTGCACCTTTAATCATGGGCACCACGCCGCTGTCACGCTCCTCGAGCACAATATTCTCAGCACTGTCCGGCACCGCAAACTTGTAGATCTCCGGGCTGGGCATACGCAACGGATGCTTGCGCTCAATATCCTGTAGTATGCTGTCCAATATTCGATCTAACATTGACTTCGTATTGACCATAATCAGATCGGCCATCCAATCGCTCTTATGCTGGGCATTCTTTGCCGATAACACAATAGCCGGATGCATACGGGTGATTAGCTCAAAGCTATGCTTCAGCTCCTCGGTATCCGCACGATCGTTAATCTCGACGCGACGCATAAAGAACTTCTCCTTTAGACGGTAATCGTAGGAGGTGGCACCCGCTGAGGGAGTTTGTTTTTTGGTATTCGCTTTGCACAGCACCATTAGGCCATCAAATAGGAATACCTTACGCTCGCTCCAGATTCGTTTGCCCGAGCCAAGTTTGCTGAGCGAGTCCTCTGCAAAAGTATTAAATATTAGTTGTTGTTTTTCATTAGAGATGCTCTCGACCACTTACCGCGTATAAACTCGTTGCAGTTGAGGCCCACATCCTTGTCGTCCCAGTGCTCCACTTTAAGCTGGAGCTCGCGAGTGCGCTCGATGGCCATTTGGCGACGTACGCGGCCGCTAACCGGCACGAGTCGCTCCTTGGACAGGTTGGCCATCACCTTCTCGAGATCGCAGTGCAGCGGGTGGAGCAGACCCTGAACCTGTGCAAAGCTCTCGATGTCATCCTGTGATGTACTGAGATCCATTAGATGCTTAATGTAGTCAAAATAGACAAACGCATGGCAGATGGGCACCAGCAGCAGCTTGGGCAAATAATACTTAACCGCCTCGCGAAATCCATGGCCCGCTGACATTAGAGATAATGCATCGGGCTTAGCCAACAAATTACTGAGCGCATCGCGTGACGTCAGCGATGTAACATCATGGGCATATTTCTTGTACACATCAAACTCTTCAGCCTCGGCGAGCTCCTCAAAGCAGCTGGCAACGCAGGGCGCATTCTGTTCCTGTGACATTTCAATGACATCCTCTAAAGAGCCAAGCAGTGTTACCGTCACCTCGTAGATGTCCATGATGTTGGAGAAGATCGGCTCCAGTTCCTTTGGGTCGCGGGCAATCTTTACCAATTCCTCGCGAAATACGCGTATGATCATATGCAGGTCCCGCTGATATTGCTTCTCATCGTTGATCAACTCCTTAACAGTTTCCTCGTAGGTGGCACTCGCTCGCTGCGCCGGCAGCGACAGCGGACTGGGCAGGACATTGCACTTCAGTTGTTCGCTGCTCCCATCGAGGATTTCAAGGAGCACACCATCAGCGTTCATAACCACCTCAATGTCCTCTTTGACGATCTCGCTGTGCGAAATGCGGCACACATAATCGGCTGCCGTTTTCAGTATATCGGCGGAGATGCACTCGAGCACGGCCACCAGATAGGCCGATACGGAGCTATCGATTTTATACTGCAGCACATCCTTTTGCAGCAGCGTATGGACACGTTCTGTTGGCAGCAGGCATTTGCGCTTTTTTGAGTTATTTAGTTCACTGGCCTCCTTGAGCGTCCACTGATCAAGTGGCGCTGGAAATAATTTATTGATCTTTTCCTCCACATCCTGCACAGAGTGCGGCAGTGGCTCTGCGCACAGTTTAGCCAATAGGCGCACGCACTTGTTCTCCACATAGAGCAGTGCATCCTCTTTGGCTGTCAAGCGCGGATTAACCTGCTCCAGCACCTTGCGCAACGATGGTATGAATAAGCCGCGCCAACGAGCTGCATTTTCGTTTTTTGTAAAGTCATAGCCGTCACTGTCCTGTACAGTGGAGGCAACGCCAACGTTAATCCCATGGCTGGCACCGCTGGAAAACATTTCTGCACTCCACCACACTCACTTGCACACACACACACACACACACACACACGCACTCTACAGGCACACACTCTTGTTATTAATCAACAGCAACGTCGTCGTCGGGCAGCAACATTTTCAGCGTTTGTTTCTGTCCTTTTTTTGCCCGATTTACGCGCTGCGTTATCTTTTTGCAATCGTAACGAACAAAAATAAAACTTTGTTTTCACATGCTATACACACAATTTTTTTCAATATATTTTCTCTGCAAATTCTGCTTACAACGGCGTTAAGTTAGCTGCACATTCGTTTAGCAGTGCTGATAAACGTTACACCTATTCGATAAGCGATAACATGTATTTGTTGTTCAATGTATTAACATTAAATGAAAAATAACATCATTTCAAAACTTAAAAAAGTATAACTGCAACGGATTTGATAACACCGAACACTAAACGATTTTTATATTATTTAGTTTGATTATTTTTCAGGCCATACTATGCTCTCGATCCACTCACGATAAAAGGAAATTCTGGTGTATCGCGTAGCTGACCCTTTACCTTTACAATCACCTCCAAACGAAACAACGCCAACAACTCCAGTGAGGCAAGATTCAACACCTGGATAACCAAAAAATAGAGGACCACCAGAATCGTTTTCGCAAACGTCTCCATATGTAGTGTTTGGGCCAGCACAGATCTGTCTATCTAATTTGAATTCTTGTTTCCTTACACATTTGCTTCCGTCCATTTCAAACACAGTCCCCTTCAGCAATGTATCTGGACTACTTGTACCCATCACGAAACCCCATCCAGCAATAGTAAAAGTTTCATTTCGACTGCCATTGGTTGATGACAGACAGGCTGGCTTTACATATTTCGTTGTGATGTTTGCCTTTTCGTGCAGTTTCAATAGGGCTATATCTTCATAAGATTCGATTGTAACATAGTTTGGATGTGGGATTGGTGTCACTTCAACTGATCGGCTGGAGTTTCTGTTATGAGCGCCCAGACGCACAGACATTCCGCTATAAAACAATTTGAGTAAATTTTCAATAAATTACGTCAATATGAATAACTTACATGCCCTTAACACAATGCGCAGCAGTGAGAATATACCACTCATCTATCAGGACACCACCGCAATGCTGGTGGACGATCCCATCTGCATCTGTATGTTCTACTAAAACCATAAAAGGGAATTCATGCGGAGTTGCTTCGGGGCCACTTCTAATAAAAATTTGCTTTTGACAAAAGCCTTCAATCTCTCGCCACTTTAAACATTCTAAAATGTGATACAACAACAACTTTATTAAAAACAAAGGAATATATATGTATATATGTATATACATATAAAATGAAAAGTTCTTATTTTTTTGTAATGTTCGCCCATTGTACATACTAAATAATTGATAACAAAATCTATCACCAGAAACAAATGAAATATTAACCTATAGTCTTCGAATACTTACTTTTTTCAGAGATTGTCTCATTTTTGGTACGGTCCGGACAGCAAACAAAATTTTTTTTTTCATTGCAATAAACTATCTTTGATTCTGATTGGTGCGCAATTTGTATCAAAAATTTGTACTCGGGACAAAAATGGAAGTGGATACACTTGCAGTTTTCACAATTCATAAGTGTAACTGATATTGATAGTATAATCAATATGAAAACTTCCAATTTTATAAGACTCATCTTAATTTGACGTTTTGTTGAAAGCCTATTTTTACGTTATTCACGCTTCGGTATCTGCAAGTGAGATATAAATATTTCAACTATGTTAATTTTAAATTAATAAAATTTGTTTAGTGAAAACTATTTTACTATTTATTTTTATTTTTATTATTTTGCTTGGATTAGCGAAAGCTGATCTGAACTCGAATGCAATAGAAAAACTTCTGCGCCTGAATAATTATTCAATGGTTATATTTAGCTAAAATGGGGCGTTTACGCTTTAGCTTATCTATCTATAACAGCATATCCACTCTTTTGTTTTATTTATTTTTATTGATTCCCAATAACTTTGTCCAACAATCTGCAATCTGTTTATATGTTGCCTTGTTCAGTACATCGCTGGAGATGCACCAGGGAGCATTTGCTCTTAATTAATTCAAATACATTTTTCTTTAATTTATTATTAATTTACGCCTTCCGTTATGCATTTACAAATGAACTAAAAGAAATCACAATTTTTCCAATGTATTTCCTCTGCAAATCTGAATATTCACATTTAACATTGATAAACGTACTCAATAAGTTATATCGGTTTCTAAATATTTTAATTCAAATTTTAATTTGATAGTTCCTCAGGCCACACTTCGCTTTCGATCCATTCGCGATAAAAGGAAACTCGGGTATATCGCGTATATGACCATTTAGCGTTACAGAATCCTCCCACAGAAACAATGCCAACAACTCCAAAGAGACAAGTTTCACGGCCGGAATAGCCTGAAAATAGTGGACCGCCAGAATCGTTTTCACAAGCATCTCCGTATCCGTCTTTTGGGCCGGCACAAATTTGTTTGTCAATATCGAAGCTCATATCTTTTGATTGACATTTAAATCCGTCCGCTTCAACCACGGCGCCCTTCAATAAAGCATTTGGACTAGTTCTTCCCCTTACAAAGCCCCAGCCAGCAATTAAAAACGGTTCATCTTCATCATTCATCTTTCCACTGCCATTGGTTGATGACAGACAGGCTGGCTTTATATACTTCGATGTGATGTCTGCCTTTTCGTATAGTTTCAATAGGGCAATATCAGCATACGGATCGGTTGAAGTGTAGTTTGGATGGGTGATTGCTGTCACATTAACTAGAGCGCCAGAGGTTCTGTTATGGGCTCCCAGACGAACAGACATTTCGCTATTAATGAATTTAAATAAATCTTCAACAAATGAGTTTAATACGAATAACTCACTTGCTCTTAATACAATGCGCTGCTGTGAGAACATACTGTGGATCTATCAGGACACCACCGCAATGCTGGCGGACTATCCCATCTGGATCTGTATGTTCCACTAAAACCATAAAAGGGAATTCATGCGGAATTGGTTCGCTGCCACCTTTGATCAACATACGCTTCTCACAAAAACCCTCAATCTCTGGAAACTTTAAGCATTCTGAAATATGAGAGGTGGACGGCAAAACGACGCAAAATGTATATAAATACTTATGTATATATTGTTACATTACGGAACAAGCAATCCTTCTTACTTCTACTACTTACGTTTTTCAGCGATAGTCTGCACTTCTTCTTTGTCCGGACAGCAAACTATATTTTCTATTTCATTGCAAAAATCAACACCATCTTCGGATCTCGTTTTTTCTACTCTATATTTAACACTCTCACAATAATTTAAATGGACACATTTTTCGCAGTATGTACAATTCACAAGTGTTATTGATACTGAGACTATAATTAATATTAAAAGTAGCATTCTTGTAAAGCCCTTTAAACATTCATCGATTGCTTGAGTTTCAATTCCACAATTCATTTAAAACAATTACAACTGCTTGCACCAGCTGCAACTTTGTAAATGGACGTATTTTACTGTAAAATGCAATAAATTTTAATTCGTACAACTATTGGGTCTATTTATTCAATTCCACAATTATAGGCGTATTTGTAAAAAACTATCTTTCCAACAGGGTTCCTCTTGTTTTTTTTTGTGGCGGCGGCATGTCTTCTCCCTTGGGCTTCGCGCCCAGATCGGTCAGTTTACCACCCTTGCGTTGCAACTGCTTCTCGATGATGCGCGCATTGTTTGCATAACTATCAGCTATCTCGCGCTGTAATATAAAAGAGGAAAAAAACATATATATTTGTATTTTTTAATGGTGGTGAATTTGTTGCCATTTACCGCCTCAATTTCATCCTCCTCTTCGTCGATGGTGGACACCGTGACAGAGCTGAATTTGCCCATGTTCTTGGTGTGGCGCGTGACCATAACCTTTTTACCACTGGCGTCCACTATGCCCGAATCCTCGCCGGTGGCGGTCGCTGCACCTGCCGGCGCATTCGCCGCGTTGGCTGCACTGATTTTGGCTTTCGCTTCCGCCGCCAGCAGCTGTGCCAAAGGCTGCTCGCCTTTGTTGCGCACCAGTGCATTGTTCATAACGAAAGTAATGTGCGAGTCCGAGCTGTGTCGGTAGTACAATGGCAGGTTGCAGTTGCGGCACTAAAAAAGAAACCAGTTTGATAATAAATAATAATAATTCCATTTAAACATATGCATTTCAACATACATTATATCGATACTGCTTCTCAATGCCTTTGCTCTTGCGGCGAATGTAGATCATTTTTGGCGCAGGGTTGAAGGTCAACTTATTAGCATGATCGTTGGCATCAACGACACGCGAACTGTCCACCTCGCGCAGCGGCAACTGATCCAATGAACAATCTGTTGTATATTTGTCAATTTTTGTGAAACGTTTAAAATATTTAATACGAGTTTGTACGCACCTAAAATCAATGACATTTTGCCGCACAGGCAGTAGTATATGTTTAAAGGCTTCTCCTCATTATACTCCTCTTGATCTTTTGTATCAGAGCAAACAATACTACGTGAAACTACTTTTGGCATTATGTTATTTTATTAAATTAACAAATTTTCTTAAATTCGTACTATCAATATTTGGCGTTGTTTGTTTCTGTAGTGTTGTGTAATGCTTCGTTAAAAACAGCTGTGCTCATATTAGAGATGAGCATCGAATGTTTATTTTAAGGTTACTTATCGATAGTTTGACCAGCATGGTATGTAATTACATTTTGTTTATAAACAATGGTTTTGATGAGTTTGAAAAATAACGATAAACCCACAGTGCAACAAATAGCAAAGCTATGCTACTCCAAGTTTGCCGAGCTACCAATAACGGGAAAACCAACCAGCAACCAATGGACTGTTCTAGCCGGCATAGTGCAATACGACAAAAGAACACAAAGCGGCGCAGTGGTTTCCCTATCGACAGGGTTGGGACAATGGAAACTAAGTATTTTTAGTTAAACGCACTAACGAATTATCTTTAGTACCAGATGCATTGGCCGTAGCAAACTATGCGCCAGCGGCTTCATATTAAATGATTCACATGCTGAGGTGCTGGTGCGACGCGCTTTTCTACGCTATTTGCACAACGAGCTATGGAAGGCAGCCACGCAGCAGGAGCAAAATACTGATGAGGCCATCTTCAGTTGGCACCCAGCGTCAGGTTGCTTTTTGCTCAACGAGCAGCTGGAGTTCCATTTTCTTAGCACGCAGACGCCTTGCGGAGATGCGTGCATTGTGGCCGACCCAGCTGCCGTCTGTGAATCCGCGACTTTGCCCGCCAAGCGGCAGCGCTTGGATACAGATAGCGAGTTGCGTTTAACGACCAACTCTGCGGTATTCACAGGCGCTAAATTAATAAGTCAGCATGCGGAGTCCAGCGATGATATGCTGCAAACGCCGGCAGCGCTGCGCACCAAGCCAGGACGCGGTGAGCGCACACTGTCCATGTCGTGCAGCGACAAGTTAGCTCGCTGGCATGTGCTCGGTGTGCAGGGCTCTCTGCTCGATATGCTGATCAATAAGCCCATTTACTTTAGCAGCTTGAACTTTTGCTGTGCCGAGGCGCGCCTAGAGAGCCTGCAGCGTGCCATTTTCGAACGCTGGCACGGCAGAAGCTGCAAACTAAGCCGTTATCAGCCGCCAATGCCAAACATACGCATTGATAATAACCTCCGGTTTGAGCATGTGCAACGTGTCGATTGGCAGCCATCGCCAAGCAGTGTCATTTGGGCGCAGTTGCCCGAGTCGCTGAGGTGAGCTCCAAAGATTTGTTGATATATTATTAGATAACCATATACTAATCCGCAGACCCTATGAGATTGCGGTCAATGGCAAGCGTCAGGGCGTCACCAAAAAGAAACTAAACACACCGCATGCCGCACTTGGTGTGAGTAAATATAAGCTGCTACTAAACTTTTTGGATTTGCTGCATTGCTGTCGAGAGCTGCGTGAAAAGTTATGCCCTCAATTGACTGATGTACAGAATTTGAGCTATGCCGAGTGCAAAGCTTTGGCAAAGGATTATCAGTTAGCCTGGACACAATTAAAATGCGACTACTTCCGGCAATGGACAAGCAAGCCAAAGGAATTGCTGGAGTTTAAAAAACAGGCTGATAAATAAAAGTAGAACCTTGAATATGTAATCAAAGTCTATTTGAGTAGAATTAATAAGTTAATAAGTTAAGTATATGTATATATAGAAATCATATCAATATTATATTATATATTGCCGTATGCCTCTAGTTATGTAAGCATCAAGTTTTACCACACCACAAAGGAAATGGTGCGTGGAGACGATAGTTGGCATATTAGATAGGCAGTTTCAAGGCAATTTGACTTCTTCATCACAAAGCCTTCCATATAGTCATAAGTCAAAACCACACAATTCAGTTCTTCATTCGATTTGTACTGCCAGTCCTCATCATCATGATCGTCTTTCATAAATTTTTCATACTCTGGTCTTCGACCCGTCGCAATCGAGACATACTCGTGTTGGCCCAAACTGTTGAAGTCCAGCCAATAATGTAGTCTCTTATTCAGTTGCATGCCAACAAGCAGACGTTCCTGTTCCGACGCCAAGTTGATTAGGTTGCCACCCATTAGACGGCATTCCTGTGCCGCTTGAAACCAATTGAATTCATTTTGCCCAATGAAATAAAACTTACGACCTATAAGCTTAAACGGTTCAAGCTTGTCGTGATACTCCTGCGGCACATAGTCGACCTCCTTGTATTCCACCATGGTGCTAAAGTTATATGCTGTCGAAATGTTGAACTATAATAGCTAATAGATATTATATTTATTATAACTTACATTCAACCAGTGTCAGTATATATAGCACCCAAAAGGTACCAACGATATATCGAAACATTTTAATTATTTCTCCTTTTTCGACTGCTGCTCGCTTGGAATGTTGTAATCTCAATGGATTATTGTTTTTACAGAGGCACATATTTAAAGCAGGGCGCGCCTATTTAAAAGCTTTCTGCGCTTTCTTACCTGATTAATCATGCTTCAGATTATAAATGTATATTTATATGTAAAGCAACAATAATCAGCTGATGATTTATTACAGAACATAATTCAATTCAAAAAATGTTTGCAATAAGTTTCTGAGTTTAAAAAGAATTTATTTTATGTAAACTCTAGTTTTATTTTTTGACAAATATATACATCAAGTATATTTGTCTGTTTATTATAAACTTTAAAAGCGAGCATCCATATTAAACTTATTTAGAGTAATAATTCTATTAGTTCCAGGCTTTTATGAACGCTGCCTAAAAGTATGCAACAATATTTTGTTTGTCACGCTATAAAAGAAAATGTCATGTTGAGGTTGATGCTATGAAAGGGGAAGATTTGTTTACAGATGAATTGAAGAGTTTGAAATTCCTTAAAAAAAATTATGTGTACATCCACTTTTGTAAATATTCTGTACCAACAGAAACTAATCTCAGTTAAGTTTCGGCAAGCTTAAAGTCTAAAAAGATATGCAACTAATCCCAAGAAATCTACTCAGTATTTTTTAAAAGAAACAACTTGGAACTTTGTTAATTTTCAATATGCAACATCTAAAAGTAATATATTTATTTTGTAATACCATAAAGTGTAATACACATTAATCTAATTGTCATTTAGCAAATGTTTAACAAACAAGCGTACAAAGTACTCGCACAGATACAAGATACAAGATACAAGACACAAGACACAAAGATACAGTTATACAAGCAAGTACATATATAAAGAGGTACAAGTGTTTGCTATAAAATAGTACAAACTAAAACGAGACTTTAACAATGGGTATCTTCAGCTGCTGCTCTGTGGGATGGTGGGTGGGTGGGCAGGGGATGTGTGTGGGGGGAGAAGGTCAGAGCAGCTCATCCGATCCGCTACTACGGTGCACGCGGTGTATATTTATATATATATATATATCTAGTATATATATATATAGTTAAGCTATACGAATCGAATCCTTAATGACTTTGACCATGTAATAATCAATGCAGGGTATCTCAGTGTCCGCCAATTTCGCGTAATTCGCGCTTACCGAGCGGCAGCGGAGGTCGGAAATTGTTAATGACCTTGCCGTTGAATTCATTGCACGGACACTCCTCCTTGACATCGTAGGCGTTCAGATTGCGCATCGCGTTCAGCTGATCGTCGGACACCTGAATGGGCGTCTTGAACACAATCCAAATGACGCACTCGGAGCAGGGCGGCGTTGTCAGCGAACCCTCGTACGTCCAGTACGTGTGCACGGATTTGGGCAGCAGCTTGCCGGGATCACAGCCCTGCGGCAGGGTGACCCGATCGCCCTTGTGCAGCACAAACTGCAGCAGGCTGCTCACCTTGTCCAGCTCGGCATGATGGGCGCCCGGCTGCAGGAAAACGCCCAGCACGGCGAGACCGTCGGGCGCGGCGGCTGCCTCGCCGAACGACTTGTATTTGGTGGTATTCCAGTGCACCAGATGCAGTTCACCCGCATAGGAGACACCGTCGACCGTATGCTCTGAACCCTTCGAATCGGTGCAGCCCCAGTGGCAATGGAACTGTTCCAGCTTAAAGATCTGATCGCCCAGCGGTCCGCCAGTCAGCTCCGAATTGGCGCCATTCACATCCACCCTCCAGCAGTAACCTAAAGGAAATTACTTGGGATTAGCTGGGCACAACTTTGACCTGGTTTGGGTTTTTCACCTACCTGGATTGACCAGACTCTTTGTGTCCTCCGGCACGTATTTCCACTTCAGTGGGGAGACCTTCAGATCGCTGCCCTTCTTGGCACTCGAGGTCGTTATGTCGACGGGCGACTGACGATGTCCCGATGCATGCGGATAGTCCTTGGCCCAGTGTGCGGGTCCTGCAAATGAAACAAATCGGGTTAATTAACTGCGACAATTAACGACCAAAAGTCATTTGATAAACAATATTTAGTGGGAAGACTAAACGATTTGTCATCAAACAAACATTAAGTCAGAAAAGGAATTGGAAATCAGAGCCTTAATTATCTTTGGGATAGCAATAAAACAGTTGGATAGGGATAGGGATCAATTAAGTAGAACGAGTTGGCTAAACGAAAACAAGTCAAGAGTTAGGGAATCTCTTTATGGGTCTATTTTTTATTATTACTAAGTGTTCCTTAAGCCACACTTCATAAAATAAATAAGCTCATTCTTAATATTATCTAGAGATCTAAAACTTATACCTCATATATATATCTCATATCTTTTTTGTATTCTCGTGTCTTTAAAACTAAGAACACACTTTGCACCGGATATTCGTGTGCCCCTAACTGTACTTAAGATATATGTGTGTATGGCTTTAATGATAAGAATATCTTGAAATGCCTGCGCATAGTATTCAAATGATTATACAAGATATATATATATATTTATTTGTGGAAGTCTTTAGCATGCCGAAAGACTTTTAACATCTGGCTTTTGTGTTTAGAGGGTTTAAATAAAAGCTGGCGTCGTCTAACTGTTTGCTTCGACAGTCGGCTCTGTTTTATATATATATTATACATATAAGCGCAAATATTTATACTAAGATACAGAAATTTTGCTCAATCCTATATATACTTTATCATTATAAACTTAATTCAATTCATTTGTTACTCAAAATTAGTTACATTTGAGTGGGAGATGGGTGGAAAAACCCATTGGGAAATCTGATCATTAAATGAAATGCTGGAGAATCGTTTAGTATAGTCAATCAGTTATATGATTGCGGTGCAGCACGGTTTATTTAATAATTATATTACGTATATTACGTATACGTAAAAAAACAACATTTCAATATTGTATTTTACAACAATCCGGTTTGTGTTTTTGCTTACCCAAAAAACACGTTCCCCCAAACTGTTGACAGATGTTAATTTAAAGATCATAAAAGTGTTTAATAGCGAATGCAAAAAAAAAAAAATAAATAAGACGAATACACAAATGCCAAATGCCTGAACAAATATTGAATAAATAAAAGAAACTTTTGTCACTATTTACTTTTTTATAAAGTTGCAATGCACTCAGCAAAAAGAGCTATAAATAATAGAGGAAACATTTCATAAACGTATATTAATTAAATATACATTCGGAAACATTTTTTAAAAAGCTTCTCAATTAAGTGGGAAGTATTCGAGATTGTTTTCGGAATCTGATGATTAAAAAGCAGTTATTTTATAGTCGAATTCTGTGCTCGTCTCGGACGAGTCTGAAATTAATTTGTATACAGCGATTTAAGTTGTTTTTCCAGAGTGTACGAATAACTGAATAACTGTCTGAAGGCATTTTATCTAGTCAAGCGGCTGTGACAACAAAAATACAATTTGCTGCCATTGTTTACTGCTGCATTTGCGTTTTTAATTATTGTCGTGTGCTGCAACAGCAACAACAACAACAACTGCAAATATTTACGAAGAGGGGGTCACGTGCTGTGGCCAGAGAGAATCAGTCAAGAGAATGAGAGAAAGAGAGAGAGATCTGTGTGGAGTCATGTGATAGGATCGCTCGCACTGACGCACGCTCCGGACAGATAAAACCAAACCGCAAAATAGAACACCCAACCAACAAACAGTGGGCGGCACTGTCATGGGCGTGGCAGCCGAGGTATCTTACAAATGTTGAGGTGCACTTAATCTGGCATTCAGTTGTTGCCTTATCTAAACGGTCTTTGCCATTGTCTCTGACACATGATAAATCACTGAGCGGTTCAAAAGCTCTGGTCTTAGCAGGGTATTTAGGCGCTGTGATTTTAAAGGCCCAGCCAAAAAAAAAAAAGAAACAGGCAGCACAACAAACTGATAAATCACATATTTTGTTGTGCAATGCATTTTCCTTATCGCTAATTATGTAATTAGAAAAAAAATAAACCAAAGACTGTCTTCAATTGTTGCAGGCGAAGTTGGCAATTTGCGCATGTGACAGCCAAATTGATAGGGTATGTATAAATAGTTAAATCAAATAAACAGCTGCTTGACAGAAAGGCCAAGAAACATATTTATTTATGCCTTATATTAATTATATTACCAAAGCAATGTCAGTTTGTAACCCTTTAAAAGTTTGTCATGTGACAAAAGAAATAATTAGCTTAAATAAATCATCATCTACACCTTTTATATATACTTTATTCGGTGCGTATGAATATCACGTATACGCCAGGTGCGGCAGCGTAAGCATGATCCTTTACCACAAATAGAAGTCGCAATTGCAATTTCCCCAAAGCAATAAAATAAATAAAGGCATAGGCGCAGTCTTTAAATTCTAAATGCATATCACGTATACGCCATGTTTGGCTGCATCTAAATCGGAGATCTTTTCTTCAAATCACAATCTTGACCCAGTTCAGGGCGAGCCATTTCCACAAATGAAAAACAATTATTTTGTGCTTAAATAGTGTTTAAGCGCACATCTGTTGAAAACCTGATTTATATATTTATATCACGTATACGCCATGTATGGCAGCTGCAATCCTTTACTTTTTTTTTTTTAATTTATTTGTTATCTTTGTTCGCAAATTTCCGGCTGATGATGAATTATCCAAATATTTTGCCCACTTTATGAAGCTGTCATTTAGTCAGCTGCGTTTTCAATTTTTACTCGTATTTAATATACACATTTATTTACTGCGACTTTTCGCCATTTCTTACTGCAGCTGTTGCCAAGTTTGCGGCTGTAAATTCTAAAGATCAACACGCTCTACCAGATAAACAATGCTTAAGTCAAATCAAACAGAAACCAGGGTATTTTATTATGACTAAACGAAGTTTTACTACTCTGCAGGGAAAGAGTACAAAATGCAGTAAACTTTATTTAAAAGAGTTCAAAATGGGTTTATTGGGGTTTTCCACTGTTTGTTCTCTTTAATATACACACTTGTTGTTACAAATCTTGTAAAGTAACTGAATTGCCCAGCAACAAATGGAATTAGTTAAGTAGCCTAGTTAAGCACATGCATTAAAACAGCTCAAGAAAATGCACGTGCCTGTAATTTACAATTATAATTAAATACGGGTCTGTCTACCTGTTGCTAAAGGAAAAGTCTGACTGAGTAAAAATATAACAATATTCATATAAGCAATAGATATATATACATATATAAATCTTACATAAAGAAACAGTCTGTAGTTCAATTGGGCTCGACAAATGACAGCAGATCATTTAAAAGGCTGTCAATAGACTATTTAATTGAATTAAATTTAAATCAAATGTTCTTTATATGGTCGTATTTACATTTTTCTTGTCTATTTACAAAACACAAACAGTTGAAACTTGTTTAGCGTTATTTTTTCCCCTCGCCAATAAGGAAATAAGTCACATTTTCATTTGAATTTATGCAACATTTCCCAGTTATTTACTTTCGATTCTATTCCTAAGCAAACACAAAACTAGTTAGAACTCGCAAGTAGAGACTGAGCGGCTGACAGATGCCCTGTTAACTAAAAAAGAGTCTATTAGAAATCCATACGATAGACATTGACTGAGATATGTCGAATCAATAGAAAACTTGTAATATGATCAGATCTGTTTTAGCCTACTTTTATATAAATATTATTACACCTTTTGTTGATCAACAATAAAAAAAAGCCTAGCTCTGTTTATTATTATATTTACAGGGTATACTAACAAAAAAACTATTGCAAGACATGTGTTAACCATTTACGTTGAACAGTTTGGGGCCATAAAACTGCGTAGAAAAGTCGTAACTATAAACTTAAATTGCATGATCATATCTGATAAATGCTCAGTAGCTCAGCTCAGAACTTATAGGCAGACAGAACTTATAGATACATTCGCCTTTAGACATTTCGTCATGAGTAAATTGCGTGTTTCGGTTTTATGAGTTAGGGAAGTGCATGCTAATTGGACCCTGAGATGTAAAAAATAAAGTGACTTGAAAATGTTATTGCTCAGGTCGACGTATTCCTTCTGCGTGAGTCAACGCATTCCATTATTTATATATGTACAATATAAAGATATAAGATATAAATTTAAAACATTTATCTGATGAATGTCAGCCTGTCGGGCTTACATAACTGTCTCGTCTGGTCTTTGCCGGGCGGGAAGCCCCAGCACTGCGCTAAGCCCCTGCTAACGGTACTCTCAACCCTCTGAAGAGGAGGGAACCCTTTCGGTCAATTGTTAACCGTAATTATTTGTTTGCATGTGCAAAGAGCAACGGAAATAGAATTATTGAATTGCCATAATAGCGAACGGAAAAATAAAATACAAAAACAAAACGAAACAAAACGAAAAGAAAAAAAAAACGGAATGAAAAGCAACAAAATATTATTTGAATACTTAAATTCGTAGAATTGTCACGTACAGTCCGAAATTTTTGCACTCGGAATTTTAATCTGCAGAGCAAAAGTTTTCCAACTCATAAATTTGATTGTGTTTGTATTTAGCTCTAAATAAAAACACGAGCATGTTTACATATCATTTATATAGATATATATATATATGCTATATATTTTTTTATCACGCTGCCTGCTGATTTTATTGCCCTAGCCAAAAATAATAATATTATATATCTATCTATCTATAATATCATCCAGTCAGCATTTTCTCGCACCTTCAGCCAAGACTTTGATCAGCTCTTAACATCTATATAAGCGATTGTAATATTTATCTTTTAATGTGCCAATAATCTATAATTATTATTATATGATTGCCTTAGCTGTAAATATTGCACATTTATTATATAGAAATAGGAATTATATAATTTTTTAGCTATATAAGTACGTCATTTAGATTCTGAAAGGCTTGCGTGAAATGTTTCTATATACATATAGTATCTAAAGTAGGAAAATGGACGGATTTTTAATATTAGACAAAGATTATGTCGGGTTCGAATCTAGGCTTAAATTATTTGATAAGTTTAACTCAGATATTTGTAACTTCTGTTTGTGCACCTTATGACAATTAATATTACAATGGAATTGATAAGAAAAAGGTTTCAATGATGTTTATAAAACAACAATTGTGATATTTTGGTTGATATTACTAATTTGAGTGTATCATTAAATTGACTCATTATGACAATAAATTAAGCAGATTAAATACCGCGGAAAATACGTTGTGAACCAACAACAATTTCTTAGCCCAGTTCTCAAAGATAAGGCCAAAACGAAAGAATAGGCGTCATAAATGTAACTGATAGCTTTCTAAATAAATAATGAGTGAAGAAATTTATAAGTCTCCTTTTGGCTTTATCAACCAAAATGCGAATCACGCCTGAAATGAGATTTTGATTGATTTACAAAATATAAACACGCGAGTTCTAATCTGACACTCGAGTCTAATCGAATATAGACAATGCTGCAGCTTTTTGACAGGGCCAGAGGTGCAAATCAAACAGATGCGATAAGAAAAGATCGCGTAATCTCAGAGTATATAAATATATATACTATATATATATATATATGGGCCTGTTTAATATATGCAAATAAAACTTAAGTTCTTCGCACTTATGTTAAATGTAAATATCACTTAAGACTGAAGTGGACCATCAGCATAAAAAAAACAAACATATATATATGCATATATATGTATATATATAATTGTGTAGATCGGCTGGCAGCGATAAGGCAGCATAGTCAGTTGGCAGACATTGGAAAGTTACCAGCGCAGACGAGTCAAATCAATCAACGCAATCAGCGACATTTAAAACAAATCAAAACAAATTGCCGAAATTATTACAAAAAAAAAAAAACTTGCTAGATACTAGATGCAAACTTGCTTTATAGAGTGCATATACATATATCATTTTATTGTACGATAAGTGTTTATCATGTGACGTGACGTTTCGCAGGGAACGGGCCTTTGGGCCTTTTGGCCAGACAGAACGTTTTTGACAGGCTTTGGGCCATGACAAAGCGCTGACTTTGGAACCGGTCTTTAATGCGTCCTTAAGAACCGCACATGCACTTGACCAGCGCCGCATAAGTAAACGAACTGCCTTCAAAAGGCAAAAACAACAAAAGAGAAGGCGAAACCAAAAAAAAAAACAACACAGAAAACAGAAAACAACAAAATGCTAAACAAAACATGTCTAGCGAACAATTATCAGTGTGCGGAATATTAAATACCCTATTATTTGAAATCTTTAACTAATATATAGTTAAGTTGATTTTGAAAAAAGCAAAAAAGGATGTCATTTATTACTCAGAGCAGTAGCATAAGTAAATATCCTATTTAAAGCATTTATAAGCAGTACTCTGAATACTTTTAATATATCTAATATATATAATATATCTTTTCTGTTAGAGCATAGCATAAAATGAGAACTCGGAACTTGTTTGAATTGAACTCGGTCTCTGTGACTGGTTTAATGGGAAGCACCCGCGTCCAGCGCCCAGTTGAGATCACGAGACGCAGCTCGTGCAAAGCGGCGACTGTCTTCCCGCTCTGTTAGCCGCTTACAGCCCGTTTCCCCCCCCTGAACCAACGTTTGTCGCTGATTTGTTTAAGCTGCTCTGCGTATACGGTTTAATTATGGCTGTCGCATATTTATGAGCAGCCGACAAACCTATGAACGTGCCCAAGTCACTCGAACTTTGGGTGTGTGTGTGCGTGTGTGTGTGTGTGTGTGGAGTGGCAATGCGATGATGCATGTAATTGAGGCGCAAAGCGTCATTTGCCAGCAAACTGGACTTGATTCAATTAACAGCGAATGGAACTGAAGTTCGGATTCGGGCCAGTATTAACCGGAGTGAACCCAAAAACAAAAATATATATACTCAGCTGAGTAATCAATAAGAGAGACAGAGCCAGAACACTTACTTAATCATAAAGAAAATAAGCACAACACTCTGATTAACAACACACCTGCCGGCCAAGCAATAAAAACAAAATTAATATCTTCGAGTTGACAATTCTGGAGAATCCGAGCAGTCTGCTGCCGCAAATGTGACGTTGTTTTTCCTTTTTGTTTTTGATGCAGTAAATAGCATGCAATCAAGTAAACAAACAATAACACGGCAAATATCTTAAATTTCTGTTATCTACGCTTAGATAACACACGTATTCAATCAACCGTTACAACATGTCTGCCAAGCGGCGCCTATGCAACAAGCTGCACGTACTTTGAACCTGTCTCAAGCCCCAAAAATTTCTACTCTTATTGAACCTTCAAAACTTTCCTAAAAAATCAAAAAGGTCGCTGCACGCATGCGCAGCGTGCGTCACGTTTGTAAACAAAAAAAAGCGTAGCAAAACAAACAAGCAGAAAAAAAAGAGCTTTTATTTTATAAAGCTGATATGCGCTCGCCGCTTACCGTTCTCTTCGGTGTAGCCCCAGTGATGGCTCATCTTGTTGTTGATCTTTGGTTGCTAGTTGTTGGGATTGCGAAACGAAGCACTTTTGTTCCTGCACACGCGATTAGAACTTGGTCGCAAATGCAGCTAAACGTTTGGTTTTTTTTTTTTTTATTAGGGAGAACCCGACGAAATGAAAACGGGCTTGATTTTTGTGTGTGTTTGGGGTGAGGGTAGCGCGCGTCCGTTTAGCTTGTCCGCTGGCTGTAGACTGTTTGACTCGCGGCAGCGTCGCTGACTTCGAAGCCGTTGCGCCAACTAAAAAGTACAAAAACAAAAGCAACACTCACGCACCTAACCGGACTGAAACAGACGAGTGAAAGAGAAAGAGAACGCACGCCAGCAAGCGAGCGGGGCGAAAGAGCGAAAGACCGAAGAGAGCGCGCCAATTGAGCGAACACATTAAACTACTGTTTTTAACACCGCTCACGCCGCTGTCTGCGGCCCACAGACGAAGTGTTGTAAAAATCGTTGACAGTTCAATAGCTGGCAAATAGCAAACGCACTGCTCGCACTCGCACTCGCACCCGCACCGTTCGCACTTGCACACGAAGGCACTAATTGCACTGTGTTGAAAAGTGCGTGTTTAAGTTGAAGCGCATGTCGATCGATTAATGATATCGAATATTAGCTTCTTTTTCGCTTGCATCTCATTAACTGTTATACTGACAGCTGTTATACAGGCTGCTTTGTTGGGTTTAATGATTCTGTGTTGTAACTGTTGCTGCATTCCCACTGTGCACACACACACACAATTACACACACACATGGCAAATTGTCGCCTTAATTTATTGTTGAACTTTAGTGCATTGTTTTTGTTGTTGCTTTTTAGCAGACAAGCACAAAGCGTGATCACGATCGCGCGCTCAGCGGCACACACGCAAACACACACACACACACACACTGACAATTTAATCTCTACAATATTTTTTTTTTTATTTTGGGGAAATTGAACCACATCTCTTCGCTCAATTGCCATAGGGATGCTCGCTGGGGCTGTTTGTCGGATTTGGAGGGGGATGGGGAGGGTATTTCTGCGCCTCAATTTTCATCAACGCTTTGCTGACAACGTTATTTCATTAGAGACAATTTCACAAAACGTTGCTTGCGGCCAGTTTAGCGAGTTAAACCAAATTTGCGCCTAATTTAAACATTTTTCTGTTTTAGTTCACATATAATAAATTTGCCCCGAGTACAGTAAAATCGCCACAAGTGTACTTCGGCAAAGATCTCCTTTAGCCAATCAATGAATTTACAATATTTTAAGTTTAAAAGGGATATAAATTATTGGTTATGACTGTAAATAAGTACATATGTTAAATTAACAAACGTTGCTTTATAGAATCGTTTTGAAAATGTCCTGTTAAACCAGTTTACACCAGGAAGCTTTTACTGTAGATTATTGTCGTAAGCTGTAACTAGTTTCTTCGCCCCGTTGCACGCTGCGTATGCGCAATTAAATTAGGCGTGCGAATTTTGTACAGCAGTTTGTTTGTCTGTTGTTCGTTTGTCTGTTTGTGGCTGCCAACTTTTTATCGCAGCTTATTTTTCAATTAAGAACATAGCCATTTTATTTGCACTTTGCACAGTTTTATCGCTCCGCCGGAGGGCGGCTCACGTGAGCACACGCGGCAAATGTTAAATACATTTCCCTAATTGCAATTATTGCACAACACAAATATTGCAACAGAACCAGCAACAAATAGGGAAATGGGAATTGTGCTCGCCGAATTTTTTTTAACATGCGACAGCAGCTGTCGCTCAAGGTTAAGTTGGGCAATTAAACCGTTGAACTGTTCGAACTGTTGGCGCAGTGTTGTAAAACACGGGAACAAAGTTGGAGTTGCAGCACTCAAGTGATGATCAGTTCAGTTCAGAACAGTTCAAGGCTTAGTTCATCTGGTGAACTAACTCAGGGTCAAATTTCATCTAATGTTTTTGTCAACTAATCTCGCAGCCTGATAAACAAAACACAAAAGAAAACAAACGACAGCTTCTTACTTTATTTGTCTGGCCAATTTCCCGCACTACTGTGTTTATTTATTTTTTATTTGTTTGACTTTTAGATAAAACACTCCTCGTTTTATTCTGTTTTCGGCTTAAAAGGCGACACGCTTGGGGTTATCAGCGTTGCTACCGCCATATTGTCTTCTATTTTCTATATCTCTTATCTAGCAGCTGCCATAAAGCGAGCATATAACGTGATCCCAACATAGATCTGAGATTGAAGAACAAATCTGTCCCACTTAACTATTGAGATGAACTGAAGAACATATCGAATAGAAGGGAAACTTATCCTAGAAAAACTATTTCATGTTAAATAAATATTAAAATTTGTACTAATTTAAATTTTTTGCTGTAAGTAATCAACCCCAGAAGTGCCTGAAAATATTTGCGAATTTATGATATCTAAAATATAATTAAGAGGCCGATTTTTTATTAGTTCATTCGGCGATCTATTTTAAATAACAACACTATTGCCTGTATATATGTATATATTTTAATTTACGACTATAGTTTGTTTTTTTAAGTAGAATATAAATTATTTGCCAAGATTTATTAACATTTTTGCTAAAATATTTCACTTTATGCGGGTTTTAATCCAGATTATTTTGGTTGTGCGCTGCACAATTTTTTATAATATTTTTTTTTATTAAATCAACTGTTTAACAAAACAACCGTTCGTTTGCAATTAGCACATATCGAAATGTGATGATTTCAATAGGTCCGCATTTCGTCAGGGGAGAGCCTGATTAAGTTTCCACTGAAATTGACTTATTAACAAGATTTATTAGCATAGCGTTCAGAATTTGTAGCTCACACAAAATACAGTCAACCCACCAAAAACTTTCCCCCACCCAAAAAAAAAAAACAAAAAAAATAAAATAAAATTAATAAAATGTATTTCGCTTCTTTCTGGTTTTCGGCTGCGTGTTAATCGAATTGTTTAAGAAAAACAACAATAAAAATAATTTATTTGAATGGCACGTGAACAAAGTTGATTTGAAAGAAATTTGCGTGTTTCGACGTTGAAGCTGCTAAACGATTTTCAAGGTGCTCTCAAGTAATTCATTAATTCATTATATATAAAACCACAACTGGCCGCAAATCGGACGATCGACAAGCCACTAAAAAGCAGCCAACACTCAGCATACATAAGTATGTGAAGGTTCTTCTTTTTGCTTGCAGAAAAGCTAAAGCAAACGATTTTTATTAGATGTTAAAAATAAATTGGGGCTATAACTTGCTCGGCTTTTTATCTGCTGATTTAATAATCCAATTCATTCGAATAGAATACACGATCCGATGATCTGATGTTCCAAACATTAGTTGAAAAACCATTTGAGTATTTTTATTTATTTGTACTTTTATTTATTATAATAAATGCGTCGCACACAACATGAGCATCGTAAAAATGCTATAAATCGGCCTTCAAAGATCGACAAATATAGTAAAAGAAAGTCGGTATGCTATAATCGAGTATGCACAACCAGAACATACTCAGCGTTTTACTAGGGATCAATTAATTCCTTCCCTATAATAAATGTGCTTATAAACAGAGTGATTTTTAATTAAAAGACACAAAAAATAGTAAAACTTTACTTTTTAAATATTTTATCGATGGACCACAAATACAAATTTAGCAATTCTCCTAAAAGAAATCTTGTGTAACCCACCTGAGATCAGTTGGAAAAGTTTACTCTGGAATACTTGAACACAGAAGCCAAGGAAGCAATGAACAATTTTACAGCATACTTTTAGGCATCACATTAAAAATTGTACTGATGTAAAAAATAAATAATATTCACTGCATACTTTTGGGGTGCTATATAAATATAAATTTCTAATTTTAATTAATTAATTTTTATTTTGAATGTAACAGGCCAGTTTACTAGCTAAAAGATTTAGTGATAATATTTATACACACATATATATATATATGTTATTAAAACATTGATTTACGGTTACTAAACAGCTTTGTACTATGAAAGGGAAGTTGAAATGATATTTTGCCAGAGTAAAGCGCATTTTTTAAACTCTACTTAGGCTGCTTTTCCAGTTAAGTAGCTTGGGCAAGAACTTGATGAGCATCAGCGAGTGAATCGCGTTGCGGCCAAACTCGAAGGCCAGAAAGAAAAAGCGTCCGTGCTGCTTGGGCGTGCCCATGCGCAGGACGTGGTTGATCAGCTCCAGGATGGCGATGCCAGCAAAGCGTTCCGAACACCTCGAATCTGACGTTGTGCTGATAACAAAGGAGATATGAAGACCTTATTTAAAGGAAGTCAGCTTATAGATTTACCGTTTATTGAGGGGCATGGCGAGTGCCACGCCCATCAGATTGCCCAGATCGCGGGCTAGCAAAAAGATGGGACTGCTCTCGTGCCGCATAAAGCCAGGTTCCGGACACCACTTGAAGGCCTGCAAGGGAATAGCAGTCAAGTTATGGATTACAGGGTATCTCAAGCTGCTCACCTGTCGCACGGACCAGTGCGGATCGAGATCCAGTTGCAGCTTGAGAAAGTAAATGGCGACGGCGCCGCCGCCGAGCAGCAGCACCAACAGCACAGCCCGACGACGACGCAGGCTGAGGGGCAGCCTGCCCTGGAGTCGGAGGGCGAGGTAGCTGCCCAGCAGGCATTGGTGCAGGTACTCGGTGGCCAGGTAGAGGCGGCTCAGCCACATGCAGAGCACGCAGCAGACAACCAGGAGTCGCAGGAGGCGGCTCTTCGT
Source organism: Drosophila lacertosa (assembly GCA_004143845.1). Taxonomy (NCBI): domain Eukaryota; kingdom Metazoa; phylum Arthropoda; class Insecta; order Diptera; family Drosophilidae; genus Drosophila; species Drosophila lacertosa. The sequence continues at coordinate 279,849 of SCDZ01000135.1, forward strand.
CCTGCGCGGACCGGCGAGCGCCAGCAGCAGCGCTGTCCAGGCGAGACTGTGGGCACAGGGCAAGCCGCCGCTCGTCTCGCAGCTCAGCTCGTGGCTCTGCAGTGCCACGCCCAGCGAATGGGGCGTCGGGGAGGTCGCGTAGACCTCGCGCAGCCACCAAAGCGGCCGCCAATCGGCATAGATCCTGGCCAGGATAAAGGAAGATGTAATGAAAATAAAAGTTTATACTAAAAAGTGAGCATGATCGACTAGGATATACCCTAGGAAATAATTAACAGCAGAGAAACAGCTCCAAATGAACTTCTCTAGTGATTCAGATCAAGTAGAGATTTAAAACTTATATACCCTTCTCTCACCCACCCCTCCAGAGTATATTTGCTTACCATTTGGTCAAAGAGCCCACTGTGCTGGCCAAGCTCAGCGCACAAACGAGTCCTGTTAGCAAATCCTGCCCGAAGATGCCCAAAAAGGGCAGCAGCAAATTAAACAGATTTCCAGGCGACAAAAAAACGCTGGCCAAGCGCAAAAAAGGCTGCGCAGAGCTCAAGCTAAAAAAGGAGTTGAAGTTATTTTGTTGTCAACTGTAAAAAGGTCCTTTTTACATGCCTTTCCTGCGCCCATTCGTTGATCTGCAGCTCGGCGGTGAGCAAATACTGATAATAATCGGAAACGAATCCCAAAGCCATTTGAAAAGGATAAACTTGTTGTGAATGAAAACTGTGTAAATATTCTTCTTGAGCAGGATATGTGTTTGCCAAGTGCACCCTGTTGTGTTGTGGGCAGCAAAAATCAGCTGAAATCGACGCAGGCGCTTCAACCGTGCGTACAGTGGAGTATAATATATTAGGCACAGTTTGCATAGCACTGCTTCCGACAGTTGATAAGCAGCGCTCGAAAAGAGCTGCAAGCAGTTCATAACGTATGCACTTGCACTGCTTTTCATTTTGTAACCGAAATAAAAATAAGTGGTTAAATTAGCTAATAAGTCGATCAGATAATTTATAATTAAAATGTCGAATATTAAATGCATATTAATCGTTTGCTTTTATGCTTAATTTATTTATTAGCTTAAGGTAATTTTATTTTAAATATTTTACAAGCAACTTTTGACATTTTAAGTTTGACATACTTATTGACTTTTGTTGGAATTTTTAAACAAAATCAAATTGATACTATATAAATGAGAATTTAATTAATCTTTGCCTCCATTTATTGCATCTAGCTTAAGATAGTGGGAATAGTATTTGTACACTTCTTGCTATACTGCATATGCACTGCTTCTTAAATATAAAGAAAGCCTTTTGCACTGCTTGACTTAATCAACGTAATCATCTTTAAATTTGTACTGCTTTTGTGGAATATTGGGAAATAAATGAAGCCCAAAATTAGTAGTTTATATTTAAAAATAATAATAAAGTTAATATATAAGGTAAATGTAAAAGATATTTAATTTAATATTTATATTGCTTATATTCTTTTAAAACGCTACCAAAAAAAACCAGAGAGGAATGTTTGTTAAAGTTTTATAGAGCATACTCCAAGTTCATCATGCCGAAGTTAGTTTTCTTGGTGGGAGTTTTTTTCTTAGACACTTTCGTGGTTTTCTGAGGTGCTTTCTTTTCTGCAACTAAAAACCCTTCTAAAACCAAAGCACGTTCGCCACAGAAACAAAAAACTTTGCATATGAAGTGCAATTCGCAACAAAACAAAACAAAAACATAACAGTTAAAAGATAAATGCACTGCTTAAAGCCATTTTGGTTATGTTTGTAGTCTGATCTTAAATGGATTTTCGGGAGTAATTGCCGCCGAGGAAATTCTGAAACTGCCAACTGGAAGACGACAATGGAGCAAGCAATAAATTGTAAATTTTCGCATTTTCACTGACTTGGCATTCTGCGTTAAAGTTGCCATCAAACTGAAAAACCCCCAAAGCTCCCCCTTCCCCTTCCCCTTCCCTTCCCTATCCTCCCCTCAACCGATGTGTCGTCGTTGCCAGTTTATTGAAATTTTATGCAATTCTTGCATTTTATAGAACTGCGTGCACTTTGTTTACGTGCCCGATGTGAGGTTAAGCGGGGGGCGTGACGAGGGGCGGGGGGAGGGATGGGGTGAGGGAGGTGCTTGGCTTGGGTTAAAGTTTGTCTTCGATTCTTCTGTCTGCATGTTTGCTGCAACCTGTCAAAAGCTGTCGCGTTTGTCGCGCTTGCCGCAAAAACAAGAAAACTTTCGCAGTTAAATTTTCGGTGGCTTTTCCGCTAGTTTTTCCATCAATTGCAAAGACGACTCACAAATTAAAGCATGTGTGAATAGCTAAAAAGTTGCCAAACTTCATTGACATGTTCAGGTGTTAAATATTGATAGCCTATCAAAGAAAGGAAACTCATTTAAGCCTTATTTAAGCAGGAGCTTAACCTTTGATTTAAAGGAAAAGTTCCTACATTTATTTACAATATTAAAGTAAAGTAAAGAAATTATAATTTACTTTAACGAACTGTTTAAATAATATTTAAAAGCCAGCTGGATTTAAATGCCAGCTGTTCTATTTCTCTTCATCCTTTTACGGGCTGCTGCTTTTGTTATTGTTGTTGTTGTTGTTTTTTTTTTACAACCATTGAGACATAAAATTTAATTATGTTTCGCCTTTTTATTACATAATTTCTTAATTTACCACTTATGTCATGGAACGAACTCGCCGCACGGAAACAGACGAAAATCATAATTAAAAAAATGCAAAGGCGACAGTTGTTGTAACACGAAGGTGGGGCAGGGGGCGGGCGCGGTAGGGTGTTCAAGTAGGGGCACTCACGTAGCCGGAACTGTTCGGGCCCACATTATGAAACAATAATTAACAAACATAATTGGGGCTTTTCCCGCCGCCATTGTGATTTATTTCCGCGACGGGAAAAACTGAAAAGAAAGGAGTGTAAAAAATCTTTAAACTCAATTAAAGTGAACGTGGCTTAATTAAATTGAAGCAAGTAAGAAAAGCTATTGAAAACTAATTAATAAAATTATGTGAATAAAAATAAAATAAATAATATAAAATAATTAAGAGCTACAAATAGCTTAAATTAAATAATATAAAAACAAGTCTGTTATTTAATAAGATAATATTTAATCAAAGATTGGCTTAGATAAATATTAAAGCATAAATAAAAATTAGAGATCACAAAATAGATCAGCTATAAACTTGGAAGCTTTAAAGGCTGGAACTTCTTCCATAAACTTTAAAAGCAGCTTTTGCTTTTATTTATTTTTTTACTAATAAATATTTTATTTCTTTTGAATATTTCCAGAGCTTACTTAAGCAGTTAATTAAAGCTGGCAGCAAAGCCACTTAAGCCGCATTAAGTGCAATCCCTGAGGCTGCCATTGAAATAGTTGCCAACTTTACTAAGCCAAAACGCAGCCACGCACAAAATTTGCTCATTTTCACACCCTGTGCACAGAGAAAGAGAGAGAGAGAGAGAGAGAGTGTGTGGGAGGGAGAGGAAGTAACTAACACATGCGTGTATTTTATGTTAAGGCATTTTGTTGTGGTGTGAAACAAATCCAACGCTGAGATTTGAAATTTCCCTCAGTGCTCGACGAGCGCAAATATCAAATGGGCTGACACCAGGCAGAAAGGCAGCCAGATGAATGGATGGATGACTGCCTGGGAATGGGACTGAGAATGGGGACTGGGAATGGGGCTGGGAATGGAGCTGGTGCTCCATTGTTTAGCTCTGGCTGCTGAATGCAAAATCAAGTGCGCAGCTTACGAATCCTCTATTCACAATTGCATATGTTCTGTCATGAATATATAATGCGAATATGCATATACTAAAATATTCACTAAACACTCGAGAATGCTGCTTACAGCTTGTCGGCATTTCATATTTTCTGCTCCTCAGTTAATGAAAAATTGGTAACATAAAACTGAGATGATTATTGGAAACAAGGCAAAAGCTCAGGGCTTATATGTATGTATATATATATTTGATTACATTTATTTAACCTTTGTTCCAATTGAATTAACGAATTACAATTTGAATCAATTTCAGTTGCAGCAGCGGCAAAAAAATCGCTTGTATATTGAATTAGCTGAATAAATATTAAATTAGTACACACAAAGAATTGATTCAGCGGCATTTATTATGTTATAAGCATGGAAAGCCAACGCAAAAAAATTATTAAATAAATAATAACAAGGAAAAAATAAATTAAACTAGCTGATGTCAAAATTCTATTTGGAAAGGGAAATGTGTTTAAAATATTGCACAGTTAAAATAAATAAATAAAGCTTGTTTTTTTATCAATATTTTAAGAAAACATTTTAGCTTATAATTTATAAAGCAAATATTTTTTCTGAGGAATTAAACTTTTGGCAATCAACTCTATTTTCTAGGGTATAAGAATAAATACATTTTGCTGGTCAATATTTTATTACCTAAAATACTTACTTAATCATATTTTAATACCTGATTAAAATTAAAAAAAAAAACGAGCTATATACAATATAAAATAAACTAACAAACAAAATTTGCTTTAAGTTTTTCTTTTTGTAATTTACGGGAAACAGGCTTGATTAAAGAAATTTAATGAATTTAAATTCCGATTTCAAAACTTTAACTAAAATTAAACATATTTTTTTTACTCTTATATATTTTTAAATTTACTCAAAGTGAATAAAAAATGAAAAATTCGACGCGTGGTTTAAACAAAAAAATGGCAAACGGAAGGCGCGACTTTTGCACAAATGTCAAACAACCGTTAGACTGACTGTGTGTGCGTATGTACGTGTGTGTGTGTGTGTGTTTCAGTTGTGCGGCTGCGGCCAGGTGCGCCTTTTGTTCGCAGGCATCAAGGCGCATAAAATAGGTCTAACCCCCGGCTAAAATCTGAAATCTGCTGCAATTTGATTGTGTGGCAAACATTTCCAAGCCGCATTCAAATGCGGATCTCGACGCGTCCGCTGCCGACCCATAGAAACTTGTTGACCTTTGTTTCGTGTTTTATATGCAAGCTGAGAAAAAAAGATATTATAGTATTTTTAGAAATTAAAATATGGCTTGTAGTTTACGCAATATTTTATTCAGAATTAAAATGAATTTATGACGTGAGCAATGTTTTTTAGAAAATTCATTAAGGCCATTTAAATGAACAAATATAAAAAAAAATTATTTGGGAAAAGGTTCAAATTAAGGTATAAAATTAAAGCATATATATCTTAATATTCTCATATATTTTTGTTATTTGTTTACTTAAGCAAATGGTAAATAAATTAAAACTGAAACATATGTTAAATATGTTATCATATATTTTTAAATTTTTTTTAGTCTAAAGCATAAGTTATATTTATATATAAAATTATATCTCTACTATTTCTTTTGTATTATAATATATTATACCTTATTTGTTTTAAAAAAAAATATTAACTTTCTTTAATATAATTTTCCAATTTTTTTTATAATTAAACTAGTCCCAAATTATTTTATTAATTTTATGAATTTAATTAATCTTGCTCCACACTCAAAAATGTGCTCAGTTTTATAGCTTTACTTTATATTCGCTTTCCTTTCGCTTTCAATCGATTTGTTTACTAAACTGCGTTTATATTTTCGGATTTTTGTTGTTTATAGGCGATGGCAAGAAACGTTATTTGTGGCCATAATGTGCCAATCAAATTGGTTGAATGCGACATTAAACTTTATAAAGCGAATGCCATCAGGCTCAGCCCAACCCAACAAATCCCACATATGAAATACTAAAAGCTGCGCGAATTCTGAATTTCGAAGTGGGGTTGGGGCTGGGGGAGGGTCTCAGTGGAAGGTTCAGTAACAATAACAAAATTCTTGGCAGGCAAATTTAGCGTAAGGTTGAGTATTTTCAAGCACAAGCTTTGATATGTGTGCCATTTAAGTGGCATCAGAAAGCAAAAACCACAAACAGAACAACAGAGACAGCAACAACTGCAACAACAACAACAACTGCAACAACAACAACAACAACAACGATAACATTTATAATAAGCACAACTGACAAGGGTAAGCCAAAATATTTAGTGTGCAATTTGTTGTTGTCCTTGTTTGCCTTCAGTTTAGCGTTGACATTTGGTTTATTCGAGGCAGCTTCAGAAACTTCGCTTTAGTTCCTCGGAGAGGTCCTTCGTTATTTTTGGACAGGTGCACTCAGGTTAGTCAAATTAAATTCACAACAGCTGACTGAACGGATGGCAGAATTTCATTTTCCTAAAATTTACACTTTAAATGTTTTGATTATTTAATTAGGAAATATTAAATTTGATTAATTTAATTGTTTTCCTTTCAGCAGCAAAATGAAATAAATAAAAAATATTATTATTAATTTAATAAATCGAGTCCCGATAATTTGTTCCCCAGCTAAATCGAAAGTCTCAATAGTTCGTAAGGAATTTGACATGTAAAGTCTAAGTCCTTATAAAGTGTATCTCCCAGACTTTGATCCCCAATAACTTTGACAAAACTTAACCGATTTTTATGTTTAATACCATTTTGTTCATGGTTCATCCATTTTGATTCCATATCTAAATTTTTCTCATTTTCTTAATTTTATTTTTTTCGACAGTTTTCTAAAAAAAAACACTGTACTCCCCCCTTGTGAATTTTCAAAAAAAATTTTTTCTGAATTTATTTTTAATCGATTGCGGGTACCAAAATTAGTATAAAAATCAACTTTAAAAGTTTTTCTGAGGGGTAAATTTTTTGGTCAAAAATCACCCAAAAAATTGGGAAAAATTTTTTCCTGTTCCTGAATCCCATACAAAATACTTCTCTCAGACTTTGAACTCCTATAACTTTGACAAAACTTAACCGATTTTTATGTTTAATACCATTTTGTTCATCGTTTGTCCTCTCTTTTAACATACATTCTACATCAAAATTTTCTTAATTTTGTTTCTTATATTTTTTTCGAGAGAAAGCAAAGATAAAAAAATAACTTCTAAAGTTCTTTTAATGGCTTCCCTTTTTGAGCATTCAAGATATACTTCTAAAACAGTTAAACGAAGTTAGTGAAGCACAAGTTAATAACAAACAAATCCAAAGGCAGATTAAAACATAAGTTTGAGCCGAACTTTTGGCTTGCCCGTGTGCAATGGGGCGTATGCGCAATATTCGGAAATGTGACTTAAAGTCCGCAAAGTTATTTACGCTGTCTTTTTTTGTTGGCCTTAGCGTGCGGCATTTTGCCTACTTTTATTCGTTAACACATAAATCCCATATGGCATCGTTCGCATTCGAAACTCTTCCCTCATATATATATTTATGTGTTGCTGTTCCCGACCCCGCCCACTTCTCTCTCCCCGCCCGCCCCTTTGCAATTGCGTGACAAAGTTTTGCTGTTTGATTCCACAGAGCTTTTGGCCCGATTTTTGCCGCAGACCTGCGACAATATTTTGCCTGTCATATTTTTGGCCCATTTTATTATGTTGCTTTTTATTTCTATTTTCCGCTTTATCATCCTTTTTGGGCGTTTGTGTTTCTTTTGGCCTGTCAGCAGACTTTAATTGCGCCAGATTTGCCAAACATTTTTCCCAATCATTTTAAAAAGACTGGCGAAGATTTTAAGGCAAAATACTTTCAATAAAAAACAACAACAATTTGTGTTTGTGATTGATTTATAAACATTCCACGCAAAAGTTTGTCAAGAGCCATTAAAACAGTTTGGAAAAGTTGAAAATGTATTTTATACTTAAAGTTGAAAAAGGTTTGCTTTTGGGCTTGGGTCACGCACGAGAAGTGCTAATAAAATTAAAGCCTAAATTAATAGATACAGCTGGGCATAAAGATAAAGATAAAGATAAAGATAAACATCTGCTTGGGTTACTTGTTGAATAAACTAGCATGTTTCAAAGTTTAAGCTACGGAAAGTTTTGCTTCCAGGAAGTAAACAGAGAAATAAATTTAATAAAGACGGGCTTAAGTGCCGAATTGAGGAGGACCCACAAATAGTGTATCCTTGTTTTTTAAAATTAAATTAAATGAACATAAACGAGCCTTTAAATTAAATTAAATCAACATAAACAGAATTTTGCGATATTTTTTATTTATATAAAAGTGCATAGAAAAACTTTTACATAAATATTCAAAAAACTTTCCTTTAAAAATAAATTTCCTTTAATTGATTTTCTTTAGTCAAATTTTGCTTTTCTCTTCTTTTCAGTCTGCCCATCCAAAATTGCTTTTTTTTTATTGAATTTTTCATATATATTCTTGTCATAAGCTGAAATGAAATAAATAATATTTTTAATATTAAGTAACACAACCAAAGAAAGAATTAATTTATATATACAATAAGAAGGTATATCTTTATATTTTTATGGTATAATTAATATAAGCATTTGTTTATTAAATTAAAATTAATTAACTTAACAGGCCATCTTCTAGATACAGTGCCATTTTGAAGACTTGCTTAATTCCGATCTTATGTATAAAAGATCAAAGCAAGTGTCCAAGGTCTCTGTTCCCACTTTCTATTTGGGCACAACAATCTCATTAGGAAAGCCTTCCGCCCGTTCGGAGCACGTGCCCGGCATTTTGAGCAGTCGCCTCAAAGAACTTAAATAATTAAAATATGTGCACAGCAAAACGGGGAATTCCCCCGGAAAATATACAAATAGCGCGACGCGTGAGCATTTTAACCACAATTTATGACAAACAAACAAAGAATTTCGTTTTGGGGGCAAGGCCTAAAAAAGACGACGCAAGGACGTGTCAGCGGGGAATTGGCGAATTGTGGGCGTGGGCGTGGGCGTGGTCGTGGCCTGTAATCAACAGCTCACGCTCAAAGTCAACGCGCTTGGGGAATATCAAAGAGCGGCCACCAAAGAAAAAGAAAAACAAAAAAAAAATTGAAAAAAAGGCGAACATAAATCTACTTTGCGTGCAAAGATGAATCTGAATCCGACTCGGATTTTCGAGCTGAGTTATGAATGTGGTACGCGTTGCGCGTTACGCATACGCCCCGTGTACATGTCGGCAGAGCTAAACAGAGCTTAGCGAAATCTTGACTAGTTATCAAAAAACATTTAAAGTCAACTCGGAGTCAATTTAAATACAATTTCTAAGCTAACAAACAAATAAATAAATAAAGTAAATTTAAGATCTAAATCAAATTGAAAAATTAAATAATAAATTAATTGTATATGTATTATAAACTTCATTTAAAACTAACCAACTTTAATATTACACTTAATATTTTTTTTTAATTCAAATAAAATTAAATAGATTTGTTTTTAATTACATAACTTCCACTGTTGAAATATGCAGTTATTTAAGCTATTTAATACGCCCCCTTTTTGCCAGTCAGTTTCAATTGCACAACATTTATCACAAGGGGGCGTGTTGTTATTCAACTAACAGTTGTTCGTTTAACTGTGCTTGTTGGGTCCTGGCCAGGTTTATGTGTTGTTATGCACTGTTTTAACTAGAGAACATGCCCTATGCACACACACATATATATATATATATATATTGCACAATTTACCGCAATGTCAACATTGTTTTTTAATATGTATATATATAAATATATGTTTGTGTGTGTGTGTATTTTTCCCAGAACTTTTCCACGCATTAATCACAGCCTCGTCATGTGTGCATTAATTATTGTAAACAAAGCTGCTTCCTTAATTCAAGTTCAGTTTTTTATTGCTGTCCTTTTTTTAAATTATATTTCTTTCGGTTAGAAATCATGCTAAATTAACAAATATATTAAATTCAGAATAATAAATGGCAGCACATAAAAATTATAAGCTATTTTGTTTGCAAAAGTTAAACAAAACAATAAAAATAATATTTATGTATGCATATAAAAATAGCTAAATTATTGACCAGAAAAAAGCTAAATGCTCTTTGCTAATTATTACAGAAACTATTTAACTAAATGACATAATATATTATATAACATTATATTCTTCATAGTCAATATACTAAATAAAAGCTGGCAAATTATTTGTGAAACTTTTTCTACTAAAACCTAAAGTTTTAGTTAACTTAGTTTTAGTTAACAAACTCTGTTCAAGCGAATAACATCGACATGAAATTGTTTTTTGTTCTTCTAATCGGTAAAAACAGCTGCTAGTTAATTAAAGAATATATTTTTTTTATTTTAAATATGTATTTTTATAGTTTATTTCACATTTTGTTATATTGAGTGTGAGAAGTTGCGTCAATGCGATTTTAAGTGCATCAAATGGAAGTCTAAAATTTGCAGTCCCGACGGCAAAGGATGTTTCTACGAGCATGAGAACGACTGTTTCCTGGCCCGTGAGAAATGTCTTCGTAGGCGATTGAAACTCGAACGTGAGTACAGTAAATATTATAGAAGGGACCTAAAAATTACATTCTGAATGATTTTTCATATAGCTTTGAAGGCTGGAACCAGAACTGAATGCTCGGAAAATCAAACGCCAATTTGCCCCAATCTGATTAGTGAATAGTGTGGAAAACTTAATGAAAATATATATAAATAATTTTTTGAAAATATTGAGAATAAATTGAAGCAATTTTGAAGGCATCAGACACATTAAAGTACAATTATGTATACATCAAATTGAATATTTAATATATATTTATTAACCTTCCCATCCATGTCATCAATAAAAAGTGAATTCTTTCTTTCTAGCTTAATTAAAGTTAATTTTAATTCTTAGCTGACTTCCAAATGAGGCTTTAAAATGCTTTGATTTTTTTTTTGACTATTTGTGAGCCAACAATTGTCTGCCAGAGAATTCAATTAGCCACATGAAATGCCTTTGCTTTGATGGTTTTCGGCACGTGCAAATAATGCGCATACGCCACGTGGCGCTGGTCAAAGGAACATTTGTGTGGCTTGTGGCATGAAATGAAGTGGCTATTTTAAGTAAAATCTGTCTGGCCAAGAAGAGAAAGGAAGAGTGTGAGAGAGAGAGAGATAGCTGTATTGATTCGCCTGCAATCTGTCAGTCAATCTGGCTGCCACTTTGTGGCCAAGCTGTTCGTCCTTATTTCATTAGCATGTCCTCCGACCAGGCTGCTCATCTATCACAACAAGCAATGTCTGAAGGTCTGTTGAACTCAGATATTGCAACACATTGTGGCTTGCTATTTCTTTATAAATTTGACAGCATTGTTTAAAGGGAAACCTTTATCAAAAGATAATTCGATCTACAATTATTTTACACTTTTTAAACAAATATTTCAAAATATTGAAATTAACATAAAAATTGCATTTATTTTGTTCTCTCAACAACTAAACAAACTATTCTTTAAAGTTACAGTTTCAGATATAGCATTGACAGAAGGACATTGCACAAAACCCAATATCCTCTTTTATCATTGTCAACGAGCACAAATAAAAAAAAAAACTATATTCATTTGATATATATTTGCATTTTCTCTGCTTGCGAAATTTTCGTGTATTTAGATTTATTTCTTTTCAGTTTTGGCCAGCAAACTTTTGTCATTATTCAGACTGAGATTTTCGGCCAAGTCGTTTGCACCTGTTCAAGTGATTTCTTGTCTGGCCAACTTGCTTTTACTGCTTGTTGTGTAAACTCGTTTTTACCTGTGCAATAAAATGTTTGTTTCTGCATTTTTCTTTTCTTTTGGTTTGTTGCTTCAAAAGTTTTGCGCATTTGGGAATTTCGAGTTGGAAAATTAAATTAGCAAAAGAAAACTGTGAAATATTTGCCGTATTTTTATTTTTATCACCTCAACTGACCATTCAACTTTGACCAGGCTAAGAGGGATTTGAACAGGTTTTATTTATTTGTATTCACTTTTTGTGAGCCGTGCATTGAACCTGAGTTTAACAGAGGTTAACTATAGAAAATGTTTATTTATATAAGTAAAGTCTCCTCTTTATCATATTAATTAAACAATTAAATGCAGCACTTGCATTTTCTAATTCTATTTTTCCCAGAATGCCTGCCTTAGGTATTTTGTCCTTGTTGCAAAATGAATTAATTTACCTCTTAGCTCAGCTGCTGAGCTAATTAGTTGACAGTTCTTTTGTCCAATTGAATTTGTATTTATTTGACTTCTCGGCAGAAATAGTCAATTAAAATCTATAATTAAAATCACAGATGTGCAATTAATTTGAATAGAGTGCAACCGCAAGGAAAACCACATCAAAGGACTCAACGCCTTTAAGTCCGTTTGCGCAGTATGAATGATGGAATTCCGTTTAAACATTTTTCTATCAATTTTGAATTTGCTTGGTAAGGATAACTATTTTTATAATTTTTTACATATTTAAAGCCTTTTTTGTTGTACCTGGTTTATGTTGCCTTCAAAAATATGTACAGAGTATTGCTCAGTCGATTGCTTGCCTGCAACAACAACAACATAAGTAAACTAACCGGCGAAAAACGCACTAAAAACAAAAGCAAAAGCAACAACTTAGCATCTAGTTCAAGTTCAATGCAAACACAAAAACAAAGCACAAATCGAGCACCGCACGTGCAGTTAACAGAACTCACCACATCAACAAACTGCTAAAATTGTGTGCTGTTATGCTAACAGTTCTGCTAATAAACAGCGCTGTTAATAGGTAGCCAGTGCTGTTTATTAACAGCACTGCAGCCTAACAGCGCTGCTAGATTCAGACGCTGTTAACGAGAAACTGCTGTAAGCTGCATTCGGCACTAAACGAATCGTCGCTGTTATCAACAACAGTTGACGCGAGCGCTCAGCGAAAACAAACGTGGGCGGATTTGCGCTGCGTTTAAACAGTTTTCAAAAACAAACAGAAATTTACGTAATTTTTTTATTGAAGTTTCGACTGAGCAAACTAACTACAAAAATTTTAAAAATAAAAATGTTCTAAAAAAGTTGAAATATTTAAGCTGATTGTTTATAATATTTAATTAATAGAATTTTAAGCTTTTGTTTTTTAAGATAGAGTCTAATTATAAATACAACTTCCTTTTAATAAAATGAATTATTATATAACTTAAATTGTATCTGTTTTATTGCCTTATGCTGTAACTTTTATTTATATTTTCCACTGATTAAGAACTTGGCCTAAATGTCTAGTTTGTGCCACAAAGACATTTATTGTATATTGTTCTGGGGGGCTTCGTTCGCTTTATGAAGGTTGCCTTTTGCCTTTTATGTCTCAAACTTGTAATTTACGACGCTCGTGTCTTTGGCAGGAGGACTACGACTTGTGTCCTTTATGGCCTCGTGTAACCATAAAGTAGATCAATTTCCGCCGGCCGCGTTTTACCATCAACTCAACTCAAGCTTTGATAACTCAAAACTCATAACGCGACATGCACAAAACTAATATGCAGGACGAAAAGGAATCTTTGTCTATATACATATTTTAGCATTGTAAAGACCACGATACGGACTTAAAGTGGCTCCTTGCTGGCACATCCTGCTGGTCGCGCACCTGTTTGCCGTAATCTATTCTAATTTCTTGGCCCATTATTGTCTTATTAAATCAGCTCGGGTTGAGCTCTGACTTTTGGCCCATTGTCTGCCGCAATTCAAGCAACTATTTATGGTTCAATGACCAGCAATTTATCATATTTTGTTGTTTTGCTTACTTGGCTTGCTTGGATAATGATCCAAATAAACACGAAAGTTGTTTTTTTTGTTGTTTTGTTGTTATTGCTGCCCGGTTAACTGAGGACCTGTGTCAAAGTCCGAGCTCTCAAATAGATGCTATGTTTTTATGCCACTTGCATATTAATGAACATTCGGCAGAGACTCTAGAAAACATATTTTTGTATATTATATATGTATATATATATAAACTACATATATGCATATTTAGCATGGTCAGTTTTTTATTTGTCTGCTTCAAACTTAAGCATGTTTTTTGTGCCAGCTTTGAACAACTTTTTTATTATATAGAAATATTTGTAAAAATGGAATTTTAAATAAAAAAGAGCCAAAAGGTTTTTTTTTATTTTTATTGCTTTATTTAACCCTTCATTAAGTAAACATTTCACAGGCTTTCTCTTAATTAACCTAAATCAATAACAATTAAATTTAACTTTCTTTTCCACTTCCATTCTTTATTAATTTATTTCCGCCATTTAATAATTAGTTTAAGTTACTACAAAATGAAGTTCGAGTCTATTCAATTATTTATTCAGTATTCACATATTGCTTGGCACTCGTTTAACAGCTTGTCGTGCACATGGCGTATACGTAATGCAATTGATTTCGCAACCAAAGACAATGGCAAATGCCAACATTTATTATTTAGGCCATAATCGGTGGTTAAGCGACATTAGCCTTTATTCAGGGTCAGCTCAATAAGCCTTGACCCGCAATTAAATTTGTGAAGAGGTTTTTAGCTCAACTTCTTTGATTAAGACCAGATTGCGAGGTTCTGGTCAGGTTAAAACCTGCATATATAATGCATTTATTTTGCTGAGTGTAATTTTAAATTCATTTGCATTAGTTGGTTCTCTAAGCGCTAATTGGGTTTGTGGAAAGAAAGAATTATATGTTAACTGAAAAATGTGGAAAGAAAAATTTAACAGTGGCAAAAGCGCTAGAGAGAAAAACAGTTAATTTGAGTTGGGTGAGAATATGTTAAATTAGCTGGTTAATTAACCACAATAAACGACTTCAGTTGGCCTGAATAAATAAAGTAAACTAAGTGTGCCATAAATCTGAAAGTTGGCCAAACTGAAGAGACAAATGTTTTAATGAGATTTTTGTAGCTAACTTTTTTTTTTTAATTTTTAGTTTTTTTATTCTACATTTATACTTTATTAAATGGCACAATTATCATTTGAATTTACTCTAGACCACATTTTATTTATAATTGTGGTCAACTGCACTCAGATAAAAATTGATTTTATGAACATGTTTTCGATTTCCAATTCATTTGCCTAAAACAAAAAGATAAAAACTAAATTGAAAACCAACACGAAATCTTATACTAAAAGCAATCTTTTGGTTTTCCGCCCAATAATTGACAGAGGCAGTGAACGAAATGTTAGTTTGAATTTTCCTCTTCCTTTTCTTTTCCTTGGAAAAGTTTAAATCCGAAACAAGTAAAAATAAGAGAGAAATTCTTTGAATTTCAATGTGTGACCAAATGAACGGTTTACAGCTTCACCTGACTTCGATAAGGGGCGAAAGGGTTAAATGGGATGTTTGCGGCTTAGGGGCGGAGATAAAGGGGGCGTGGCACGCGCATTGCCATAGAGCAATAATTGAATATTTACGTTTGGCAGCTTGTGCTTAGCTGAAGGATTTTATTGAAAGCATTTGCTGCATTTGTTTGCACTTTGTAAGGCGCTTAAATGAACTAGAATGGATTTTCGGCAAGTGCACCAAACATAAAAAAAAAAAAGGAAAAGAAAAACGAAACGAGAAAAATTCAAATAAAATAACATAAAAAAAAACACAAACATTTGAGTTTCCCAATGCGAAAGGAGAAGAGACAACAAAAAGGAAACTTTTAAAATCACAGCAGGCAGGCAAATTTGTATTTCAACACAAAGACACACAAAACAATGCAAAGCTCTTGAATAAAATACAACAATATCACACACACATAAACACACACACACACAGAGAGAGAAGAAGACCCAAGAACAGTCCACAAATTACTTTTAAATAAAACGCTTCATTTGCAATATTAATAATTCACTTGGTTCGCCAACAACAAGTTGTAAAAAGCGCAGTAAAAAGCACAGATAAAAACGAAAGCGAAATAAAAGAAAGACGGAGAAATGAGCCACAAAAAGGGGGCTGCAAAAAGCGACGACGTCTGACAAGTTAAATAAAAATTAAATAAGTGCATAAAACGAATGCGAAGGCAAATACAAAAATTTACTCAGCACACATTTTAAATATACTCTAAGAAATTAAACATTAAGTAAATAAAATAACAGAAGCTTAATTAAAAAAAATGTGTGTGGGGAAATTAAGATTAAATAAAGGCAGAAAATATTATTTAAAACTTTGAGAGTGTACTAAATTATTTTGTTATGTAATTAATATAAATTAAAAAAGCATTTTAATAATTTTAATAAATAACATTTAACATTTGCTTTTTTTTGGTAGGCAAAAAAAAAGGAAATAGCTGCAAAAAATTGTTTAACATTAAATAAATGGAAAACATTTTTACTTATTGATTATTAATCAATAAAATAATAGTAAATCAAATGTGTAGTAGTTAAGTTGATATATTAAAAATAAATATATAAATAATTAAATAATTTAAAAAGGAACCTATGGCTAACAATTTTTTTAATAACTAAATTATTTAAGTACTTATTTAATTATTTTAAAAATATTATTTTAAAAGGGAATTTAGATTATTCCTTTAACAAAATGACTGAGCAAGTTAAGCGACTCTCTCATTTTTTGTGGCTATAAAAACCCAAAAGTGGCCAACGACTGTGCACAGCTTTTGCAGCAGTGTGTGTGTGCCTTTGTGTGTGTGTGTGTGTGTGTGAGCCAACGCGCCAAGCAGGACACACAGCTGGCCTACAACGTTGTCAGCCGGAAACGGAAACTCGCGAACACAAGTCGAAACACACACACACAAACACACACACACACAAACAAACACACAGTCGCCCACTCAGATGTAAACAGTGGCAAAAAAAGCATAAAACAAAAATCATGCACAACAAAGAGTCGTAAATTTTTAAACCAAACTTAACGCGAGCAAACAGCAAAGTTGGTCAAAAAGGAAAAAGAGTTAAGCACTGCTTAAAGTTGGCCAAAGTCGGGGTCAAGAGCAAAGATGCCAGCGCCCAGGTGCGAAGACCGAAAGCTGGAGTGAAACTTGATTGCGAACAGCTTAAAAGGACTTAAAGCAAATATTATTATTAAAGTTCATTAGGGAAAAGCACTTTTCAACTATTCGCTCAGCAACTATTTCGAGTTTGTTTTTCTTTTGCTATTATTAAACTTGGTCTTGGCAGCAGCGGGCAAAGCAAAACTTTCAAACATATTCGCGCTTTCCCTTTCTCTCTCTCTCTCTCTCTCTTTTATGCTATCTGTCTCTGTCTGTTTCTCAACTTATCTTTTCACTTTTGCTCTCTTTTTGCCTTTCATTCAATTGCGTTTAAATTAAAGAAATGAGCGTAATTAAACAAATTAAATTGGTTGAGTTAGTTGAGTGTGCTCGACTGGGAGTTACCCTTTACTTGAAGACAAATTTAAGCTAAGTTAAAAATTTAAATTTAATTATTTTGTGGTTTAAGCTGTCAAAGGATAAATCTTAATAATAAATATAAATATAAAAATTAAAGAAATATTTAAAAAATAGCTATAAATAAATTAAAAAAAATATAAATATTTAAATAATAACTATAAATAAATAAAAAAATATAAAAATAAAAAAATCAAATTTTCCTATATAATTCTATATACAAAAAAATCATGAATTTGAATATGCCTTTTTTTAACAACAGCAAAGAAATTATTAGTAGATTATTATTGTTTATTGTTTTATTTTTTAACTGCATTTAGCTGTTTCTTAAGTTACAGAGTATACCAATAGTCTATCAGTTGAGTAGAGTAATTGTGTAAAACCAAAAATAGACAACATGCTCTCATTTAAGGTAAAAAGTTTTGCTTTAATATTTATTCCTTAGTTTTTGTTGTATGAAGGAAAGGAATCTATTTCTATTGCCATAACATGAATATTGCTCTTTGCTTTGCAAACGAACTTTAATTAATAGACAGACACACACTCACTTACACTTGCACACACACACACACACACACACACACACACACTATTTAAACAGTTATCAAGTAATTAAAGTGCTGTTGAATCAACATGTGATATGAACACTCAAAACTTTGTACTTTATAATATGCCAAAAGGTAAATATTGTGTCGGCCAATCTGAGATGGGAAGGCGAGGGGCGGGCAGTGGGCGTGGCTAATAGAGCCATATTTAAATGGCAAGCGAAAGATGTTGATAAACATATTGACATTTGGCATTTGGAATTGTCTGGAAATAATATATATTCAACAGCTGAATTTAAATGTCAAAGAGGTAGAATAATAATATAATCAACTTTTGCATTTAAGTCTATTGTTTGTTATATAAAGATATAATCAAAAGTATTTTGTATAGTTTAAATACTTATCTAACACTTTAAACAAATGCGAAAATTCTCAAATTAAATATATGTAAATAAGCATTCATTATGTATGCTTGGAATTACTTTTATTGCATTCGCTATGCATAGCTTTTTAGTAATAGTTATGCACGTGGGCCACACTGCGTATGCGCAATTTGCGCTAGCAACAATTTTCATGGAAGTAACTTAATTAATGTTTGCATATTACATTGGCAAATTATTCCGCTGCGGTTTCACAAGTTGACTTCGGAGAAACAATTTGCGCCAACTCTGTAGATATTTTATATATACTCAGTTTTTTAACATTAAAATTGAAGACTTAACATTAAAAATAAGTAGAAAATAAAATAAATGAAGCTTATTTAAATGATGAAGAAAGCTAATAGAATTTAGATCTAGCGGTGTTTTATATATAGAATTTTATTTAAAGTAAGGAGATTAATTTGTTATAAGCAGGAGAATATTTTAAATAATATCTGGCATAAATTTCCCGACAATATTATCAATTTAAAATGATTTTATAATTATATACATATATGCGAATAATGCATACAAAAAAGTTTGTATGTTAGCCAAATATATAAATTGTATGTAATATAATATAATATTTTTCTTAGGTCATATATAGAACTTATATTATTATTATTACATTAAATTATATTATTATTATTTTATAAGATTATTATATTATTTTATTATTATATTATTATATTATATTATATCATTAATATGTCTGTCTGTATTATTATACTATTATATTATTTTATTATTATATTATATTATATCATTAATATGTCTGTCTGTATTATTATACTATTATATTATTATATTATTTTATTATTATATTATATTATATTATTATTTTGTCTGTCTGTATTATTATACTATTATATTATTTTATTATTATATTTTTATATTATATTATATTATTAATATGTCTGTCTGTATTATTATACTATTATATTATTTTATTATTATATTATATTATATTATTATTTTGTCTGTCTGTATTATTATATTAATATATTATTTTATTATTATATTATATTATATTATTACTTTGTCTGTCTGTATTATTATACTATTATATTATATTATATTATATTATTATTTTGTCTGTCTGTATTATTATACTATTATTTTATTTTATTATTATATTATTTAATTATTATATTATTATATTATATTATATTATTATTATGTCTGTCTGTCTCTAAGCCTTGCCATGGCAACCATTATTAATAAGTTATCAGAGCTCTCAATAAGCTCTCTAATTATGGTTAGCCCAATTAAATTTGCTGTTAGCTGTTTTGTGCGTTGCATTAATTGAGGCGCAGTCAAGTTTGCCAAATGTGGCACTCAATCCAAGTGGCAAACAATTGAGTTCGCTGTGGCTGTTGCCACACAGATGTCCGTTGTGGAGGCATCGCAGAAGCGGCCGGCGGGGCAGCTGCCATTCACAGCGGTTGGCCGCGTGGCGCCGAAGCAGAAGGCGAAGGTGTTGCGCGAGGTGCAGGCGAACACATTGTTGCTGTTGCAGAGGCCGCAGCTGTCGGTGTCGCCACAGCTGGCGGGCAGCTCGGAGCGCTGGAAACAGATTTGCGGCTTGTCCGTGCAGACGGTGCCGTCGGGACACGTGAAGATCTGATCCTGGCTGGGCGTCGCCTGGCCAAAGCACAAATGGTACGAGGTCTGATTGATGCAGGCCGCATCGTTGTTGGCCTGGCACAGATTGCAGCTGCCCCTCGTCAGCTGCAGCTGCCAGCCCAAAGCAGCCAAAACTGTTAGCTGAGAAAACTCCAGAAATTAGCCATAATTCTTTTTTTGAAAATATTTTTTTTTTTGTTTAAAACTTACTGCACATAAAAGTTTGGACATCTTTTCGCTACTCTTCACGAATTACAATTGAATAGAAAATTCATTAGCAGCGCTTTTTGGTATGTTTCTGTTCATTAACAATACCTTGACATACTTGTATCTATCATTATGCTTATCTAAGAGCTTAGATAAACCAACAGATATAAACAGACTGACCTTGAGTAAGAGCCCAGCCCAAAAAAAAAGAGGAAAGAAAACAGTCAAAACGTGCGAAACTTTTTTTTTATTTTTTAGCTGTATTTAAATAAACCATAAACCTTAAAAATATATAAATTTATTTACATAAAGAATTTTAACAATTAACAAAGCACTAATAGAAATAATTTCAACTTTTAAGAATGTTTTATTTTCACCCGAAAATTTCTTTGCCTGTCTCTATAAAGCAGGAGATAAATACAAATTCAACTATGTAAAGCTTCAATCTACGGACAGCGGAAATTGCATACAGTCTGTTGTAAAATACAGCTAAAAAAAAAAGAAAGAGAAGAAGAAGCAGAGATAACTCTGACAAAAGCTTTTTGTGGGCGTTGCACATGCAAAATGAATTTTCAGTTTTTATGGCCAAAGGCGGCAAACAATTCGTAGTGCCAATTGCGAACAGTCAGTCAGTCAGTGCTTTGGGCAGAGTGCACTAACACTAACACACACACACACACACACTAACACACACACACACACACAAAGACTAATCATGGTCCGTGCAATCGGAGCGCCAAATAAAATCGGTTTATTGCGAAGGCAACGAACGATTCCAAATTGGAATGAAGCTTCAACTGTTGCAAGTGCAACAACGGCAACAACTGCAACAGTTGCAACAGCAACAATTATGCAAACAATAAAAACAAAACTACACGCATATGCTCGACTCGACGTTGCCCTGTAAACTGCTTTCAACTTAACAAACTAACATAAATAAAAAAAAAATATATATATATAAAATAATAAAAAAATATATAAAAAAAATTAAAAAAATATAATATATATATTACTTTAACTTTAAAATAAACTAGGCATAATTAACTCATCTCTCACATATATTTACATATATATATTGCATTACTTTTACATTCAATTAACATCCATTCATCCCTTACTTTTAAATTTATTTACTTTATCATTCATTCCTTACTTTCATTAATTACAGGGTATTTCAATTTGAACAGCATTATTTGCTGATGCGCATTGTAAGCGAATCAATTGTCCGTAATGACGAATTCCTATCGCAGGTGCCAACAATGCACAAGTGTCCACACACACAGGTGCAACAACAACAACAACAACAACAAAGTTCACATATTAAATTCTATGAAAAAGCAAGGAAAAAAAAACACATTTGACATTTGATATTTATTATATTTTTGTGACATTTGGGCTGTTATCTGCTGTGTGCGTGTGCGTGTGCGTGTGTGTGTGTGTGTGTGCGTGTGTGTGACTCACCTGATGCCACAAGCCACACAGCTTACAATAAAGCTCAGATAGCCGAGACGAGCCCAAGACAACTAATTGCAAGCCAAGAAGTAGGATTGGCAGGAGTTGCTTTAAATATGTGTAAAGGACATGCTGAAAGTACGTCTAAGTATATGTCAAGGAATAATTATTTAGTATTTACTAAAAAAAAAACTATATTTTATTATTTAGTAACAATAACTTTTAACAGAGAGTTTGCTTTGAGTGTGTGAAAAAGGACATGCTGAAAGTAAGTCTAAGGGTATGATAAAAGAAATGAAGTTAGAAGCATTTTTATAGGAACTCTTTAATACAACGTTTTATTATTTAGATGCAGCTTTAATAGCTTATAACATTTGCTTAAATAACGTATAAAAAAAACAGGCTAAAAGCACGTCTAAGAATATGATAAAGGAATATTAATTAAATAATTCTTTTTATTTTATTTTTTTTAATTTGTAAATTTATATTTGTTAAACAGGTTTTCTGTTACCTTATTGGCAGCTTGACTCTTTATAGATTAAATCATTTTTAGCTTATGCTTGTCTAAATTTAAATAAAATATTTGTCTTTTAGCTTTAATTATTTAATGATTTTTAAATTTAACAGCTTTTTTCAGGGCAATGATTAAATTTTTGATTGTTTAACAGCAATTGAAATATTCTCTTTGCAGGCTTAACACTTCAATGCACAATGCATTCAAATGTTCTTCACACACACACACACACACACACACACACACACACACACACACACACACACACACACACACACAAGCAATAATCAAGCACTTATTGTTTGGCCCAGCAAAGCTGGCCTTATAAACGATTTTGGGCAAATAAATCAATGCATTGTTCATAAATATGAAATACCCTGCAAAATGTGCTCGACTTCTTTTTTGGCTGCTTTTGTCCTTTTTCTTGCAATTTGCCAGCGTCCTGGGAACTGGAAATTTGCCTCGTTCGTCCCTTTGGGCCGCTCAAACTGTCATTAAGTACTTTTTTTGGGTTGGGCGCAAGTCGTTGCACAAGTTGATTTATTGTTGCATGCCCCACAGCGAGGCAACGGGGGGGCAGCTCAATTGGCCCATCATTATCGTGGGCCAGGCAATTTGTCAAACGAGTGCCGAGAGCCTGTTAAATGAACTATGAGACAAGAGTGAAATTCTCGGTGTGG
Organism: Drosophila lacertosa; assembly: GCA_004143845.1. Lineage (NCBI taxonomy): Eukaryota > Metazoa > Arthropoda > Insecta > Diptera > Drosophilidae > Drosophila > Drosophila lacertosa. Next base: position 302,430 of record SCDZ01000135.1, read on the forward strand.
CAATTAGATGAAATTTGCTGCGAGTTTTGCGGCCAATTTAAAGCCTTGAGCGATTGGCCAAAATTAAAGTCTTCGACAGTCGAGTCGACAAGTTCTTCGTTGGCAGTCATAAAACTTGAGTCACTGTGACGAGCATTTTTATAGGCCAAATGTTCATTGATGGCCATCATTTTTATGGCCCCCAACTAAGCCCAATGCATACGAAAGCAGCTAAAGACCAGAAAGAGAAGAGAGAAAAAACCCATGCTGACAATTGGATAAGCTCTGGCCAAGACGAAGCCTCACACAAATCTCATTGTTGGCACTTAGTGAAAAGCAACTAAGTACAGTTATAACAATGCTACAAGATACCCCTTAGTCAATTTTAAAATACAGAAATTACTAACAAAAAAATTAAGATGAAATTCAGTTTAAATAAATATAAATAAAAATGTTGTTCAGTGTTTTATGCAAATGAACTACCAAACTAATACACCCCTTTTAGGATTTTTCTCATTTTTACAGGGTATATTGTTCGCTAGCAAGTCGTAAAATTTACTCTTAATATAACATATACTTGCGTTAAGCCTCGAAATTTGTATTCACAATAAACGCCAAAGACGCCAACAATAAAAAAAAGGCGACTCAAATCTGCGGAATTCAAATCTTAAAAAATTTGAATATAATAAATGCTAAAAAACAGTATTGCTATTTATACAACTTAAAAAAAATTTACTTAACTTTGAAGAAATCTTTAAAAAAATGTTGAAATATATTTTGTAAAATTATCAAATATTTTCCAGAAATCGATTCAACTTTGTTCTTTAATATTTCTCGGAATTTCAAAATTATCTTAAATATTTTAAACTAACTTACGAGCAACAACAACAACAACAACAAGCAGCAATCGTGACAATGTCAAATTACATAAAATGCATTTAATATATATTTTCACAGATATTTTTGCAATCACAAATCGCAAACCCAAATCCCCCCCCCCCCCTTCCTTTTAACCCACCCCCTCCTCAGTAGGTTGCGTGCATTTCTTGGGCGCCAGTTTATTGAAATTTTATGCACTACTTGCATTTTATATATTTAGAATTTGCTAGCTCCCATGGGCGGCTGGGCGGTGTTAAGGGGGCGTGGCACTTGCGGTTAGAACGAAACGCGTTAAAGTTTGCCATCGCATTTGGCCGCAAGTTTTAGCCAACGTTGCAACGTTGCGGCCAGAATTGGAAAACTTTTATAGCATGTTAATGGATATATATATATATATATTTTAACATTAAATATTCAAATGTAAAAATTTAATTGCGTTGGAGAATACTGAAATGAATTTCAATTAAATACAAGACAAGAAAATGTGTAAAACTATTTGAGCCACAAATGTGTTCGAAGTTCAAGAGCCTAAATAATATTACTTTAAAGCAAACCCCCAAGAAAAATATTTTAAAAATTGTATTTTAGCCAAACACAAAGAATTGTAAATAAAACCTTTTGTATTTGTGTTCGGGCTAAGAGACTTAATTTCATCTAAGGCTTAAACGACATTAATTAAACATGTTCAATAGCCTTTAAGGTAATATTTGAATAGAGCTCCGTTTAAGCCCCAAGTGTCATTTACAGTTATGGGCAAACAGCTTTCGACTAATTGTTAAACATTTAAGCTGCAAAATGTACACAGAAAGTCCTTGAATGGGTATTAAATGGAAGGATGTGGAGGATGTGGCTGGAGGATGTTGCCCATCAGGGCGACTGCTAATCGAGGCTGTCGCTGCTCAACATCCTTCTGGACATCCTGATACGTATTTTCTCCAACAACTTCTTTTGCTTCGCCTCCTTCTTCTCCTTCTTCTGTTGTTGTTGTTGTTGTTGTTATTGTCGAGGATTAAGCGTACAACTAATTGTGAACTGTGAACCGCCTAAGCTGGCCCGGACAGATGTCAGCAGCGAAACTTTTAAAGTCCAACAATTGGCTAAGCTAAACATTTTTTATTTCTTTTGTTTCATTTTTTTTTATGCTTTTTTATGTGTTACATTATATTTTGCAATATTGTTATTTTTAATTTAAACAGTGTTTAAAGCGGAAGCGGAAAAAATATAAATAATTAAAAGAGGCAAGCGAACTTGTCAGGCGAGTGGGTTGGCTTATGAAATACCCTGTTTATTTTTAATATTTTCCACGTGAAAACTCTTAAGCATTATTTAAAAAAATTTACGCAGTTTAAAGTAATAAAAATTTAAAATAAATAAATAAAAAAAATATTAATTTAGAATAATAAAAATTCACTCATTTTAAAGCCTTTAAGAATAACGAAAAATTTTAGCGAGAAGCTTTAACAAACTTTGATTTTGCTTAAAGAAAAGTTTAAAACTACTGATAAATTTATTAAAAATTATATAAAAAAACTGATAATTTTATAAAAAAAACTTGCTTGTGTTTTAATTATATTTAATATAAGGTGCTGAAACTATGTAAAAAAATAAATATTTAAAAGCCCAGATTCCACCCATTAAAATCATAATTTAAAGAAAGGAAGCCACAAGCTGTTCTTAAGAAAAGCGGAAAATGTAAAACTTTATTCGACGTTTAATTATAATTAATAAGTGCTCAGCGGTATTTCATGAAACATTTTCCAATATGAAGCCTTGCTTTTCATTCATTTAACATCCCTCTCTCTCTCTCTCTCTCGCTCTCTCTCTCTCTCGCTCTGTGTATTTTATCTTCTTCTGGCGCTGATTAAAGTTGAAATATTGAAGTTAAAGTTGTGGCTTAAGCTGAAAACTGATTTAACGCCTCACAACTTTTAATGGCAATCAGGACGAGGCAAGAAGCGGTTTTTGATGCCGCCAGCAGCGGCATCAAATGTGCGCATAATGCGGCTCCATAATGGATTCCATTGCATACATTTCGGGGGCGCAAGCAACAACAACAACAACAGCAGGAAATGCAACAACAACAAAAAAATATGCAACGCCCTCTGAAAAATGGCATCTCATGCAAATTGGGAGCGGGTCGTGTCGCTTTGCGTTGCACGATTTGTGGGGCGCCACGCTGCGGCAACATTGCGGCATGTTGGCCAGCTTTATAAATGGAACTCTGAGGTGGCCCTCGCTAAATGTGTTGTTTTAATTTAGGCGGAAATTAGTCCTCAATTTGAAGCCACTGCAAAGTGCTCTTAATTGAGATTGAAAACAAGCTTGATTATTTTTTTTAAATCTGAATAATTAACTTATACGAAGGGTGTGAAAAAGGAGAAAAGGTTTTGAACAAGTTAGCGAATAATAAATAAATTAAAATAGACACTAATTTTAGATTAATTTGGGACTAAAACTCAAGCTTGAATAATAATTTATCCCAAGGCAAACATTTAGTAAAGCCAAAGGTTAAAGTCCCAGAAGATAAATGTATGTTAACTGGGCTTGAACTCATATTTTTAATACGTAAAATATTCAAAAATTTCTGGCTAAAAAATAATTAAAAAACTACAGCAGAATTAAGTTAAATATTAAATAGCTTCTAATTTATTTTTTGAAGTGTTAAGTTGCAATTAAAGTACTTTTACCTATAATCAACTTCTTAAGAATAATTATTTAATTTATTTAATAATCGAATCTTTAATTACTATCCACAAGTTTTAGAAATTAAATTTAAACGAATAATAATAATAATAATAATTAATAATCTGCTCGATTTTCCACCCAGCTGTCACTTGAAAATCAATTAAAGATTTCTGCGGGGCAACAATTGATGAAAATGAAAATTTATTGCTTGGTTTTTGCGGCCACGCCAAAAGTGGGCGGTTGGAGGCGAAATCCGTCAAACAATTGGCTCAAAGCAAGTTTTCACATTTTGCGCATTTTCACATTTTGACAATTAGGGCATAATTAAAACTAATTATGTGCATGCTCGAGGAAATGCCGACGATGGCATTTAACACGTCTGCGAGAAACCATTTTCAAATAAATGTCAAAAGTGGAAGAGTTCTCATAAATTGCTGTTGGCAACTTTGGTGCGTTCGTCCTGCCTGAATCCAAATCCTTTGGGGGAATGCAGGCGACACCAGTTACTAATCTTAAGTGCAAACAGAGATGAGCAGAAGGAAGATTTGTCAAATGAACTAAATGAGCTAAGGAAAACTTCCACTCAATTAAAAAACATTAAAAGCTTAAGCAAGGTTTTTATTTAGGTCCAAAGTTTAAGTTCACATTGCTTAATAAACATTATGATTATTTATTATTATTATTATTATTTTTTTTTTTGAACCAATTCATTTAAGTTCACTCATTTAATCAGCAGCTCTGACAAGCGTCTTATGTGATTTCTTAAGTTTTTGCGCTCACTCAACGCATTTTCTAAATGAAATTAATGCAAATGCGACGCGACGCTGGCGGAAAATGTGAAAACGGAAGGCGCGAATTTTCCAACCGTCTAGCGACATTTAATGTGTGTGTGTGTGTTTGGGTGTGTGTGTGTGTAATGGGTTTATTTATTTTAGCTGACTTCTTGGGCGCCTTTTGTTCGCCGACTTCGTGGCGCAAATTTCTGAGCCCAGGGGTAAAAAACTATGCCGCAATTTAATTGTGTGAAAAATTATTTATGCATATGTGTTACATTTGTGTAGGCTAAATATAAATATAAGTGTGTGTGTTAGCCGCCTTGCTGTAACTTGTTGACCTTTGCAACAAATTACGCGTTCATTCCTTAAGAAATGCGACTTTTCGCTTTGTGATATATTTAAAGGATTTTAATTATTTTTAAAATTAAAAAAAAAATATATATACATATATTGTGCTGTTTATCAACTATTTTAAGCACTATAAACAACATTTTTTTTTTGTTTAGAAAAATAATTTAAATAAAGCAATCTATTATTCATTCAATTCAATTTGTATTTAAAAAGAATTTAAAATTTAATTAATTTAATTGAATTTAGTTTAAACGTTAAATAAACACAATTCATTGTTGAACTATTGCAAAAGCTGTAGACAATAATTTTGGAGAAAACCCGCTCGCAATTCCAAAGAATAAAATAGAAAAACCCAAATTAACTTTTGAAAATCCCGCAGCAGATAAAATCGAATTTGATTTATAAAACATAACTAAACGGGCTTTAAACGGGCTTATCTGAGAGCGATAAGCTAACGGCCAAGACAACGTAAGAAATCGCTGATAAGCTTACTAATTGGTTATTGATAAGGAATCGACGGACTTAACTGGTATAAAAAGATGTCGTTGGCGGCAATCCCAGCACAGTTAATCCGACTCCAACATGCAATGCATATTATTGGCACTTCTGCTGGTGGGCGTGGCAGGCACGTTGGCCACGCCTCTGGCCGGTCGCATTGTGGGCGGCGAGAATGCGGACATCCGCCAGTATCCGCACCAGATCTCGATGCGCTACAACGGACGCCATCGTTGCGGAGGAAGCATCTTTGCCGCCAACATCATCATCAGCGCCGCCCACTGTGTGGTGGATCTGGAGAACGCCTCCAATCTGACCATTGCCGCTGGCTCCACCAAGAACAGCAAGCTGCATCAGCTGCTGCCCGTGCGCGAGTTCATTATCCACGAGAACTACAAGACCTGGAACAATGACTACGACGTGGCCATTTTGGTGCTGGACGGCGAGTTCACCTTCAGCGAGCTGGTGCAGCCCATTCAGCTGGCCGAGACGCGGCCGGAGGCGGGTGCCACCGTCACCGTCACCGGCTGGGGCAGACTCAGCCGCGGCGGCAGCTCGCCCGACATCCTACAGCGGGTCGATGTCCAGATCGTCGACAACTCCAAGTGCAAGAGCGCCTATTTCGTTATGCTGACCAATCGCATGCTCTGCGCCGCCGTCGCCGGCGGTGGCAAGGACGCCTGCCAGGGCGACTCCGGCGGTCCGCTGGTCTACAACAATCAGCTGCTCGGCATCGTGTCCTGGGGCTGGGGCTGTGCCAAGTCCTCCTCCCCAGGCATCTACGCCTCTGTGCCCGATCTGCGCGATTGGATCTTCAAGATGCGCGACAACTATGCCAATGTGGGCTCAATTGAGTTCCTTTAAAAAATATTAAATAAAGATTAATAAATGCAAACTGAATTTTTAATTTTTTTTCTTTTTTTAAAATACATTAAAAATAATGTTAAATAACTTTGCTAAGTAAATGAGCCTTAAGAAATATTTAAAACAAAGGCAGATCTTTATTTTAACTTCCTAGCGATCATTTCAATGTATATTTTATAGGTGTAATAATTGAGTGTAATAATTTCACACTGAATTTTAAATTTGTTACACTTTTCCTCTTTCTTCAAAATCAACCAAAATAATTCTATAAAATTAACAAACTTAACTTGGGAAATATTTTAAACAAATGCATGTCCATACTTTAATTTAAGTAGAAATCAAAGCATTTTAATATATATATTTTTTGGGGCCCACAAAAAAAGCTATAAATGCAAACTGAATTTAAAATTTGTTGCATATTTTCCCTTACTTCAAGTACAGCAAAAATAATGTATAAATAAACTTGACAAACTTAACTTTAGAAATATTTAAAACAAAGGCAAGCCTTTATTTCAATTTCCGACAAACAAATCCAAAATACTTATTTCATATTGAAATCAGAGCATTTAAATATATATAATTTTTATAGTACCCACAAAAAGTCTTTAATGTCTTTTATATATATTTTTTTAGAGAGCTAAAATTATTATTAAAATTATGTTTCGAGGTCAATACGACAGCGATGTGACCGTGTGGAGTCCACAGGGACGTCTGTTCCAGGTGGAGTACGCCATGGAGGCGGTTAGCCAGGGCACCGCCAGTGTGGGACTCAAGAGTGCGGATTACGCAGTTGTCGTTGGACTTTACAAGCCCACCGCCGAGATGGGCCTGACCCAGCCGAAGATCATCTCGGTGGACAAGCACGTGGGCATCTGCATGGCGGGCATAACGGCGGATGCCCGAGTCCTGGGCAAATATCTGCGCACCGAGTGCCTCAGCTACAAGCACTCGTATAACAGTCCCTATCCCATAACACGACTGGTCCGAAATCTGGGCAACAAGATGCAGATAAGCACCCAGCGCTACGATCGCAGACCCCTCGGCGTGGGTTTACTTCTGGCTGGTTACGACGAGATGGGCAGTCATATCTATCAGATAATGCCGTCGGCGAATGTGTTCAACTGCAAGGCAATGGCAATTGGAAATCGTTCGCAGGGTGCTCACACTTATTTAATGCACTATGCCAACTCATTTCCGTACTGCTCGAAGGACGAGCTGATCTGTCATGGTATTCAGTCCATTAGCTATGCAGCGTCTGTGAATGAGGCTTTGAATATTTGCGTCGGCATCGTTGGTCGGGATTGTCCGTTCAGGGTGATGACACCTGAGGAGAGCCTGTCGTATCAGAAAACGTGTCGGGGTCCCGACTATCACGAATATCCTGAATATCCCCAATTTCCTGCGTATCCCGATTATGCCGAATATCCCGAAAATTCTGAACATTCCCAGCAGGAGGAAAATTCTAATATATCTGAAAATCACAATAGTGCCAATAATCCTGATGAACCCGGCCCTTCCCATCCAAATCCGGACGTACAGTAAATACCAGATACGACCGCCAACGACAACTGCAAGAAATTCTAAACTGGTATTTATTTCTTTGTTCTATGTTATGATTTTAAGATTGCAATTGTTTCGCTCAATTAAAACATTTTCAACAAATTCCAATTTACACTCATTATCAATGTGTGCAGCTTATAATAAATTACTTTCATAGTTGCTAAGAATTTCCACTTGAGTAAATTTAATTATTTAAAGCCCTCGCTTACCTTGACTAACTGCAAGTCAAAAGTGCGTCGTGTAACGGGATTTAAGTGACACAGCAAGCAGCTGCTCACCGCCAAATTTCAGCGTCAAGCAGACAACAAACAAGGACACAAAATTGCTCACTTAATAGTTGTTGTTGTTGTTGTTGCCCCCTTACCCCTGACATTTGTTGCTCACTTTGCTGTTTATACTGTGGTTAAGTTTTTGATGCTATTTAGAAAGAGAGCTAGAGGGAGATGGCGGGAGCTAGGGAGACACAGCACACAGACAGACAGCCAAACAACTTTACGCTAAATTTGCTTGCCAAGGACATTGCTCAGCTAATGCCTGCCCCCCCCCCCCCCCGCTCCCTCTCCACTGTCTACCAAACCCGCCCCTCGACAACACATTTATCCGCCTTAAACACTTTTTGGCCAACTTTTATTACCCCCACATGCTTTAAAGCGTTTGCGCAGGGCGCGTGGGGGTGTGGCACACACAAATACACACACACAGTTTGTCGTTGCCATTTGCTTTATAAAGTTTTATAGCGCAGATTCTGTTCATGTGTTTATCCAACGCAGGCAGACATTTTAATTGGCATATTATGGCCAACTACAGACGGGGTTTTAGCGGTTTTAAAGCCAGCGTAAAAAGGGAAATGTTTAAAATGTATTTCTTATAAAATAAATTTTATGAATGCCAAAATGCACTGGACATACATATGCATGATAAATATATCTCTCTCGTTCATACGAGTGACAGAGCTTGTACTCTGAGCGGAGTTGCATATTGGAATCCACACATAGAAACAAACGCATCAGTGTCACTCGCGTTTGTTTACAGTGCACATTGATACTAATGGAAAAGCAACTCAAAGCCACCAACGCTCTCACAACATCCATAATATCTGCTCTTTATAAAAACGCCCTTTAATTGGTGCCAAATTATTGTTAATTCGTGCATTAAGAAATATATTTAGTAGACATATGAAATGCATACACATGCGTTTGTGTGCAGCACTTTCACGACACCAGCTGATTATTAAGAACCGATTTATATACGTGCACAGTGAAAACGACCGATCAACAGAGCAGGCGCGCACAGACTAAATTGTTCCTCTCAGCTAGCAGCTACGCTTAGCCAGCACTTACATTACCACAACAGCAATGCAGATCAAATATCATAACTTCCACACGCACAAATGTAGTAGCATACATCTCTCTCGCTCATACAAGTTACTGAGCCCACTCTCTGGAAGCAGTGCAATCCAATAACAAAACTGCATTGCTTGTTGTGGCCATTTGCATTAACACAATAACAATTAAGAGCACGTATCAAATATAACTCCCACACGCACATCATCCACAATGTTATTTCTCTAATTAAACGCTCTCCGCATGGGTGATCTGTGCAATTGTGCTCAATGCAGGCGGCACGCACATTTAAACATAGTAAATGCATATATGTAAATAAACATATATTTGTAATTTTCATTCTGTTAGGGCCTTTGAAATGTCTGTTGTTCAGAATAATGGAAGCAATAAATTATAATTGTGTTTTGTGTATGGAATATAATTGCAGTTAACAAGTAGGAGGTAAATAGCAATAGATCGTTTGCAAACAACATTAGTTTGCTCACTCACACTAAAGAGCACAAGGTATACCTTTATAGCAGTAAGGTGCAAAAAGGAACGAAGAAAATATGGAATCTGTTAAGCATTACAAAAACTGGCTTTATTTGCTTCACCCCAAGACTTTAATCATTTCCACTATTTATGCCCGTTGCGTTTGCACGTTGGCTCACACATAAATCCCTAAAGCGAGCCACAGAATTTCATTCCGCTACATATGTACATGTGTGTATGTATGTGTTTACATGTACATACATTTGATTCCGACAAACCACTCAAACCACATGCAACGCCTGCCCATCGATTGCGTGTCAAACTTTTGGCTGCCACTGTCAGTTGTTTAATTCCACAGAGCTTTGAGGCGATTGCGGCTACTGAATTGTCACAGCCCTATATTTTTTTCTCTTTCTTTTTATTGCTATTGCTTTTTACGTTTTTGGGTCATGAAGAGCAATCAATGCAATGGAGATGTCGTCTCTCTTTATTTATTTTTTGTAATCCACAAAAATTGTAAAATTGAATACTTACTAGGGAAATAACATTTCTTTTAGCAGTAGAATTAAATTAGCTTATCAGAGTGAAATTTTCGGCAGTAATTACATTTCTGTAATTAAATAATAAGCCTTTTTAAAATATTTTTCACAGCTTTGACTTAACTTTTTGCATTTTTTTTGGTTTGTGGCGCAAAAAGCATAAACAAAGAGCGGAAAAACATTTTCGTTGGATTATATTACATCTATGCACATATTTTATTTGCTGCGGCAAATGCCAAAAAATACCCTGTACTTATTGATTTCCGTGCAGGGCATGCCGACTCTAAGCCCATTTAGCTTAAACTGTAAATAAGCTTTGTTTAATATTAACCTCAAATGTTTCAATATTTTAGCTATTTACATACTGTTTGCAGGGTATCTACTAGTCGTGAACACTTTTATTATTGCTTATTATGTTTGTTTATTGATGCGCAAACCGTTTGTTTGCTTGGTCTGCAGATTCATTTGACCCAAAAATTATGCCGCAGCATATGAATATTGAATAGCCCCAAAGGTGGACAGTGTGGGACAGTAAAGGGGACAGTAAACAACTGCAACATACTCTGTTTGAAAGAATAAAACACTTAACGCCTTCTCTTGGTGAAAACCCTTTTTCTAATATCCATTTTTACAACACCCTAGCTTTAATTTAAGGACACTTTAGCAGACATTGCTTTAAGTTAATATACCCCAGTTTCCACTACTCAAACAGGTCATCAAAATGTAGTTAAAGTGTATTCATGTGCACCATTCAAATGATATAGGGCCAAAACAGTTTGCGCTTGTTTTGTGCGTTAAGCGGAGACCATTCAAAAGTTATCAAAGTGCCGTTAAAACCACTTGGCCAAGGCTCAATAATCGCGGCAGAGATAAAGTTTCCTTTCTAGATGCGCTAGATTAAACTCAAGTAGGTGCAATGGAAGAAGTACTTAAGTGTCCCCCTAGGGACTACTTTGGCATCATTTTTATTCAAGAGTTTTCTTGGGCTGATGCTTAGGAGAATAATAAAGCTATATATAAAATAATAAAAAATAAAAAATGTGCTTGGTATTTAAAAAATATGACATATTTTAATCTAAAAATTATCTTAAAGCTTGACAAAGTTTAGTCGAACTTAAGAAACAAAGAAAGTTGCCTAAAAGCTTTAAAAGCTCCTTAAAGTGATTTGTATAATATTAAATTTATTTGAGCAAAAATTAAAAACATAATAGTAAGGCTAAAGCTAAAAGTCCTTAAACTTTTCTATAAAAATTTTTTAAATTAAAAAATTTGTATGCTTGAAATTAAAGTCTAAGGACTTTCATCAAGTAAACCAAAAACTTGTCGCTACTTTCAAGGCAATTAAATGAAAGTGAATTTTTGGCGTTTCCGACACTAAACGAAAAGTTAAAAGAAAAACGCACCTGAAACTTGTTTATTGCAAAAAGTTGATAGTTTAATAAACTTGCCTGAAAAACGGCGCCAAAAAGTATGCAACACAAAAGGCACAAATTGAGTACAAATTTTAAAACAAATTTCTAAAGAAAAATAGGTTCAAATACATTTGCACAATTCAATTGAAATGTGAGCTACAATATTGAGCAAGTGCTTTAATGGGGTGGCAAGTATGAGCAGGGCGGTCAGCTTGTGCAACATGCCACTTGGCAACGGACGCCCAACTCGAGCGGCACGTGCCCCAACTGTGGGGCATGGGAGGTTGAAGCGTTTACTTGGCTCAAGTTGCAATTGCTTCCAGTTCGTTTTTGCACCCTTTTACCTCTTAATCCACATGTGTGTCACATTTTTGTCATGATTGTGCAAATTGTTATTTTGCGCACGAAATTCAATAAAATAAATAGAGAGTACAAAAAAAAAACCAAAAATAAAAACCTGAAAAATGTTGCTTTTCTTATGGCCAAAAAAGAGAAGAAAATGTGGTCAGCTTGCAGCAAAGTTTTCCTCTTGCGGCTCAGGAATTTCCTTCGTTTAAGTACACGAATTTATGATGTTTTAATTAAACACTTTTTTTTTGTACTCGTATTTGTCTTTGCTGGACAAAGTTGTTGGCCAAGTTTAGATCCTGGCGTAGTTTGTGCACGTATGTAAATATTTGCAATTAAAATAATTGAGTTTTAAGTTGTCTATTAGACAAGTTTTTAGCCAGCGCAGCAAATCATAAAAGTTTTATGTTCAACATTTGCCAAAGAAACTTATTTATTTGCGTCTTTTTGTTGCATGCAAGTTTTGGGTGAAGTTTGCCTCAAGTCTTAAACTGTGCCTTATTAATTTAAGCAGAGAAAATCTCTATTTTTTACTTAAAATTTAAAATATAATTATGCAGGAGTATTAGCTTAAAGGGTATATAAACATTATTGGCAAAGTATAGTTAATAAATTGAATAATAATTTGTAGACAACGCAATTGTCGCTTAAATCAACATTTGACGGAAAAAATCAACACGTTTTTGGAACAATAAAAAAACACGCCGAGAAACAAATAAATCGGCCTAAAAAGAGTACTTTATTTGAGTTATGTTTGCCTATGGGGCACGTTACGCATACGCAATGTGCGCCCGAGCAAATTGCCACATTGAACACTAGAGACGTCTAAATGTTGAAAATCAACTCAAATAACAGCTTGACGTACCGCACACATGGCGTATGCTTGTTTTGTATGATTTTTGAGCCCACAAAAAAAAACACACACACACACCTACACATCAAAGCTTCCTGTCTTGCATATAAATTTGTACAAAAATAGCATTAAATAAATCGATTGATTTGCCAAAAAAAACCTATATCAAAGAATTTTTTTCTACTCTTTTTGGTTGTATGCCCTGTGGATTTGGCAGCTGTACGTCCCGTGTTGCATGGGGATTTTCCTTACGGGGAAATTGCGATATAGAGTAGCTTTTTCTAGGTTGAATCGTATTCAAACGCACTTAAACATTTATTTTATATGTAAACTGCAAAGGCAGAGATCACGGAGAGCGTTATCCATTGAGTGGAACCTATGCATGGTGTGAGCGTGGATGATATTTACATGGAATAGTAACAGAGTGTTTTTTGTCATTGCGTGAGCTGGAGCATCAATGCATACTATCATACTCTCGGTCGAGTTGCCTATATAAGAAGAGGGCTCAGCCTATGCCATTGCAACCAGAGCAGAGTTTGTGGATGGTACGAGCAACTTTAATACATTAGTAGAGAGAGCGTGCATATAGAGAGTGGATACTGTGGAAGATAATTGATTTGCTCACTGCTGACTGCTAGCTGCAGAGAGAATTGTATGAGTGAGAGCAAAAATGCAGTTGAGTAACTGAGCGGAGAAGCAAGTTAATTGTACGCTCTTACTTTGTACTCTATGAGTGCAAATATCGGCTTAATGAACGTGCGACTTTAATTAGACGATTTAGTCTATGTGCGTCTGCCCTTAAGATCGGTCGCAATCTTCAAGCGTGTAAGTGTTGATCAACGTTTTCAACTGTGCTGTGTTCTTAGGTAAGTTTTTTAAACTTTTATATATTAATAGGGTTTATATATTTTTTTACACTAGTTTGTGACCTGATTTATCAATCAATTTATAAAGTGTCTTTTAGTTAACTTAAGGCTTTTGATCATTTCTTCAGGCAACTTGTAGCACATTTCTATTTCGGCTTTGCCTTTATTTGTATATCTGCCCTAACATTTTGTTTTGTTTTACATTAAACATATTTACATACGAATGAACTTAGCCCGAAAAACACATCAATAATCAAATTTAATATTAATTCAGAAGCATCTTTTTTCGGGCTCTGTTTGTTTGTGTAGTTGTGTGTTTGTGTGAGTGTGGCCCGAAACGGAATTGAAGACAAGAAGAGTTAGGCAAATATTTTTGACCCTTGTTGGGTTACCTACACGAGCATAAATAATATTAATATGAAATATGCCTTAACGGGAATCGTATCAACTGTTTAGCAGTAAACATTGAATAGATAAATATTTCTCTCTGAATTTATTTACTGTGAAATACATTTCTTTAAAATACCTCGAAATAGAAATGATATAATTTAATGTGCTTATATGTAAAACTTGTGCTTATATGTCAAGTTTAACAGATTTAATGCACTTATACATTGATCAAGCTATCCTATTGAAAGCACGCTCTCTTATACACACACGCATACGCACGCACACAGCTGCAGTCGCACACAATGAATTGCATGTTAAATACATTGCATACTTTTTGGCGCGCTTATCTCATATTTTAATTATGTCGTCGCTGACAAAGTGCGAATAAAAACAACAAGAACAACGAGGGACACGTAAAACACCAGCGGAAAATGTTATTGTCAATTTATTTTGCAGTGACAATTTAATTAAAAAAAAAACCCGTATAAGAGCACATTAAGTTGAACAAAAAGCGGTTGAAAATGTGCCACAATCGAAGCTTTAACTGCGGCAGCCACCCAACGGCATTGTGAATGTAACGGATTTGTTTTTTCTGCTTTTATTTGTTGCTTATTTTTGTCGACTTGCCACACATGCAGCGGGGCAGCGATGCATAACTGACGCGACACCTAAGGGACAAGGGGCAAGCAACGTTTCACAAAATTTAACAGATTGAAAAACAAGTCAATAAAACAACGAGCGACAAAAATCAACAAAAGAAACAATTGCAAATAAAAAATAATAAAAAAGCGTTCGGCATGAAAGTAAAATAAATCTTTAATACGCTGCGCATTGGCCGCAGATTAAAGGACAACCAAAATTGCGCTGTTAAATTAAATTTAAATATTTATTTGCTGCTCAATAAACAACAAAATTAAATACAAAATTCTTTACCCAGTAAAAACTTAAGGAAAATGTATTTAGGGCCTAAAACGTGCAGCAATATTTTTAAAGAAAATTTGCATTAATTAAAAAATTATCCATTTTTTATCTCACACTTAAATAAGACTTTTTCTCATTATAAATTTATATACAATTACCATTAATTTAAATGATATTTATGCACTTTTTTCATATGTGCTGCCAATATCTTTATTAATTTTTCATTTAATGCACTTTGCACGCGTTGCGGTTGCAAGTTTTCTTTGCATAATGCATTGTTATTAAATTGTTTATTGTTTTTTAATTTGGCTGTGACTCTGCGGCGACTGTTTGCCATAAAATGCCGTTGGCCACAACACGCGGCAGCTTCCTGAATTGTTTATTATAGGCCTCGTTTAATGGACTCTCAATTGGAATCAATCCTCGTTTAATATTAAGTGTTTGCATACCGAATTTATAAACTCGCATTTAACAAGGAGAGATTATTTTTTAAATTGCCGACAATTATTTATCACAATAGAGAGTGAGTAAAAATATAGTTTACTTTTCTGTTGAAACTATTTTAATTCGAATGTCTGTATAAATAAAAAAGTTGTCCATACAAAAACTATTTTTTTGTAGTGAAAGTTTCAACGGAAGCTATATGATAAAGAAGTCTGATTTTAATACAACTTTCCCTATATATTAAAGACATATTTAAACTCATAATTGACAAGTTTGTTAAAAATATCTACCAAAAGAATAAAGTTAATTATACTAGAACAAAGTATAAAACATATTGTCTTAAATATAATATATTTCTAGCTTAATTTAAAATTAAACCAAACATTTCATACACAAAGTTTATAAAATTTATATTTGTACAGCGTTAAAATGTATAGTATATATATATATATTACAATACCACAATTAATACAAAAATTGTAAATGTTAAGCCTGGTCATATCCTTTAAAAAAGGATAAATTGGTTGGTTCTGTATTTAAAATGCACAAATATAAAAATGTTCGTTGACTAGAGAGGTTGTGGGCAGTATTTAATCCTCAGTTACGTTCAACTTAAGGCAGTTGATCCAGAAATGATCAATGGTATTGTACAAATGCGGCAAAGCGTTGCCAATGCTGTGATTCTCATCCGTGTAGGTCTAATAAAAAGAAAAATAGATTAATTTCTTTATAGTTGTCAGTTTAATTGAAATGATTGTCGCACCTGTTCCTGGAAGGGTATATCGGCTCTTTGCAGCAGCTTGGCCAGCAGCAGCGAGTGCTGATAATGCACATTATCATCACCGGATCCGTGAATCAACAGATAATCATGTGTTCTAAAGTTCTCCACATGCAAAAAGACGCTGCTCTCATTGTACTTGGCCAGATTATCCTCCTCCGTGGGCAGGCCCATATAGCGCTCCGTATAGATGGTATCTGAATTTATATAAAATATAAAATGGGTAAGAATTGTTTAAAAAAGTATTTTTTGCTGTCTTTTATATACAATTTTTGGTTAGATTAATTTTACAAAGCTTTTTTAGCTTCTTTTTGTATAAAAGTAACAGCTTGAAAACTTTTCTAGCTTTGCTTTAAATACAACTTTAGGCTAGATAATTTCTCTAGCTTCTTCCTACATAAAACTCTCGGTCAAATAGCTTCTCTAGCTTCTTTTTATATAAATCTTTCGGCTATAAAGCTTTTTTTGTTTACTTTCTTTAGTAAAACTTCTTTTCTATTAGTTTTTATAGGGTATTAGGTAGTCTATATGCTTGTACTTACCATAATACAGCCAAGAGGTCACCGGGGCCACAGAGACGCCGCACTGGAAGATACGCTCGTCGTCCTGTTCGATGGTCTTGGCCGTCATATAGCCGCCATAACTCCAGCCCCAAATGCCCGTCCGATCTTCGTCCACATATGCGAGATTCTGTTGCAGCCACTTGGTCACAAACAGTTGATCCTTCACCTCGTAATCGCCCAGATCGTTGTTCACCGAGAAGAGCAGCTTTTTGCCCTTGTTGCCCGTGCCGCGTCCATCGATATAAGCGTAGATGGTGTCCCGTGTGGTGGTCACAAAGGCCTCGTAGCCGACGGTGAAGCCGTTTGTCACGCGCACCGAATTGGGGCCGCCGTAGACGACAACAATTAGTGGATACTTTTTGGTCTTATCGAAGTTCGGTGGCAACGCCAGCTTGGCCATGCCAAAGCTGCCATCAGCCAGGCTGACATTAAAGAACTCATAGCTGGGCCGCAGCTTTGTGGCCAGATTGGCGCGATAATTGGTATTCAGCTCCCAATCGATGATCTTCTTGTGTGTGGTGGACTCCAGAACTTCGGTATAGGCCGGATTGGGGCCCGTGCAGGTGAGCGTGTAGTAGGCAAAGGATTTGCTAAAGGTGGCGCTGGCCGACCGACATGTGGCGCCATCGACGTCCACCTTGTTGCAGCTGAGGCAATCGTTGTTGCTGTACACATGATACTGAGCCGGATCGCCCACCTTGGTGGCCTGATAGTAACTGCAAACGGAGAGGATTAACAAAGTTGAATAAATATATATGTTTATTATACGCTTACAGCTTATCGTTGACCTCGTCGTAGCCATAGACATTAAGCACGGTGAATTCGCCACGGGATTTCCAGCTGTTCTCGCCCGTCAACAGATTCAGATTCCACACCTGATACCAGTTGTCGATGAAGTAAGCAAAGATGCAGTTGAGGCCGCCCTGGAGGCACTTGGGCGTGCTCATCGCCACCCAGCCGTCGGGCTCGGCGATGCGCTTAACCTCCACACAGACGCCCTGATGGCTGCAGCTCTGCAGCGTGGACAGATTCTGACGGCGATTCATCCAAGTGATGAGGAGGTGACTGTTGTTCGACCAGACGACGTTCTCGAGTATGTGATCGGAGCTGACGATGGCGACGGGCGCCTCGATGCGCTGCATGACGGGATCATCGTTGGTCAGATCGTAGACACGCAGATAGACAATGGGATTGGGTGTGCCTGTCTTGGGATATTTTAGCTGCTCCTCGTGCGGATATTGAGCGTAGCCGCTTTCTGTGTCGCCGTACAGGAAATACTTGAAGGTCTCCACTTTGGTATCGTTGAAGAAGCCCACGGCCAGCTTAGTGCCATCCGCTGACCACCAGAGGGCGCTGCCGCTGCTCAACACCTCCTCCTCGTAGACCCAATCGGGCACGCCATTATAAACGACGCCATCCTTGCCATCCTCCGTAATGGGTATCTCCAAGTGCTCATTGAAGTGTATATACACATTGTTCAGATAGACATAAGCCAGCCGATCCTTAAGCGGCGACCAGCCGCAATATTGCAGCTTCTCTCCCTTGTGTATCTTGATGGCCGTGTTGGTGGCTATGTCGTAGACATCGTATTGGGCCACATACGAGTGCCGGAATTTCTCCGTCAAATTGTGACGTACCAATATTTTGGTATTGTCCGACGACAGCGTAAAAGTTGCACCACTGTACGAATTCTGTGGGGGTAGGGGAAAAAAGGGAGAGATTATGGATTACCATATTGAGTGTTGATTTTGATTGTTTATGCATACCAAAAATGTTGACTCCAGGAATATGCTGTCCTTTTTGGTGGCCGCATTGAATTTGTGTATGGATTTATCGCTGGCGGTGTAATAGAATTCCTCACCTGTGTATAAAATGAAACACCTTTTGTTTAGGTAACGAAAAGTCTGCTGCTTAAATTCTTAATGCGGCAAGAGTCTCTCGAACAATGATGCATTTAAATGAGTTGCTGCTTAACAACTCCAAACGCACTTTAATATATGCATATATGTACATATATACATATATATATATATATATATATATGTATATACCTATAGCAATACTCAACTCTCTGTTCAGTCCATTGTTTCATTGTTTCGTTTGCCTGAAGCTGGCCAAATTTCACTTACCAATGCTGATTTAAAAGATATAATTGGCTTTTGGGACCAGCTGAAAGGGCCTAAGTGAATTTTTTAATTGGGCCAAACTTGGAGGTGATTTAAGTTACAAGTAAAATACTAACAACTACAACATACGGATTTCTAAATTAGCAGCAAATCAGACTTATTGAATTAATCTTGTTAATCACTTTTAATTCATTGAGTTCTATGTATTTTAAATAAAGTTGCTTTACTTAAAAGAATTTTTTATTTATTTCGAACTTGATAAGTAACTAAAAATACTTGAGAAACCTGTTTGAATCAGTTTGTTTACTATAGATACCCTGTACAAAAAATTTATTGAAAATGGGAAATAAAAGCACGATTTAAGATTATAAAAAGATTTTACAAATATTTACCCAGTCCATATTTAGTTTAGTTTTCGATGAAACTAATTAATATACTATTTTAATAATATTTTTTATTTTTATTTGAAGCTTATCTGACTTCATTTGAAACATGTGCAGGGTATCTTCAAGTGCACTCTTAACTGGAGCCCGCATATTTTTATATTTTTTGGGTTATTTGTTCAGAATTTCATAGCATACTTAACTATTTTTAGCATTAAAACATTTAACCTGACACGCATAAAATAAAATTCAAGTTAAGAGTTGCTCTTGAACAAAATCATTTAAGAGTTTTTAAAGATTCCTAACTCGAAGGTAGTACAGGTCTTATAATACTCTAACTATTAACTACGCTATCTACACACAGTTAAAACAATAAACCATAATTCGATAGCTCGTGTTAAGATAAGAGACGACATGTGTATAAACTATATATATAAGTAGATAAGATTATAGCTTGGCAATTGTGTTTTCCTAAAAATTGACATCTATATAATCATTATTTAGGGTCTTTAATTAGGGTATTTCCAGTAACTCGTGATTGGAATTCTGTGTAACTTTCTTTTACATTTAATGCTCGAATTTCATTTCATTTATAGTACAACATACCCTGCACATTCCTTGCTATCCCATAGTACAATAGATCGACAAGGGAAATGAACCCTGCGAAATTATTCTATTCAGAACACGAACGCATTTGTATTGTCAACGCATTGATAAGAAAAAATCGCATGCTGGGAATTTTTATGTTGATGAACTTTGCTGTTGGGTAAACCACCTCAATTCAGCGGGGGGAAATTTCACATAGACTTGATAACAAGAAATTTGGCACAACAACAACAATCGAGGGGGGCGCGTAGAGCTCACCTGTTATCCAGGTGCCGTTAAAGCCGCGCAGGCCCGAGCCGCCGTAAATGGCCTCGATTAGCTCCCACGGTGCTTTTGCATTATCCGCCGGCAACTTGAGGATGGCGGCGTGTGCCACACAGAGGCCAACGGTCAGCAGCAGCAGCAGCCGCACAGTATTTAAATGCAATTTCTTATGCATAGTTGGACGGCACGACAACAGCAACAACCGTAACAGAGCAAATAAACACGCAAAAACGAAAGTGAGAAGATGTTGCGAATGCCGTTGAAACGGACAAACAAAATACAAATAGCTGCGCACGGGGGCACAACAAAACTTCAACTGAATTCAAAATCAATGTTAATCAGCAATTAACGTCGCTGCCTGCGCGTTTTCATGACAATTCAAAACAATTAACCGTCAGCTGAGAGTCGGCTTTAAAGTACCCTGCACACGAAACTTTATTTATATGCGACACACAAACACACACAGAGACAAATATAAATGTATATAAACATTTTTAAGTGTTCTGTGTTTTGCATATAAACATAGCTCTTAAACAAAATAAACCAGCCTTTGTTCGTGTTTCTGTATAGGGTATCACAGAGCAACAAGTTAACGCAAACATTGTTGAACAGTTAGTGAGAGCGCGCGCCAGTGTTGCCGTGCTGCATTCAGTGTTATCGTATGCCTTAATCGCTCATCACTTATCGATAACTGCCCTTTCGAAATATGTCGTTACATTAAAATCTTACCTGTCCTCCAAATGGTTCTCGTTTTATCCAAATAACTGAACAGTGCCTCACGTAAGCGCCATGGTTTCTTTTCTGGCTGGGCCACTGTTGCGCTGAGCGTCAAAGCAATTAAAAGCGCATTAAAGTGCATTTTTGCATGCCAATTTAGAGTACTTTTTAAAGAATCGTAGCGTTAGAGCACTTAATAGTTACTAAGCCTCTTGTTTAAACTGTCTACTATTTACAATATTTAAATGTGAAACTAAAGTGTATCGAAACAATTTCAACACTCTTTTCTTCCATTTCAGTTAAAAGCGTGCAATTATACGCTTTAGTACGCTCCTAAAAGTAATGATTAAATCTATACAGATTCGGAGTCTACTTAAGTTTTTTTCTTTACAATGTTTATTTAGAGGTAAGCTTAGTGGTATAAACAGAGTTTCGATTTAAGATATATTACTGGTTAAAACACATAGTACGGACATTTAAGCACAGTGCAACACGTCAGACGTCAAATTCATGAACCATTATCATTTCGTCGAATGTTGGCTTAGGTTTACAAATTTTAATATTTTCTTAAATTTTGCTTATTTGATTTTTGTTTTATGTTTGGCTTAGACAACTAGTTTTAGTGGTAAACATAGAACGCTACCGGGGCTCGGGTAATATTGAATTGTGAAAATGTGCTCTACTGCTGCGATGGCGGCTGTTGCGGCTGCTGTTGCAGGTGCGGCAATTGCATGACGCGCGCCAGGATATGCGCCTGCTGCTCCAGACATTTGGGAAAGAACGTCTGCAGCAGCTCCACCTTGCGCTCCTCCAGCTCGAGGCGCTGTCGCGAGATTTTCGTTTGCTCCGCCAGCAGCTGATTCTTGCGGCGCACCTCCTCCATATACAGCGACTCCAGCGAATCAGCTGCCGGCGGATTGCTAGACCCAAAGGGTCGTCCCCGTTTCCTAGGCGTCGGTGTGGCCACAATGGCATTGTTGCTGCTGCAGCTGCTGCTGCTGATGCAGGCGTTCATGTTGGTGACTGGCGGTTGCATAGACAAGGCGCCGGGGCCGCCGTTGCTGCTGTTGTTGGTGGCCACGCTGATGGTGTTGTTGGTGCTGTTAATATAGGCCACAGCCGTGATGGCCTGATGGTTAACAGACGATGTGGAGGCCACATTATTGCAATTGCTATTGCTGTTGCTGTTGCCGGCGCTGCTGCTGCTGTTGTAGTGTGCTGGTGCGCCGACAACGGCGCCTACGACTGCGCCTGGGCTCGCATAGCTCACCACGCTCTGCTCGTAGGCAGGCTGAAATTGTGGTTGATGCTGCTGTTGATGTTGTTGTTGCTGCTGTTGTTGTTGCTGTTGTTGCTGCTGCTCCTGTTGCTGCCGCGTTTGCAGCTCCAGCAGCTGTGTGGGCTCTGCTGGTGAATACTGTTGCATCTGCTCTTGAAATGGCATCGAGCGATAATCCTCATCATCGTATTCCTGCTTGATATCATCGTACTGATCGGTGAATAGTTCCGTATTGAAGCTCATGGTGCTGCTGTTGTTATTGTTATTATTATTATTGTTGTTGCTGCTGCTGGTGTTGTTGCTGTTGCCCGGTGCATGGCTGCTGCTATTGTTGCTGTTGCTGCTATTGGTGCTATAATAGTTATTGGCCGTTGCCTCAGTTGTTAAATTAAGCACAGACTGCTGCGGTTGCTGCGCCTGATGCTGCTGCTGCTGCTGCTGCTGATGTGACTGCTGCTGCTGTGGCGATTGCTGTTGCTGCTGCTGCTGCTGCAGCTGCTCCTCGTCGCGTGGCGGCGACACGTCGCGATTGTTCAGCAGCACCTCTGGCGGCAGCGGCTCGGCGTTCTTGGGCCTGTGTAAATTCTTAAGTATGCGATTGATTATGTCATATTTTTTCCAACGCAACGGATAGCTGGCAGGATCACTTTGCTGTTTCTTCACTTGTCTGCAACGCGTAAAGGGTTAATAGAATAACAACTAAATGGCACGTCCTGTTCGCACTTACCGAAATTTAGCTCTCGTCTGATTGACCTTCATTTGTATTTCCTCGGGCTTCACGTCCACAGCGAAGCGTTCGCGCAGCTCCTCCGACCACTGGGCAAAGTAAACCGTGTTCTTGCCGTTGCGTGTTAGACGCCAATTGTCGCGGCCCCAGATTTCGTAGAGATGCTCCTCCTCGCTGGGCGTCCAATAGCGACGCGACTTCTCCTTGGACTTCACCTCCAACAGCTCCTGGTTGCCGCACATATTGCCCTCGGCGGGCTCTGCCTCGGCTTTTGTGTTTGTGATCGCAATCACGTTCGCATTTAGTGAGCCGGCCACAGCGCTCCCTCCACCAAGATTGAGTGACAAATTTTCGTAGTCCATGCGAACGTCAGTGTGGCGGAGTGTCCAATTCGTTGTTGAATTAATGCACTTATCAGTTATATTTGCGCTGCATTTGCTGTGCGCTGTTAGACAAGGCTGTGCCGCATTTACTTATCAGAAGCTTCACTTTTTCGCACAGAAAATCAACAACTAGGGATGGCTGCCAGTATCGCTTATTACCAGCCAGTCGATAAGTTAAATTCGATTGTTGCTCTTATTAGGTAAGCGAAATTTCCTTATTTAGTGTAAGTTTATAAGTTCAGGCTAACATAAAAGTTCTTTAAATTTATAAATGTTAAGCTTTTACTGTATGTATTATTATAGCGGGTGATCGTTATATTAAATAAGAATGCATCAAATAAACCAAGTTCATATCGATATTTCATAAGCCTTCTGCATTGTCCATCAATAAGAATGCTTATACACATAACAATGTGACCATAAGCAAGACAATACTAGAATACCAAAAATATTACTTAACACCTTACGGGAATTTATTTTAATAACGCCATTGTGCTTTAACTTGAAACAAATTTCTGAACAAACTCTATATAGTAGACAGATATTCAGAAAGGTAAATGGACGGTTTTAAGTAATTTGAATTAAACGGTAGCAGATACCGATATATAACATATGCAAAAATACACGGGCAACTCACATCTCTGGTGTGATACAAACTGTGCCCATCTCTATTGCGCAGTTGATCCACAAGATTTTAATGTTTGCATAAACAATTTCGGCAAGAACTTGCTCAAGTAAGCCACCTGACGTGGCCACAATGAGTGATCCAGAAAACGAGTCAAAGCCACAACGGCGCGGCGCCAAACACATACGCCTGCGCTACTATACGTCGTACGAGGAGGCAACGATTGTGAAACTCTGGCGCGACCATTTCCACGAAATACCTTCTTACTCGGAGAATTTACCGATATTCCGTGAGATTTCCTTCGGTCTGCAACAGCACCGCATCAGGCTCAACAAGCAGGAGGTGCGTCGTCGCATCAGCAGCTACCGCAACAAGTATTTGTAAGTTGTGAGCCGTTTAATTGATTTCGAGTAACGTCCCCAAAATTGCCACGCCTCCGCACAGATTGGAACGCGGCCGCATAGATAATGATCCGCAGTACAAATCCGACTGGCGTCTCTTCACACTCGTCGACTGCCTCTTCCAGCCGGCCACGCCGGTACCCTCACCCATCGTCCAGACAGAGCGAAAGCTCATCGACGACATCACGGCCAGCGTGCGCAACGAGCTGCCCAGTTTGGCGCGCTTTAGTCGCCACGACTGCAAGACGCTCAAATTCGAGCAGGATCCGAACGGATGTCCCTTCTACGAGGGTCGCCAGGCGGCGCAGGTGAAGATGGAGCTGCCGCAGCTGCTGCCGCTGGCCGCGCACATTAAGACTGAAGTCAAACCCGAAATAGAGTTGGATCAGCCGATGGCTGTGCCGGTGGAAAAGCGTTTACCTCTAGCACCCGCCAATCGCACGCTAGAACCGCAGCCGCTGTCGTCGCAGTTGCCGCAGTTGTCTTCAGACTTTTGCGGTGCGTCGCAGCAGACTCCGCCGCTGGGCGCACGTCGCGTGCGTCGTCGCAACATTATGCCGCGCACGGGCCAGATAACGTTCGCCCAGATCGAGCAGCTGCGCAAGGAGAACGAGCTGCTGGCGGAGCAGCGCGACGCGAACTTGGCGGACTTGGAGCTGAAGGAGCGCGAGTATCAGCAGCTGGAGCAGACCTTTGACTTCTGGCTGCATCAGCAGGAAACGTGGATGGCTTATCTGGATGAGCGTGGCATCAAGTGAGCGCCATGCTCTGCCCTTTAATTTTTTTTTTTATAGTTTCTAAGACGACACGACTTGAATATGACTAATTAAGTTAAATGCGATTGAACGTTAGCTTTAATATCGAGCGGCAGCCAATGAATTTATGATCTCCGGTGCTTGCTTTTAGTTTCTATCCGTTCCTTTATTGTTAAATCTAGATACTAAGGTGCTGTAGAAAAGCGGAAGTAAATATTTTCTATTTTATTAAATAAACCCAAAAACCATGAACTCAATACCTATCTAAAAATTATTTAAGCAGCACGATATATACATATATTAGAATTTCGTGAGCTAAGTCGCATTTTCATTCACGCGCTCAACACAAAAATAATCGGATAGCTACAAGTTAAATTGAATTGGTATTAATAGTATTTTTAGTACTGGCATTTTGCGCATACCAATAAACGGTCGCACTGTGTTGTCTTTCAAGATTATTGTTTGGTTTGAGGAATTTGCTAAATTAAAATGAATAAGAGCATAATAACAAATACAATACGTCTTCTGCGCATAGCCAGCACTGTTAAATGTCACACGCCAAGCTTGGCTGCAGTGCGTCAATATGGTAAGCTAGCTGAATCAGTCTCAGCAGCGACGGAAAGATTTCATAACCGGCAACAATTGTATCGATACTTTTCTTTTTAGCCACACAACCAAAACGATTCTACAAAACAACTAATGTGCTGTGCACAGATGCTGGCTACGAGGTGACTTTGGATCATCGCAAGCTCAAGACGCCCAATGGCGCCTTGTTCACGGTGAAAAGTGAGCCGCTAGCCATTGCCGTGGCCACAGAGTTCGACAGCCAAAAGGATCACATTGAGCGCTCACGCATGCACATCTCGGCACTGTGCTTTACCTCCATAGATAATCCCAATAGGCTGTCAAAGCTGGATATGGTTAACTATCTGTTGAATTTTTTGGCCACCGATACGGTTCTATATCAATATGATGTAAGTTAAATTCTATCATAAAATCCTCTAGCATTGAGTAATCTTTTTACTACATTTATCGGCCTTTGTTTACATTTGTTTCATGAACTTTCAGGATGAAAAAGATCTACAGGAACTGCAGTACAATGAATGGGATCCTCTAATCGCCTGGTTTAATCAGCGGTTTGAAACAAATCTACAAAAAACCATGAATATAACACCACCCCAGGTCAGCGAGGATGATAAAATGAAAATCGCCAAACATTTCCAGTCGTACAGCTTAGAAACGCTGCATGGTGAGTTTTGCAAACGTTTAGTTACCGCTTTCCATTTCACGTAACGGTTATATCTTCAGGTTTCATTTTTGCTGTGGATACGCTCAAGTCTATTGTCCTGGCGTGTGCCGTGATCGAGCAGATGATCACTGTGGAACGGGCAGTCGCTCTTGCGCGTTTGGAAGAGGAATACCAGCTGAAGTTCTGGGGGCGTGTCGAGTGGGCGCACGATTTTAACCAGCAGGAGCTGCAGTCGCGCCTGGCCGCAGCGGTGCTTTTTGTGCATCTGAATTGTTTTGAAAATGTTATCAAACAAAAGTCTATATTATAGGACTTTTAATGTTTAAAGTAACTACATTAATTGTTGACCTCTGTAATATACGCTAAATTTAAAAACTATCGGCAAGCTTCAACTTACATATATCGAAAGGAGTCCTCTTTGCTGTGTGGCAACGCCAGAAAGTGACGCTTGCCAAGCAGTGCAACCAAAGGCTTTAAATAGGAATTTATATTGGAAGTGTACAATTTACACGGCTTGGCGCTAAATTGCAGACAATAGCTGCCATTCATATTATAAGTGGCATAAAAGGAAAATATTTATTAATTTCATTGAATTACATTTTATTGTTAATTAGGTTACAATATCCTATTAAATTCAGTTATTTAATTTAAACGATTGTATTAAAGAGCTGCCAGATGTATTTCGTGCTCTCTGGCAGCACTAGCCCACTTCCAAGCAGTTGTCACTGCTTTAGCATCGATCTCGCTCGCACATACCAGGCGCCTATTTCAATATGCAGGTCGCACCTTATTCCACTCATATTCTAATAGAAATTGCTTATCAGAGCACTGTTAAAATTTTGAGCTGTCGCTGTCCAAACAAACGTAAACAATGCGATGCGCAGGCAAACCGCACGTTACCATTGAAGCGAAATAGACATCGAATATCCGATTCGTGTGCCGGGCGCGCTTAATGCTTTTTGCCTCCGTCCCACTTGCTCCCACAATCCTTCTTTGCTTAATGCTTGTCGTTTTTTCTTGCCTGCATGTAAATATGTGTGAATGCTTATGTGTGTGTGTATGCACACGACTCTTTTCTTTGTCAATGCATAGTTGTACAGTTATTTTTTCGGCTGTAATTCTTATCGCACTTTCTGTCACTTATCTGCCGTGTTTGCCTTGATTGTTAATCGCTGTTGATCTATCTCTGCCTGTGTCTCGTTCGCAGCTTCTCGTCACTTGGCACGATCTATATTCGTATAAGAAACGCACGCACAGTTAACTGACAGAGCTCCCATTGGAAAGCTGCACTTCATATTTTCGTGTTTAAAACGTTTAGTTTTTGTTTAATTGTTGTTGTAGTGTATTTTTTTGTGCAAAAAAAATGTCGAAAAGTGAGGACACACCAATAGTAAAGTAAGTTTATCGTAAGAAGAGCGGGGACGGGATGGAGGATGCTGTAAGAAGCAACGTGAAGTTTACAGTTGCAATATTTTGTGCAAATTCTTGAGCTGCTGCTTGCAAAAACAACTTAGAGTGTTCATATTAGAAGGGAGCAACTACAAAATACCCTGTTGTGGTAATAGCCAGACATACGAAAACCAAGTCGATTGTTTTAGTGATGTTTATCAAGAATTTTGTATATATGAATATCTTTATATATTTATCTTAATATGATTTTTTTCT
Source organism: Drosophila lacertosa (assembly GCA_004143845.1). Classification (NCBI taxonomy): domain Eukaryota; kingdom Metazoa; phylum Arthropoda; class Insecta; order Diptera; family Drosophilidae; genus Drosophila; species Drosophila lacertosa. The sequence goes on from SCDZ01000135.1 coordinate 330,127, forward strand.
TTTGCATTGTTGTCTTTCAATACCCCTGTTACACATATTTTATGACTACAGGATATAAGAAAGTAGAAAATCTTAGCAAATTAACATAAAAAGCAGACAAGTCGCCAAATGAGCTGCTGATTTGTTAAATAACCGTTAAAGCGCTAGACCGTGGGAATTTCGACAGCTGTCCAAGGTGAGAAAAGGCCTCGAAACTTAGCTGAATGATAGAAGGGTTTGGCAAGAACGAGAAGGGCGGATGCTTCTTAAGGTGAAGTAGCTTGCAGAAAATACCAAAGAATATACTCAAGTCCATTTCTTCTTCTTCGTCTTCTTCTACTTCTTACTTTTTGCTTTTTGTTGCAATTGCGTTGCAAACTTGCAGAGCAAGTAGTTTAGCGCCATTTGCACTTTTCGTAGTAAAAATTACGCGCACCCCCTCACACACACACACGCACGCCGTAAACCAAACACATACACCAAACTTATCAACGGGCACATCTCTCTCACACTCACATAGACATGTGTGTGCGCCCACGCTGTTGATGAAGGGGCATGTGCACGCGAAGGCGTGGCATTAAGTAGTCGCCGTACTTTCGGTTAAGTAACAAAACTTCAAATTGAATTTTTCGCTGCAGTTTTCGTTTTAGCACCTATCAAAAAAACCCTTTCATGCGCTTTTTCTTATTTTTTTTACACCCGCTGCTCATTACGGTCTCTGGGGACATGGCGCCAGGTGCAGGGGGAGGAATGAAGTGGGGAGCAGGCATAGCATGCACTTACATTGTGTTGGTTAAAAACCGTAGTTGGCAAAGGCAGGCGATTTAATTCGCTTTTGTTTTTCTTTTTTCTCAAGTTCACCGCAAAACTTTCGCATTTGGTGGTCTGTTTTGTTCCTTGAAAATACCCAAAAACAATTAAAAACTTCGATTCATCGATATACGCTGCCTGATCGTTCCTTTGCATATGTTTGTGTGTACATATAGTTGTCTCATTCTTTTGCATATTCCAGGCGCAGCAACAATTATGGGACGACACCAACGCTGCAGTCAGTGGAGCGCAGCAATGGCATAAGCAACGGCACAACTGGCAATAGCAACAACAACAATGCCGCACCGGGAACACCTTCGCAGATTTTCTGTTTGCATGGCCGCTCCAACAACATTGAAGTCGAAGGTAAGCTTGTGTATGCTTGTGTGTGCCAAATGTACGGGTGCGGGACGCTGAGGTGTTGATAAACTGCGGCACTTTCCGTGTCGCTTTCAATCAGTGCACAGCAATTTGCAGTCATTCATAAATTATCAAGAAAACGCAGCAGCAACGGCATTTTGCAAAAGTCAATGCGCAAAACAAACAACCGACAAAGAAAGACGATAGAATGAAAAGGGAGAAAGTGGGGCGGGAGTGAGTTAAAAAACAAAAACAACAACAACAAAAAAAAAGGCAGCAAAATTAGTTTTCACAGCATTTTTCGTCAAGTTATTTTCTATGTTGATTGTTCAGTTGAGTTTGGAAATCGAAAAATTTGTGTGCGCAATTTGTGTGCGTTATTTGACGGTAATGCGCGCTAATTGGCAGACGACACGGAAATGGAAATGAACGACGGTCGTTTTTATCGACAGACGACGACATCGACGAAGAATACAACAGCAACATCGAAAATTACGATGACAAAGTCAGCGACATGTCTGGAAAATGTCCGGCTGCCCGACTACGGTGAGCAAATAGCCTTAACCATTAAACCAAAACTCAACAGTCCACTCCACTCCACTCCACTCTACTCTACTCTACTCCAAGTTACCCACATCACCCACGAAATTCCCTGTCGCCGCCGCCTTGTCATCAATCAGTTGATGAGTTTCAACGCTTGCTTTTAACTTGGTCGCAATTTTGCGGCAGCAGCAGTTGGAGCAGCTGGCTCGCCTGGGCATAATCAAAATTTATGCTCGACTATTGGCCATATGGCCATAAATTGCCAGCAATGGGCACATCATTTACGTGCATGACACAACGCAGCCAAATAAATGCCCAGCTCATTTTTCTATAAAACCAAATGGTACAGTCAATATGCAGTTTTCGTTTTCCAAGCTACACTTCCAGTCCGGCTTCCAGTGCCCGCCGTTTCGATCAATTCTACATTTTAATTTCCTCTTCGATAAGTAAACACATGGCCGCAGCTTTCGTCGCATCTTCTTTGCACTGCTGATTGGATTTATTGGCAGGCGAACGACCCTAAATGACATTACATCATGTCTAGACGAAGTGCCTCGACCGTTGAGTCGTTGAGCTGTCTTCTGGCCAATATCAACAAACAACTAGCGTCCAATCAATCTGTTGCCTAATCATGTACATGCACCCAGTGCAACCTGTGTACCAAGTGCACCCTGTGCAACTAACAAGCACTTGAATAACAAGCGCAGCATTTTCGCTAAACAGATGTTAACTGAGATTTGAGCTAACTGGAAACCCAACTGACTACACATGCAATAGTCGCTCGTTAAACGGAACACAGATGTGACCTGGCCAAGAATCGGAATCTTACGAAACAGTTTGTTGAGCTAGTTCTATTCTCAGTGGTGCTAAGTTAAATGCTAGTTTTGTGTGCTGTGGATTTGTGTAAGCTCAACGAGCTTGGCCAGTACGGAGGTTTGTGTGTATGGGCGCATTAAATACCCTGTACGAGTTGGAAACGAATATAGACTTGAACTATAATCTAAACTAAACAATCAACAGAAAAAACTGCTGTAGAAATTAATTTTATTCCTTCATTCTCTCTCTCGCTCGTCTTTATTTGTTTATTTTTTAATGGTGAATTACCTTTCTATGCGATTTTCATTAATGCATATACTAGTTGTGTTTATTTGTAATATACAAATGTAAATGCTATGATTACATTTTGTTAGCTTTTATATTAGGGAGTCTTTTGGACTTAAAAATCATTTCCTTGCAATAGGATAATTTAACTTTCAGTTCTACCCGATCGACTTGAAGGTGTATGTACATTGTCGTTACCAGAAAGCCTGCTCCAATATTTATTTGTATATAATTACGACATTGTGAGGTGCCTGATCATTAATTATTTATAAGGAGCACGCATTGTTGGCACACGAAAGACTGCAATGAATTGTCAAGCAGGAAAATATGGGAAATGTCGTACAACGGATTTTACAAACAGAGGTCGTCCAAGGTGGACCAATTAAAGATGCAGATGGATCGGAGTTGTTTAAATTGCAAGTATGATGATTTTTATGCATCAGCTGCGCAACGACGATGACGACGACGACGACGACGATGTTGGATATGGAGGACAACCAGGCGAAGGAGCTGCCAGCTGATGCGGCAAACTGTGTGTGTATGCGTGTGTGTGTGTGTGTATGTTGTGCGGGTCTAATAGGTGAAATGTTCATGTGGCATTGGGAATTCGTACCTGTACACTGGCTGGTTGGTTCGTTGGTTCGTTGGTTGCCTGAGTTGGCTGGTCTGGGCTGGGGCCAAGCCTTGGTTATGCACTGGAATTTAATTTCGCTGCCGGCATTGTTACTGCCATTGTGCAGTAGGAGTTGGCTCGGGCTCGGGCTTGGCTTGACGGAGGAGGCAGACGTCCTTGTGCTGAATTCAAATGAAGAAACCGCGCAAAGCTACAAGCGAAGCATATGCACATATTCTACGTCTCCAGTTGCTCCTGTTGCCCGGACTGAACAAAAGGAACGAAACTGCACAACACGAAGGCGGCAAGCAGAAACGAACAGGGTAAGAGTAAAAGCGGTAGCTAGCGGAGTTAAAAGAGTGCAAAGAAAATGCAGCGGAAATGACAAAGCATGAAATACGGCTGCGACAAATGCAATAAAGTATTTAATAGACTGCTCCTAGCCAGCGACCAGGCGAAACGCGCCAAGCCTCTGTCACTGACACCAAAAAAAAAAAAAAAGAAAAAACGAAGCATAACCAACCCAACGAAACCAGGTCCAAGTGTGTGTGCTCGTTGGTTAAATCAGGACATGGGCAGCGGAACCAGGCGAAGTAGGCGTGGCAGCCATTGCAAACAGCGTCGGTGGTCATTATTCACGTGCCATGTTAAATAAATTTAAATGCCTGTTTTGTAAATATGTAAACGGCATAACAGATGGCAACCCACAAGAAGAACAAGACGCGAAGGATGCACCAAGAATGGAGAGGAGCAACAACTAGAGTGCAGCTGGAGCTGCAGAAAAATATATAAAGGATACAAGCTGTGTCCTCGGGCTCAACTCAACTCGGGCAACGTATACGCCGCTTGGTCCAGCTTATATATTTATATATATATATATATATATTATAGTACTTTTTATTTAAGATTCTTACGCAAATAAGCTGCAAAAGTTTTAAGAAATGCGTTTTTCCTTATTATTAAGGATTCTTTATAAATTGTCAGCAGCTTAGCTTTTACATTGGTTTTACTTTAGCTCTAGAAAATTCCTTTTTTAAGTGGATTTTTTATTTAATATTAAATGCAAAGTTGACAAATTTTTAAAGATATTAGAGTGTTAAATTATAGCTTTAGATTAGAATATAATTCTTTTATAAAATGTTTATCATAAATTTTAATAATTTATTTTTAGTACTTTATGTTTTAATTGTGTTTTCTTCAATTATTGTCACGAAATATTTGTAAAACTATTACAATTTATATAATATATCTGTAATGAAAACTGAATTTAATACATATATATTTTTATAATTATTTAAAATGTACTTTTATTAATTTTTTTGTATCTACATATATTTATTAATTTTTATATTTACATTCCTGTATTTGCTTTTGCTATTATTTAAAACTTTTTTAAATGCATTTTTAGTTGGTAAATTTTTGTACTAACTGCAACTTCAACATTATTTTTACCGTTACAGTTCGGGACCATTGTCATCGAGCCCGCAGCGAGGGCGTCGACGTGAAGGCGCGTCGTAAGCTGATCATTGCCAGCGTTTTGTGTTTGGTTTTTATGATTGCTGAAATTGTTGGTGAGTTGTGTACAAAAGTTGCTGCCAAACCCAAAAAATAAAAAAAAAAAAAATGGTGCTAACCTTTTTTTTTTTTTTTGTCCTTTTTTACTCATTTTGCGTTGTACGAAAAGCTGCTGACAATTCATTCAATTTATTCTCCTACCTTTTCTTTTGATTTTACTTTATTTTGTTGTTTACTTCGAATTCCCCCAACTAATTTTGCTCACCTCAGAGAGCTGAAAGCAAAGAAGAGTTCGGGCAAAATGTCAGTCAAACAAAGCAAAGCAAAGGCAAAAAGGGAATGAAGTAAAAGGAACGAGACGATTAAAAACTGAGCACCGGAAGTGCAACAATATGGCGACCGGAAGGGCTTACTGTCCGCCCATCCGTCCGCCCGTCCGTCCGTTCGTCTTATGGAGTGGGCTGTTATACAATAAACATTTAATTTTCAAGCGCTGCCAATGCGACGCTTTCGTCCCCATTGTCGGTGGCTGTTGCTGTTAATCGCTTTGCAATTACCTACAATGTGCCATCGGAGCCGTTGGCCACACATTCCACGAGTCCTGCAGTCCTTCCTTTTCTCCCCACCTGGCCCCTTTTCACTTAGCTTTGGCTTTGCTCTCTCCGTGCTGCCTTTAAATCGAAATTGTTGACTGTCTGAATGCGGCACCTCCTTTTTGCTGTTTTTGCTAACCATTTGTTAGGGGTGGTTTGGTCGAAAGGGGCGGGGGTGGGGGCTGGGGCTGGGGCTGGGCTTGTTCAGTGCCTTTGTCCATGCAGTTTTGCTATCCCCCAAAGATTGCAAGTTAATATTTTTTTTTGCTTTCATTTTGCATTTATTTAGCCTTTTACTTACTCTTTTTTCTTCTTCTACTACTCGACAGGTGGCGTTTTATCGAACAGCTTGGCCATCGCAACGGATGCCGCACACTTGCTAACCGATTTCGCCAGTTTTATGATCTCATTGTTTGCCATCTGGATAGCCGGACGTCCATCCACGCAACGGTATGTACATCCCCGCCCCACCCCGGCGTCCCTTTCATTGTCTCGTTTTTGTTATTAACTCTTTCTTCGTCCTCTTGACTACGAGCTGACAAAGTCACAAGGAAATCAATAAAATCTTAAAATATTTTTTTTTTACTATTTTCTTCTTACCTCTTTTTGTGCACTAAAATTTGTTGGTGTGTTTGTCCATGCGTAACTCAAACTCGGAACATTTTTGAATGCAGCAGCTTAAGAAAAGCAAAACGTATTAAAACATTTAAATGCTGTTTTCCAAAAGTTGTTCACTCTTAAAAGTCTTTGACGCCAACTTATTTTTGACAAAAAAAAAAACGCGAAACGCGCAGAAATAAAAATCTAGAAAACTTGTATAAAAATTTAAAGTAAAAAACTGTAAATTAGTTAAAGCTTAATATAATATTTATTTGCATATGCATTTTTTTTTTGGAGAGATCTTAAACTTCATTAGGTAATTATAAGCCCATTTATGCATCTAAAATATCTTATTATTATAAAACTAAAAATCATAGGATCAATAGAAAAAAATATTTGCTAATAGATTTTTAGTATGTAAAAGTGTTTTTTTTATTTAGCAAACTCAAACAAAATTAGAAATTGAGTCTTTCAGAGGTCTTCAACAGAAAAATTTGGCCTAAATGGAGAACTAAATTAATTCATATAATATTTAGCTTTATATGTCTGCACTTAAATATATATTCTTGACACATACATGCCAAAGAAAATATTTTAGTTAACTCTATCACTTAATTAATTTATATAATATATATATATGAATGTAGTTTCCTTTTAATATATGCTTAATCTCAGCTATATATCTGCAAAAGACTGTATAATCTTTTGAAAAAGATCTTTTTCTTTCATCTGTTTTTTATTCTTACATTTTTCTTTTTGTTGTTGTTGTTGTTGTTGTTGTTGGCAACATTTCTGCCATTTCGCTTGGTTGGCTACGTCCGCATTGGAGGGAGCTCTTCTCGCCGCGGCGCCTTCGTCTAATTAGGCGAAAAGCCTGTTTTCCAAATTTTCACTAGCTGCTGCTGCTGCAGCAGCAGTTGCTGTTTGTACTTTTGCTGCTGTTGCTGCTGTTGCTGCTGCTGCTGCTGCTGGTGCTTTTTCTGTTGCTGCCGCTTCTGCTGCGTACATTTGGCCATTGCACATTTTTCAATTGGTCTTTGGGAACTGCGTATTCCCCAAACCGTTTTCTGTTCCGAGATGGGTTTGGAGTTTGTTGGAGTTGGAGCCCAAAAACCATCGAGTGGGCGCTTTGCATTCATCTTGTTCTCATTCTGGTAGCTTGTTCTACTCCTCCTTTCTTCTACGTCTTCTTCTTCTTCTTCTTCCTCCTCCTTCAGTCGGACGGGCACGTTCTGCTCATTCATGCAAAAATCTCACTCACTCGACGACTCGACTGCAGCCACAAAGTGAATAATGAAAAACTTTTGCAATTTCAAGCGTGTTGCATGGTAATTTTGTAAATTTTCTGCCGCTGCCTCAGACTTTGTGCCTTTCATTTGTTGTTGTTGTTTGTGTTGTTGTTGTTGCTGTTGCTGTTGCTGCTGTTGCAGCATGTGAAGCGCTCTGGTTGCAAGCCTCAGCCTGGTGCGGTGCTTATGCTACCCCAGCTCCTGCTTCTGCTCCTGCTTCTGTTCCTCCTCTTGGTGCGGTTCAGAGCCTTGCAGTTGCCGCCGTTGCCGTTGCCGTTGCCAAGTTGACAAGCCTAATTTATCAAAACAAAACACATTTGCACAATTGCAAAGGCAAACGCAGAAACGCTGAACACAAACGAACGCCAAACACTGCACAGTGGTTCGCAATTAATTAAACCAGTTCGAAATTAACTAATTAATATGGTAAATAAACGGAAATCAAATTAAAATGGCGAATAAATTAAAATCTTAAATACAATATTTGTTTGCTATTGGTTTAACAGTATTAATGAGTATATATTATTTTTTTTTAAAATATAATTAATATGGTGAATAAGCTAAAATCAAATTAAAATGGCAATTAAAACAAAACCTTAATTACAATATTTGTTTTTTATAAATTAATGTAAGACTTTTCTTTGGTTGAGCTTTTTTCAGTTTTTTTTTGTAATAATTAAAATTATAAATAATTTAAAATTAAATTAAAATTACGAACAAATCAAAACCTTTATTACAATATTTATTTATCATAACAGTTAGCAAGGCTTTTTATGTTTGCCAATATTATAAAGGTTTTTTCAGTTTTTTAATATTTAAAATTATAAACAATTTAAATTTAAATTAAAATGGCGAATGAATTAAAATCTTAATTACAATATTTATTTATCATCACAGTAAGCAAGGTTTTTCTTTGGTTTATCAATATTAATAATTTTTTTTTAATTGTAAAAAAAGCTAAAACCAAATTAATAAGGCAATTAAATTAAAACCTTAATTGCAATATTTGTTTATTTAAATATGAAACAAGGTTTTTATTTGTATTTATATTTATTGGAATGGATTTAACTATACCGTTATTATATATAACAACTTTAATTAAATCTTATAAGCTAACTTTCAAATTCAACTTAGTAATATACTAAGTCTAAGTAAAGCTTGACTTGAATACCCTATAAAAGTTGTTTTGAAATATTTGTAGTAAGAATTTGGTTAGGTTAACTTAAAGTTGGATTTTTTTTCTCTCTTGTTTGATCTCTTATTTATTATTTGGCAAACTTCTTTGTTTAGTTTTTGGCTAATGTTGAGCCCAGTGTGCCCATTCGGAAGGTGGCAACTTCGCTGGCGACGTTCCCAGCAGCTCCAGCTCCAAAGCTCGACGCGCCTTTGGCTCCTGCGGCAACAGCAACAAGAACAACAACTACAACAACAGGAGCAACTGAAACCAGGGAGTCGGCAGGCGGTCATTAAGCAAATGGCTGCACTTGCAGCTCCAACACATATATATATATTTAATATATATATATATATATTTATACGTATTTAGTGCGGCACACATTGACACAATCTGTTGATGGAGCCGCAACGGGTTGCAAGGGGCAGGTGGCATGGGGCAAGAGGGGGCAATGGGGTTGCAACGGATGTTTGCTGGAAATTAAATTGTATTATTATGGCGAGACATTCGTTGCTCGCATTTTGCAGCATTTGTTGCATTTGTTGTCGTTGTTGTTGTTGTTGTTGTTGTTGTTGTGTGTGTCGCATTTGTTAGTAGCTCTAAAAATTTGGGGCATAGTTGGAGGGGGGTATAAAATTATTTGGCATTGCCATTATTTCAATTTTATAACAAGCGTGGCGCCCCCTGGCGGCGGACAGACGCTTTAATTGAACGACCCAGGTGTTGACTTTGAACCCACCAAAAAAACAAAAAAAAAAAACCAAAATTTGTGTGACGAAAAAACACAAAAAAAAAAAAAATAACAAAAATAGAAAACAACGAGGCAAAAACATGGCGTACATGCAATGCGCTCATTACATTAGGCAACACCCGAAAGGACCCAACCCAAAAATACACAGACACACACACATACATATATCCTTGCAGGATCCTGCCCCCTGCTGGACACTCGGGCGCGCCCCTAAAATAGAAAAAAAAGCCTAGACACTCAAATTAAAATGGCATTTGACAAATTTTTTGGGCACATTTATCAACTTATGTTAATTTTATGCGTCCTTTCGCCTCTTCCCTGCTCAATCATCATTTAAAACGTGGCCGAGGCAAATTGCTTTATCATTTGATTTAATGTTATGATTTTTTATATATATATATATAAGTATATATATAGTTTTTATTTGGAGTTACTTTTTTTTTAAAATCTTTTTAACTTTCTTCTTCTCTCTTGGACACAATCTGAATCTTTAGCGTGAACTTATTTGAATGAGAAAATTAAAGTTTTCAACTTTATCTTTTGACAGCATGTCCTTTGGCTGGTATCGTGCGGAAGTAATTGGCGCCATGGCGTCCGTTTTTATGATCTGGGTCATCACAGGGATACTGGTTTGGTTGGCAATTGGACGTCTCATCAATGGCGACTACGAAGTGAATGCCAAGATCATGTTGATCACATCGGGCCTGGCCATATTGGTTAATGTCATGTAAGTACCATTAAATGCAGTAACTGTCCAAATGTCTCTCTGTCTGTCTGTCCGTTTGTCTGACTGTATTTTGGGCTGCAGCTCCCTTTGGGCAGTTTTCCAATTGCAATTGCCGCAATCAACTTGTCCGAGCCCGGGCAAATGGGTCAACAATGCAACTGTCCTGGCTTGGCATTCCTATGGCCGAGAGGAGCCCGCTTCATCCGCCGCCATTTGTTGCGGCAACTTTCTCTGCACATTTTAGCGACAACTTTTCCATCCGCAAGTTTCGAATTTTTCCCGTCTTTTTTTTTTTCTATTTTGCGTCAACAAAAGGCAAAAGCGACGTCAACGATGACTGCGACTATGGCGACGATTTTAGCTTGTGTTTGTGTTTTGGGCCTGTCCCAAGGTAGAAAGAGCACTTCAATACTTTTCCACTATTTTTTAGTTCGAGTATAAACACTTTTTTATCGGACTTAACGGATTGAAATAAAATAAAGTTAGAATTTATTGAATTTTTGATAGTGAAAATAATTTAAATTTAAAATGAGGTAATTATTTAAAGAAAACAAAGACAGAAAAAATTAAAAAAAATACATAGAGGACGGTGAGAAAGGGAGGAAGAAAGGGACAGAGAGAAAATGATTTACATTGATATATTTTTAGTGACTTTTTATTTAAATTTAATTGTCGAATATTTGTTATCGTTTAGTCGATAAAGCTATTGTGTTATCGATTTTTATAGTTTTTTATGTTGATTGAAGCTGCAATTAATATATAGATTAAAGCAAGAAACAAAGAATTTTTATTAAATTTTGTAAATGAATTTTTAAAGTCTTACTCTAAAGACTTTTGCAATAGTTTTGAAGATCCATTGATTATATTAAACACAACAAAGATAAATTAATGCCTTAGAACATTATTATAGAAGTCTTAATAACGAATAATTAATTTCTACAAATGTGCAAAAATATTTTAATAATTTATCTATGCTTTCTAAAAATGCATTTGCAACTAAAAAAAAAGAAAAACCTTTTCTAGCAACTCCACAAGTTGTAATTATGTACAATACTCATCTATTAAGCTTATCTAGCATCGTTTTGTGGCTTAACATGTTCTTTACAAAAGTATCGATACCTAAGCGCTGGCAGCTCGCAATCCAAGTAGAGTATTTCAACTGCGTCTGCTTTCTTGAGGGCTTTCTCTGTTTGTTTTGCTTGTTTTGATTGCGTCGTATGCAGCACCTGCAACTGTAGCTCAACCTTTCGATCTTGCCTCCCCCTCCCCCTCTCTCAACGTCTTTATACAGCCCCTTCCAGTCTCCACTCTCCACTCCCCTCTCTCTCTCTCTCTCTCTCTCTCTCCTTTCGTTTGCTTGCTGCTCGTTCATGTGGCTGTCGAAGCATAGTTTTTGGCGCATAAATCGAAACGTTTCAATGCTCGGCACATGCCTCCATGTATGTGTGTGTGTGTGTGTGCCACGACCCCCACGACGTTCTTGTTGTTGTTGTTGTTGTTGTTGGTAGTAGCGCAAATTTTCCAGTTGACGTTGGCATTTTCAGTGTTTGCCACTTGAATTGTTTGATTACGTGAATTGATTGTGAAAAACGTGCAGCGGCAGCAACAGCAACTTTTCCAAGCCAGCTTTTTTTTTTCTCTTCTTCTTCTTCTTCGTCTTCTCCCTACTCCACTTCTTCGTACTTCTTTCCTTAGTTTTATTATTTTTTTTTATTTTTAGCCAGGCGGCGTGGCAGCTCTCCGGCTTGGCTTTCGGCAGAAGGAGAGTCAAGCTGAAGCTTGAAGCTTGTCGCAACGTGTCGTGTTTGGTTGCACATCGAAGAGCAGCGAAATTAAATGGTCACCTTTTACCGTTATATGATATGAAAAGCTCGTTTTGTTTGCTGTTGTTGTTGTAACCTGTCGCTGAAGCGATTGTTCATAGGGTATATTCGCTGTATTCAGTTTATGTAATGGAGAAGTTGGTGTGAAAATATTTAAAAGTGTTTCTTTTGTTTCTTTGTTTTGCTTAGCTTTAATATAGGGTATTTTATAGTCAAACAATATCAACAAAAAATATATTGTTATACCATGGGATCAATAAATAGAAACAATCGATAAAAACAATTGCAATTAACAATAATTAGTACGAGAATTCTTTAGAAGATTATAAATATATATCCTATATATTATGTTTGCTGTACTAAGGGTATATTTCAATATTCCACATAGAATCTTCAAGTAATTCTTAAAAAATTGTCTGTCCTTTGGGTACAGGGTATCTTATAGTTAATACAACAGATAGCGCCATATTCTTTCTATGAAAACTTTTTATTTAAAGATTCTAGAAAGTTTTCAATTGAAATTTAATGCAAGCAACCTCTAACAGGGTATCCTAGTAGTCCACCCTTTTGGCAATTAGTTTTCTTGGCATTGTTGCTATTGTAGTTGCAGTGGCTGTTTTTCAAAAGGCATTTTACTTAGTTTCATTTAGGGAGTTAGCCGAGTTTTAAGTTCAATTAGCAAAAGCCAAAAGCGAGCGAGCAACTTTTGCGTGGAGCTTTGTTAGATTTACCTGAAGCTGCCGCTTGCCGTGTGGCAGCTTAAAGTGGCAATGTCGACGAGTCCACATCGTTAAAAACGGCCATTAGGAGCGAGCCAAACACACACACTGACACACACACACACACACACACTGACACACACGCATGCAGTGTGGAAAAGCGTGGACGTAAATGGCAGTTGAAACATTAGCGAAACCTGCTGAAATATGAGAATGATGAGCAAGCAGAGAGAAAGAGAAGGAAAGGAGAGAGAGAGAGAGAGAGAGACAGCGAGAGCGAGAAGTAATTTACGTAATTTGAAGCTTAGTTTTAGCTGTTGCAGTTTGAATAGTTTGGATCGCAATTTGATGTTAAATGCACTATGAAAAAAAAGAATAAAAAATAATTAATATATAATTAATTAGAAATTCAGACACTTGTTTCAAGTTAACAATTCTAAAGTTTAGTTTCACGATATTTTAAAAACTAAAAATCAATTAATTATTACATAAATTATTTCAATTTTTTTTTATTATAAACCAATTTATTTTTCGAGTGTAATTTATATTGAAGTTATTCTTTGCCGCACGTACTTTAATTAAGCTGTGTCTTTTTCCTGAGTGTAGCAAACAACTATTGCTTAATTTGGTGTCATTAAGGTTGCAAGCAACAATGTTGCAACAAGGTTGCAACAATGTAGATCTTCCGGGTTGACAGTTTTTCCATTTAACCAAGACCAAAATCAGTTTAAAAATTTGTAAGCTTTTAATATAAAAGCAATACAATTAAATTTTACGTAAAGTTAAAGGATCTATTCCAAGTTTTAAGTTTTTACTTCTTTAACATACTTTAATAATAATATATAGTAAAGTATTGGTATTAGAATAAAGATATTTTTTTAATTAATTTATATATTTTAAAATTTTATTTTTATTTTTTTTTATATATTTTTTTGTTTATTGACGTTGAGAACATTTTTTATTTATCTATTGAGAATATTATCATAATATTTTTTTTATTTTATAGGTTTATTACATTACATTATATTGCATTAATTATTTTATTTCATATTATATTATTAAGCTATTATACAGATAGATCGACCTTAATAGCTTTCATCCTCCCTTAACTTATATTAAAATTAAATACAACTGGCCTTTTTCTGCTCTCTTTTTTATTTGCAATTGCACGCATTTAAGTTGAGTGGAAAATGCAACTTAAGCGTATTCACATTTTAATCAATGAGTGTATTCGAATAGAATTCAGCTTCAATTTATTTATTTTTTTTATTTTTTTGATGGTTTTGTGGCTTGATTTGAAAGGGCGCACAGTGCTGGCCAAATAAATAACGACACGCCGGTTGTAAAATGCGCATTAAGAGTAGCGTAATAAACGTGGACGGTGCCAGGATAGCTTAACGAGTCCTTCCCGTTACCCAAGTCACATGTGCCGGCCAGGGAATATTGTTGGGAGGAAGAGGGGGGGGGGGGGGGGGAGGAGGGTAGCCGCCAAGATATGCGCTAATATTTATGTTCCTGTCAATTAAATCAGGACATGTTTTGCCAGGGCAAGTTGCCATTGCCAAATGCGAGCAGCTTTAGCTAGCTAGCTAGCTGCCTGTCCTGTTCCGTCCTGTTTTAGTCCTTTTCGTCGTGGTCCTTTGGCCTGGTGTTGGCGTTGTCGTTGGCGTTGTCATGGCTGCTGTCGTTTGTTGGCCACTAACGAGGCGAGTAAAGATGCCGCAAAATCAAGGGAAATGCTTCATTGCGCGCTACAAATTACAGGCGACGCAGTTGGAACCACAATGGGGCGCCAAATGGTTAGAGCGAGATGGACATATTGCTGCGAGTCCTGCAGCAAATTTAGCAGCATTGGCATTGGCATTTTTTGCGCTCGAGGACACACACGCAGCAGCTCGCAGCTAGTCGCGAGTCCTGGCAATCGGATGTTCAAAGTCAAAAAGCGTATGTGCTCGGCATTGAATTCAGCTAGCTGGACTTTTATGCAGTCAACACAACAAGCGAGTCCTGTTGACCGCGTGACGGGTGGTAGCCACAGGCAAGGACCAGCGATGAGCAGGGGAAGGGGGGACAACAGCAGCTGGGAACAGTAACTAAAGGCTCTGCCCAACACAATTTATTTAGTGGCCATCAACGCGCCAACAGCGAGAAAGGCCTTTGCCTTCAGTTTTCTTTTTCTTTTTTCTTTATTTTTTCATATATATATATATTTTTTTTTTGACAAATTATGGTCGCATTTTGTTTTGTGCCTTGGTCTCAGAAATTGAAAATGAAATTGACTTGTCAGGCTAACAAGCTCAGGTTCGCTGCTCTTGACTCTCAAGTGGCATCGAATAAAGTAGACTACAAAGAAGAAGAAGACGAACAAGAACAAGAAATACACAAATTAAATCATCTAGAAAAATATACAAAAAAATTATTGTGATTTAAATGCGAATTGAAAATGGATATTAAGTTGTATTAAAAAAATATTAAAGGGTATTTTGATAAACATTTGCATAAATGAACTTATTAATGTGACCACAAGTGTTTAAACAAATATCTACTCTTAACAAAATTTTACTTCTTCTTTGTTAATTATAAAATAAGTAAACTAGTTTTTTAGTTATTACAACAATTGAAACAAGCACAAACATTTTTCCAATTAGAATTGTCTGCAGCCCCAAAAAGTATGCTACACATTTTTGTTTTGGTCTGAGTTTAAATTTTCCCACCCTGTTAAACTGTTTGTGGCACTCGCAACGACAACAAACATTTTTTTAAATCATTTTCTTTTTGTATTTTTTTTGGCAGTTGAGAACTGTTTTCATTTTGAAGTTTTTGGGATATTCACTTTCAATGCCCAGAAGTCGTTTATTTTGATTGCACAATGGTATCTTTGGGTCAACTGTGACGTCACGTCAATTAGCCGCAAATCGACAACGTTCACGCTTTGTATGCATGCATGTGTGTGTGTGTGTGTGTGTGTGCCATTGGCCTGTGCGTAATTTATGCCAGTTTATTTATTGATGCCCGGCCTGTAGTTGCATTGTTTTCCCAAAAAGCCGGCTAAGTGCAGCCGGCGAACAGTCCAGAGAGGGTTTCCTTTTTGGCCAGTTATTTTTTGTTTTTGGGCCCTTTTCCCTTCTCCCCCCCCCCCACAAATAGAAAACCCATAAATCTGCAATGTCGGAGCATTTAAAATGAATAAAAAGTCAATGTGCCGAGCTATTAACTGCCTGATGCATGCCATCCAAAAAACCAGCCGCGGGGACTGAGGGACCTATAATATCGCTGGGCTTCACATAGAGATGTACACAATGCTGAGCGGGGGGTGGGGAATCGGGGGTTGGGTTGGGGCTAGTCAACCGTTGGCCATTTTCGACAATACATTTGTATTTGCATGCGGCGATGCATCCGGACTCGGACCCGGAGCCACAGCAGCGACTCCAACGGACGGACGGACGGACGAACCTAGTCGAATGGGCGGTCGAGCGGCTCGCACACCTTCCGGTACACAGAGCACCAATACGTGGCCAGCACAGTGGGGCAAAGTTTAACAAAAAGTACTGAATACTTGCATTACAAAGATATTTAAATTAGTTAAACCCTAAATCTATTTACTCTGTGGAAACAATTTTTAGTTTGGTTTAATATTTTTAGTAAAGTTTTCTGTGAAATCTTTGGTTACATTTTGTTCAAGTTGGTTTCTATATTAAATATTTAAAAAAATAGACAATATTTTGGATAAAAAGCTTAATTGCTTTATTTATTTATTTTGAATATTTATTTAATTTTTTTAAATTGAGTTTCTTATTCCATTTTTTTTTAATTTTTAAACATTTTTTTTTGTAGTTCAAACTTTTTTTTTATTTTTAATTTAGGTTATATAAAAAATACAAAATATGCTTAAAAAACAATTTTAAAATTTTTTCTATTCATTAAATTAGTCAAAATAAACAGTTATCTTTATGTTGCAAATTATTTTGGCATTACAAATATATTAGCAACTGCAACATTGTTGTGGACCACTGTGCACCGTGGGCTTGTGCGTTTGTTTGTGTTGGTTTTGTTTTGTTTTTCTTTTTGTTTTTGGGGTATGCGGCTGCTGTTGCATTAAAATGCTGAAATAAAATGCCAAACAATGCAAAAGCGTTGGCCGCATGCCTGAAATAAACATTTTTTTTTGTTGTTGTTGTTGTTCGCATGCGTTTTGTTGCTTTTGTTTTGCGGCCAAAATAACGTGGCCGAAATAGCATAGCAGGTGAAGCTGAAGTGAGGGAATTGGCCAGGATATGGAGCTGGTTGTGGGACAACCGGCGTCGCACGATGATGGCCGGCAACATTTTTCAAGTATATTAAATATTTGTGATAACGTTTTCAATTTGACTTCCCAGCATGGGCGTTCAGCTGCAGCACGGCCATTCGCACAGTCTGGGCGGCGGTGGGCATGGTCATAGCCATGGCCAGGGCGGCAAGAAATCAAAGAAACAAAAGAAGAAGACAAACGCATCACATGTCAATGCCACATCGACCCCGTGCTCAGCCTCGCCCACCAAACGCATCGAGGGCGGCGTCGCCTTTGAGCCCGAGGACGCCGAACTGGGCGTTGGTGGAGGCGGCCTGCCCAGCTATTCGTATCAGAATGCCAAGCTGGTGGATACGGGACTCGATCTGGAGATAGCCGCTGTTCTGGCGGAAACCGCACCGGGCGCCCATCATCATGGCGGCCAGGTTAGCCGCGAGGCCGTCAACATGAACGTTCGGGCCGCCTTCATTCACGTCATCGGTGACGTCATCCAGAGCGTTGGCGTCTTTGTCGCCGCCGGCGTTATCTTCTTTTGGCCAGAATACGCAATTGTCGATCCGATTTGCACGTTTGTCTTCTCCATCATCGTCCTGTTTACAACGTTCACAATCATGAAGGATGCTCTGTTGGTAAGTTGACTTTTAATCACATAAATACTTAAAATAATTTAAAGTCTGCTCAAAACTCTTCTTGCCAAATTATTATTTTATTTTAATTTATTATGAAATAATATTTACCTCCAACTTTAAAAGTAGCTCAAATCAATTCAAATATTTTCCTTTAAGACTTAACTAACATTGAGGCAGGATTCTTTTAATCTTTATTTAATTTAATAATTTTTAAAATTTATTCTTCTTTATTCCATGTATAAACTATATTTTCTGATTCCTTTTAATAATTAAACCATTTTGTATTTAATTGCACTGCAAGTTGACATATTTCATTTTATTTATTTTTATTAAAAAAGGAAGCACAAATTAATTTGATTATTCAGAGTTTACTCTTTTAATAATTAATAGCGCAACTTTTGGCAAATGTATATCAATTTTATCAATTAATTGGTAAATTGAAAGCCTGCTTATTTAATGGAGAAATTAAACTAATGTGGAAAAGTTGCTGATAAGTTTATATCAGTATTTTGTGTAGTTAAATTTCTAATTGATTTAATTGGTAATTAGAAAATTTTTAAAATATTTAATAAGCAATTTAATTGAAATTGAAAATTATTATTGATTATAGATTTGTATAAAATGTTTCTATAATGAAATATACAAATATTTAAATGGATGAATTTTATTTGATAATTTTTGTATATATTATATTTATTAAATATATTTTTATTTAAATGCATTTTCTTTATTTTAGTTTCTTATTGTTATTTACTTATGTATATCTTATTAAGAATATTGTATAATTTTATTCAAGCTTAAATAGTTTGAATATTTTATTTCTTTGCATAATATTTTATTTGCATTTTGTCTTTTATATTTTTAATTAATAGTTATATATATGTATATATAACAATTTATTTTATTTAATTGTTGTGTATTTTATAATCCATTTTTAATCGTGAAAAATGTAATTAATTACAGCAATCTGTATATCTTATTTAAGCTTATTATTTATAATTGTTTTGTTTTTTTTGCTTCCTTAAATTACTTTAATTCTTTTTAATTACATAAGCCTATTTAAACTTTTAGGTGATAATATTGCTTTTTATACCTTTTAATTGCATAATCCCAATTAAGGGATTAAATAGCTTGATAATTGCATTGTTTTAAATTTAAGTTTGCCTTTAATTGATATTCTGTTTAAATTGTTTTTTTTTTGGTTTTTATTTATGTTTTTCTTGTTGTTGTTTCCACCCTTTTAGGTGCTGATGGAGGGCACACCCAATTATATGCACTATGCTGAGGTCCTGCAGATATTCCAGAGCATCGAGGGCGTCGAGCGTGTTCACAATTTGCGCATCTGGGCGCTGAGCATTAATAAAGTGGCGCTATCTGCGCATTTGGCCATTGGTGAGTAGCCTCGGGAAATCAACCAAAAGGGGGAGGAGCGAGGGGAACGAGGTTACCTACATGTGTTTTTAATTCTGTGTGTGTGTGCGTGTGTTTGTTGGTGTTTGTGTTTGTGTGCTCTGCATGGTAATTATCCCAATGGATTCAATGTTGTTGCTGTTGTTGTTGTTGTTGTCCATTTGGTTTAGGCGCATCTCGTTTCATGTCCAGGGCAAGCGGCGCGCAATTAGCTTAATTATTTTTGAAATGGCTTTTTAAGCGTGGCCAATTTCGGCAGGGCGGCCCATCAATGTTATCAGCGCTAATCGTTGCTCACTTTTAACTCTCTCTCTCTCTCTCTTTTTTCTCTTTTTCTGCAGGCTCCAATGCCAATGCCAAAAGGATACTCGATACGGCAACTTCAGCTGTTCATTTGCGTTACAATTTCTTTGAGACGACCATTCAAATCGAGGATTATACAGCACAGATGGAGAATTGTATTCAGTGCACAGTGCCGGAAAAGTAACTCTTAACTGTCCTCTATTCTAATTCATATATCTATATATATATACGTTCGTACATTTGGTAACAAAATGTATTCTGTATCTATGCGATAAGTTCAATTTGGCTGGCAAACTGAATGCGCAAACAAAGTTATTATCAATTTTTTGGGGGGCAGCCAGACGAGATAATAATCCTAAATAATAATGCGCCATGTTTTCCATCATCACATCGTCACATAATATCACAGTTTTTGTCATGCACAGTGGTGCAGAATATCTCTAACGGAGTATTTCAATTAATTGCAAACAAATAAAAAATTTTGTCAAAAATAAAGTTAAATCATTCAAAATTCAACAACACAAATGAAAATTAATTTAAAAATGGAGGGATTTAAAAGAACTTCTAGAAATGCTACAATTATTTATTTGTGTGTGTGTGTAAAAAAATATAATTTAGTTATTAGTCGAGAGAAACTTGGTAAACTTAACTGGCAAATTTAAGTTAAAATTTTGTATTTAAATTCTTTTAAAAACATATATGGAATTCAAGGATGGAAGAGTTTATTTATAGTAGTCAAAATTATATGTTTATATATGATTATTAAAGATCCTTTAGCAATGCATATATTAATTGAAAGTTTATAAAAAAACCTTAACTTTGACTTTAAACCAGATTTTACACATGAATAAATTCAGACTTTAAGTCAGATTTTTTTACATACATAAATGCAGATTATGCATTGAATCATGCTAATTTTTAATAAATTTACTATATATTTTTTAATAATTTATAAATGCTGTCATATGAGAAAAAGGAGCTAAAACTCTTTTTTTTTGATATTCTTGTATTAAAATTAAGCAATTAAATTTTCTATAACTAGTTCTCCAACTAGCTTTGATATACTTCCAATTGCATTCACAAGCACAAAATAGAAAAATATATAATCCAGTGTGTCCATAGAAATATATAATCGATTGAAAGTTCCAACTTGTTTTCTCTCTTTTGGCCCATTTGGCTGCCTAATTAAACAGCCGTTAGAGGCCAAAGTGTATCATTTGCCGTCAGAACTGAACACAACACAATTTCGAAAGCAATCTGAGCGCTTTATCTAAACATTGACCCTAAAAACATGGCCATAGATAAACGCTCGACCCACTGTACAAAAATTGTCTATGCGAAAAATGTTCCATCAGTCGGATGCATTTGCCGATATGCAAACACGCATAAAAGTTATTAAGCTGCCGCCGGCGTTGCACAAAAATTGCATCAGCCAGCGGAGCAGGAGCAGGAGCAGGAGCAGGAGCAGGAGCAGGAGCAGAAGCCGGAGCCGAAACCGGAGCCAAAGCCGCAGCTAGCCACTGCCTCAATATGGACACACATACACTGGAAGAAAAGCCTCTTTGTGTATTTTTAATAATGAAATCAAAGCAAATTAAATATAAATATATTTCAATTCAATATAAAAAATGTTGCTTAAAAATAGTACTTAATAATATTTATTTATTTAAGACATTTATTTTAAAAAAGCAGGCAACTTAATTTTGCACTTAAAAATTTAACTATTTATTATTTAATACAAAAAAATGTTATTTTTTAGATTACTAAGATCACATTTAAAGGAAGTGTCTGATTTAAATTTAGATTTTTAAATGTTCTTAATTCAAATATAAATTTTCTTGTGCAATTTTTATTTAGAAATTTTATGAGCTGCTTGCAAATGAAATTCAAGCTTTACTTACAATTAAATGCAGTTTATTTAATTTTATATACTTTATTTTTTTTAAACAAGTGTTAACTAGTTTTTAATACAAATACAAGTTTTCTTTGAAACTTCTATATTAAGTAGTTCTATTTGGAATTTCTTAACAAAAAGAATTAATTTCTAGCATTTTGCGTTCATGCTAGAAAACTTTGATCTTAGCCATATTTTAAACTTTAGTTGGCAACACTTACTATTGCTCTTCGCTCAGTGTACGCTCACACACACACACACACACAGGCGTGTGCGGCCGTATGCACTAATGCCAATTTATGGAGCGGGCAGCAAACGCCGCAAGCTGCAGTAAGCTGGCCACACCGGCTCACCTGGGTGCCCAGCGACCCCCTTAGTTCCCCCCCCCCCCCCCCCCTCGTTGGGCACCCGCAATTTTGGCCATGCATAATTTGACATGCGGCCGTTGCGTAAGCGACAGATGCCGAAGCTGACGCTGGCGAAGCCGTCGCCGGCGCCGGCGGCATTTCAAATTATGTCCAAATTCGTGGCCAACAAACAAGGCCAAAAGCCGCCTGCACACACAACGTGGGCGTTGAGGCCTAATCGGCGCCAATTTGTTGACAGCTTTGCATGCTTCGAGCGTGACCCGCCGGCAACAACAACAACAAAAACAACAGCAGCAACAAATCTTAGCCAGCAATTGTGAGCCCACCTAACTTGTTGTCTTGGCCAAAGCGCAAAAAACTGCAGCAATCATCATTTCGTTTGGCGGCTACTTTTGGGCCAAGTTGACGCAGGCGCAGCTAAAAGCGTGCTAAAAAAACAGAGAGAGTGTGAGAGAGAGAGAGAGTTTCTAATTTTTTAGTTCAGTTTCTCACGTTGCGGCTTTTTTATTTACTTTTTTTATTTATTTTTTTTTGTATGTTGGCGGCGTCCACTTGACCTGCAGTCGACAATTGATGCACATCGCAATGCCATAAATGCAAACCGGAGACAGCCACAGAGCCAGGCTTTAAGTTATTAACCCAAGCACAAACAGACACACACACACACACACACACACATACTTGCTTACATTTGCATTTCCACTTGAATTTGCAACCTTGACCCAGTGCAATTGTAACCAACTGCATCTTCAGTTGGCCACGTTTCATTGCCGTTTACATTTCATTTCACACAAACACAAATACCTATATACATATATATATTTATATATGTATATATGTATATATTAAATGCCTTCAATTAGCGACTAGAGTTTGGCTTCATTAGCGCAAAGCTCGATAATTATAATTTGCCTGCTGCACAAAAGCTGAACAGGATTCAGAAATAAGCAAATGCGGCCTGCGGCTTTCAACTGTGCATGTGTGTTAATATACTCTTTATAAAAAGGGTATATAGGGCATATGGGTTATGCTTAATGATTCTGATTACACATAAAAAATTTAAACTTGGTTTAGATATACTTATTTATACTTATTATTATATTTTTGAAACAAACCTCTTTAGTATATTCAGCTTTATTATGCGATTAAAAAATATAAATATACAAAAATATTTTAAGTATATAATTAAATTTATTTAAATTATTTTTGAAAAGTTCTCGTCTAAATATTTCATAACTTTTTAAGCTCATACCTAATAACATTTATATTTTTTTTAGTGAGGTTTTATTTATATTTTATTTGCTATTTTTATTATAAGTGAATGAAATTTTTTATAATATTTATTAATAAAAAATAATATATAATTATTCATAACAATATAATTACTATGTTTTATTTAATAATATTTAATTATGTCTATAACTGTAGAAAATAGACTTCAATAGAAATACTTAGTCAAGTGTCGAGATTTTGTCTAAAATATATAATAATTCTTAATTAAATATTATATTATAAATATTGTTTCATATTTAATCTGTGATTGTCCAAGCTAAAATTCTTCTCTCTTATGGACCTAGTTTTAAGTTAAGCCAATTTCTGTCATATTTTATATATAATATAATTGTGTTTTTCCTTTTGTTGATAGTTTTTCAATAATACCCATTGGCCGTATTAATGAGGTTGTCAACAACTTCGCACAATTTCAAATTTGGCGCCATTTTCGCGGAATTTATGCATTTATAATTTTAGCAAATTTTCTTCTCATTGTTTTTGTTTTTCCTCTTGTTGTTGTTGTTGTAGTTTTTGTTGTTGTTGTTGCTTATCTGACGCAAAGTTCAAACTGAGTCAAAGTTTTTAATGAGCAGCGACGACGTTGAACGTCAACAGAGACGTCGCCGTCGCCGTCGACGTCGACGTCGGCAGCGCTGCTTTGCTTGTTAGTTGCGAGTTGTGAATGTATGAAAAAAAAAAAAAAAAAAAAAAAAAAAACAAAAAAAAAAAAAAAAAAAAAAAAAAAAAAAAAAAATAAGAAATGCCAAAGTGGACTAAAAACAAAAATGAAAACAGAAAAGAAAAGAAACAAACTGAGTTACGAAAATCGGCAAAGGTCGCAAACTTTTGTTTGGCGCATTTTCAGATTTTCCGCGTAATTGTCTCCTTCGATGAGCAACAATTAAGCGAAAAGCGAGCAACCAATTTTAGCCAGCTCGCAATGACCTTGACCCTCAAAAAACAAACCTAACTTTTTGGCCAGAAACTGGGTTAAATAATCAATCTTAATGAGAAATTGTTGTGATGAAGTTTTCAAAATATGTTGGCCTGAAAATTTGTTGGTTTCTTTTTGGAAAAGCAAATTTTATATATATATAAAAAAAAGACTTTTTATACAGGTATGCATTTTTATATAAAATTTAATGCATTGTTGGATGCAATAATAAAATAAGTTACCTATTTAAAATGCCTGCAAAAAATCCGCCTTTAATACCTATTTAAGAAAAAAATAAAAACATATAATAGGTAATAATAAAATATTCTAAAATTAAGGCAAATTTTGGTGTAAAAAATTTTATTATATATTTATTTAAATTATGTGGTAAATATTATATATGTATAACTATTTGAGTTAGGTTCTAAATTTTTTTTAAAGTATGGTATATATATATTATATTAGTAACTTAGATTTATTTATATTTTTGATAAGCTTGCTTTAGCTTTCGACTAAGATAAAGACAATATTTATAAGCTGAGCCTGAGTTTAAAATTCGAATGCTTCTTGTGGACTTCTCCAAAATGTCCAGCAAGGAATAAACAAACAATTCGCCATTTTGTATACATATTCCTGCTTTTATTCCTTTATCCTTTAAATCTTGTGACATTTTCAGTTTGCTTTTTCACTTGTTAAATTTTGGCTAATATGCCGCAAATCTTTGCAGCAGCTTTGATGAGTTTATAAGAAGCGCACTTAAAGCGATATAACTATACAGATATATATATGTATATATATGTATTTTTTTTTTATGTATATATATAGATGCATATATTTATATATATATATATTTGCAGCAGCTGCAACGCGTGCATTGGACTGCATTTTGGCCCAGCCATTCGCATTGGCCAATGTGCCGCCCCCGCCCTCGGCCCCTTCCCCTTCGCCCCTGCCCTGCGTGTGCATCCTTTACAGTTGTCACGGCTTCCTTTTATAGACAAATATTGCGCTGGCATGTGCCTGGCGGGCTGGCACCAGGACACATTTCTGTCTGTGTGTGTGTGTGTGTGTGAATTTTTCTTCGTCCTTTTTTTTATTTTTTTTTTATTTTGGATGCCTCTCTCTGTGCCCTTTGGGGGCTCCAACTGGGCAACTCGCTTGTGGCGCTCTTTACACTGCATGGAAATGTCGCGGCTTTTCTTTCCTTTTGTTTTAATTTTTTTTACTTTTTTATAGCCATTGGATGCTGTTGTATGTCTGTGTTGTTGTTGTTTTATTCCATGCCAGCGGTCAGTTACGGGTCTGGTTTGTTGCCAGCGGTCCATGAACATTGGCATTCGGTTATATTGAAAAATTTGAATGCTAGTAAAAACTTTTAATTGTCGCTGGTCAACAACGTCGCTGCCGACGTCGCTGCCAACGTCGCTGTCGACGTCGACGTCACATGTTGTTCGGCCGGAACATTTAAATGCCGCCGTTGTTATTGTTAACAATATTTTCGCAATGCAATTTTCCCTTGATTAAAATATGCAATGCAATGTTTTTGTCACCTCTCTCCCTCTTTTACTTTCCCTCTCTCTCTATCTCTTTCGCTCTGTGCACAAATTATGTGCAAAATTTAATTCTTACGGTTTATAAACTTGGCCCGCAAGCGGCTTAAAAAGTTTTTGGCCATTTTATTTAATCAGTCGCCACGAAAAATGACAGTTGCTTTCCAACTGCGATTTTGATTTATATAGTTTATGTATATACATATATATGTGTATATATATATTCAATTTTAAATCCTTTAAGAACATTTCTGACATTTTTGCGTTGTCATTCTTGGCAATTTTATTAGTTTTCCATTTGATTGCACGATGCGATTAGAATTTTCCAAGTTAACAGCTAATCAGAATAAAAGCTTAATTTTTTTTTGCTGACTGTCATAAGTTTTTTTTTATGAATATGAGTTTTTGTATACGTAAAAGGAGCAATGAACTAAGTTTATAGATTAAAGATAGTTTAAAAATCGAAAATCTATTTAAATCATTTATTTATAATATTATACAAATTTTACTTAAACTAGTTCAACATACATTTGAATTCTACAATATTTTTTATTTATATTTTTTATTTGAACTGAGTTTGATTTCTATGTCATCTTTATATTTCTTATATTTTTCCAATTCCCATTGCGAGTGCATGCAGCAGGCAGCTTTGTGTCAACTGCGCCGTTGCGCTGCATTTTTATATAGCAATCAACTTTTCTGATTCGCATTTCGATGTCACATTAAAATTGCTGTTGTTGTCTTTTTGGGGGGGCGGGGCGGTTGCCACGCCTACGGCAATGAATTATGTAGACTTTAATCCAAGTGCTTTTTCGATGCAGCCTTGAAGACGCTGCCAACCAAAAACAAAAACAACAAAAACAACAATAAAATTTTGGCCAAGTTTCTTTGCTTAGGAAATGGCACAATAAACACTGAACGCATATATATAAATATATATATATGTATTTATATATATATATATATATATAGAAAGGACATTCGAGTTCATTTGTTCGTCGCGTTGCGGTGCACCAAGCAAAGGGCGGCGGGTGGGCGTGGCAACGTTGGACTGCTGCATTGTTTGTTGCTGTTGTTGTTGTTGCTGTTGTTGCTGGTGTTGTTAAAAACAATGCCACAACGACGTCGGCGGCGGCGGCAACACCGAAAAATAGCTGCAGCAAACTTTTGCAAAACTATACAATTGCATAAAATTGTAAAAAATTTATAGGGAATACATGCGCTCTGGGGGAATATACACATACACACACACACACACACACACACACAGCCCAGTGTCTAAAAAATGAGCACAGTGCGGGACTTTTGCAGGCGAGAAATAACAAAATATAAAAAACATATACATATATATGTATATAAAATGATATTCAGATAGGATGCCACATAGACGACTTTGCGAGCGTGCTATACAAAAAATTGAATATAAAATTGAGTTAAAGCGAAGAATAGCTTAAAATATAATACATCATTTTTTAGGTTTATTTTTTGTTATAAAAAAAATATATATTTAATATAAAGTATCTTTATTGTTTATTAACCCATTATTTTGACATATTATTTTTATTTTTTATTTATTTATTTATTTATTTATATATTATTTTTACATATATTTATTTTCTAAATATAATATATCTATTTAAAGTATAATTTCCTAATTTATATATGATATTTATGAAATACCAACTTACTTTTAAGTCCATTTTATTTGAGTTAAATAATATCTACAAAAATAAATTTATTGCCATATAACAATCAGCTTTTGTCAGCATATATTAGTCAAATAGTTGCCAAAAATGTATATGGCAATATTTAAATTACTTGTAGTGTATTGAATTTAATTTTTCTGAAGCTTTAATAATTTTGGCTTAAAGCTTATGCCTTAAAAAAAATTGTAAGCCTGTATTAATACTTTATATATAAACTTATTCACTTATCCAAAACCAATTTTTAGCTAGCTAAAAAAATGCAATAATTTCTCAATTTTATTTTTTAAATACCCACCAAAAATTAATCTTTGATTTACTTAAATCAATCTCAAAATTCTTAAAATATTTCTTTTTTAAAAAAAAAAAATCGCAAAACCTTATTTTGTTTTTTTAAATAATACCTACACATAATTTGCCATTGATTGCTTGGTAATTTGTAAAAAAATCTTTTGCTAATAGTGTTAGCTAAAATAACAGTTGAAGGTTTTGTATTTTCTCTTTTTTTTTTATTTGTGTAGACGACTCGAATTAGTTGAATGTTCGTGACTACCTTGAATCGAAACTTTTTGCAGAGCACATGCGAAAAACTGCAAATGAACTTGGACGCCGTCGGCTGCGTTGGTTCACGTGCTTGTTACCCACCTCGTATCCCCCCTTTCCCCTTCCCCTTCCCCTTCCCCCGCCCATCTCTCATTCACACCCAGTTTCAGGCTTAGTCTTAGCCAGCGCATATTGTCGCTTAGCTCTTGCCACACTTGAGGACAAGGGGCAAAGGACTCTAGCTGCTTTGCATGCCACAAGGAAAAAAAAAAAGAAAGAGAAAAAAAACTATATATAGTATATATAACGCCCCGCACGTTAAGCCAATATTTTGTGGCCAGCCCCGAAGCCAACGCTGTTTAAAGTTATTCAAAGCTCTGCGTGGTTTTTATTTCCTTTTCGTTTTTCACCCCTTTTTTTTTATATTTTTTTTTTGCTTTTTAAGTCGACAGTCAGCAAAAAACAATTAACCCGTTCAAGCTGAACTCTGAACGCCCGCCGGCCTGTCAACCCCCCCTTCCCCCCCCCCCCCTGGATACCCTGTTTTCATCCCTCTAAAAAGGCTGACCGCTCAGTTCACTGGCTGTTCCCGCATTGACTGGCCACAGATTTTCTAGTT